>VZSE01013457.1:342192-396319 GCA_013398275.1 Promerops cafer
TTTTTTTTTTTTTTTTTTTTTTCTTCAGAAAGTAGTTGCTCTTTTTGGACTGAAATTTCTGAAGTTTTTAATCTTCTTTCTTATTATCAGCCCCATGTTTCATATATAGCTGTGCCAACCTCTAAGGCTGAAATAGTGAGTAAGAAACCCAGTACAGGTTAAGTGCTAGGGAAAAAGTACTTTGAACCTACCTGAAAGTTTTCAACAGAAAATCTGTCAGTTTGATGCTGCTTGAACATGAGTCATGGGGTTCTTTGATGCACGTCAATTTCTGTCAGAGAACTGAAATGATTCACAACACAAATATTTTTCAAACTTTATCTTTTCACATCTTCCTTTGCTGTATCTTGATTACCCTGTTTTGTTTTGAAATGCAATAATATGGGGTAAACACTCTTTCAGCTTTGACAAAACAAGGCATTTTGATAATTTAAAAGACAAGGCACAGTTAAGTTTGAAAGTAGATGCTGGCATAAAACAGCAAGATTAAAAATTCATACTAAATTCATATTAAAATTTCCCATGTGATAGAAATCATATTTTCTGTCATGCTCTATCAGTCAGATACTGTTTTCCCTGTCAATCTTTTCCACCCATTTTAGATATATTCTGGGACAGGAATTCTACTTTTTATTTTCACATTCTCTTTATTTTTTTCTGATTCCTTTTCCTCCTTGTAGTAACATGTACATGGTTGGAGGACAAGACCACAGTAAAATGAAGGTACAGATTATCTGTTTGTCCTGTCATGCCATTTGCCTTTTTCAGGGAATTTTCCACAAGTCAGTTCTGGGTTCAACCAGCAGCATCCAGGTTGCTGAAAAAAATCTTCTCTTTATTGCTGCCCAGGATCACACTGTGGTCCTCTCCTTCACCTGTTACTTCCTTATTTTCCACCATTTCCTTCTTTCCTTCCAGAAAGGAGTCAAGCTGAGATACAAAAGTCCCACAAAAAGAGTACCTGAAGCTTGCTTCCTTACTCATGGCCATGATTTTCCTGAGGGATTAGGCAGAGAAAATCTTGGATAGATATCCTTACATCCAAGTGACAGTGGAGGACTGCTCAGGAGCAGGGGTGACCTGCATTTCCCAGAACCCAAACACATGCATGAGGTTGGTGAAGAAAAGAGGAAGCATGAGCCAGAATCCACTCCTTCTCTGTGGACTATTTCTTCACTGCCATGCTGGTGACCTAGAATTTCTCCAATATTTGTTCTTCAGGTCCCCTCAAATGAGACCTGAATACTGAAACTGTTTGATCAGGAGAAAAATATTTTTTTTTTTTAAGTCCACATGAGGAGCTGCTCTGAGATCAGGAATGCCAGTGACAGCAACAGAACCAGGCAGAGCCCTAAAGCAAATCTGTTTGATTTATGGAGCCCAGGCAAACACCAGGCAAGCCAGAGGGAAATCAGAAGCGTGGATTTGTCAGCACCAGCCACTCCCCATGGGTGCCCCTGAGGGCAGAGCAGGATGCTCCTGAGTTGGCACAAAGCCCTGGTACTCAGGGCAAGTTCTCCTGGGTACCTTTGTGATGACTTTCCATTGCACCTGGCAGAATTTTAAGATCAAGTGGCCAAAATTTACATCTCCCCTCCACAAAGTGAGGACTGCAAAGAGTCAGCAGCACAGATAACACTAAGGGAACTAAGCTGAATAACAAATGCATGATTCTCCTGACTTCACTTGGAAATAAGCAGACAAAAAGCATCAAGGATTTTGTTTCTTTTGCCCCACCTCCAAAGAGCAATGCTTGCTCTGCGTGGAGTCCAAGAACGGGAAGACAAGCTGGCAGCCCCTTGTCCTGGCTGACACCCAAAATCAGATTCATTCCATGCCATCCATCCACAACCAGTGAAATGAATGGGGGACAGGTTTCTTCTGCAACTCACTCCTCTTTTTGCATCAACACGTGCATGACATGTATTTATCCTGTAAGAATGACTCACAGCAGGGATTTCCCTCTGGTGTGACTGTTCCTGGGCATGGATCTGAGATAATGGGTGCAGACAGCAAGGGCATGGGCACTGCCACCTGTCTGGTCCTGGTTTCTGTGGCCTCAGAAACACATAACATGATGACAATCAGCTCTTTCATTAACAGGTTTGAGGAAGGCATAATCTGAAGGCCAGATTTTGCCCACAAAGCAGACAGGAAAGGTGGCACATGTCCCTGTTCAGCCGCATCACAACCTACAGAGGAGGTGTGACTTCCATCTTGTCACCACTTTACTGGGGTGACAGGTTAAGTCTTAAAAGTCTATCACAGAGAGGCACAAGCACAAATACATATAACTGGAACTTTGAAGGACAACATGGCCAGAAAAAGTAACTCTTGAATGATTAAGAGTTATCAAAACATTATAATGCATCCTTAAATATGATAATAAACTTCATTAAGTACATGCCACCACATATATGACTATATTCCTCAACTCTCCACCTGGATTGTGTTATATGTAAGAAGGAGGGGGCAATAAGATTGGGCTATGTATAAGGAGTGTAGGAATTTTACCTAGTTAGGAGGAAGATCCAAAAAGACCAAAAAGTCAACAGGCTACTCTTCTCTCCTTCCTCCTAAGTGAAAGCACCTTCTTGTTAAGCTTCTAGGTATGATTGTTATTATGACATATTATTATATAATATTACTTTACTATTAGAGCTCTATCACAACTAGTTAATTTACCAATGAAAATTCTGAATCTCTCTCTCTTTCTTCAATAAACAGCATTATTTGTAAATCTGTGATCACATAGGTTCTTGTTGAATATGACCAGACTTATAGTGATAAATTTATTATCAGAAATTAAGCCTAGCAGCAACCAGTCCTCTGGTCTCTGAGGACCAGGTGGAAAGGAAAGAGAGTTATTTTCTGCCCAATTTCTGCACTTTCAGTGTAGCTGTCTTATGACCCAGATGAAGGGAGGGACACAGTGAGAGAGCAGCCCCATATTCTGTCTTATGACACATGCTTCCTTCTCACAGTTCCAAAGAAAAGCTTATGGACCATTAGCCACTAGGTCAGGCACTCAAACTTTTTGCCCTAGGTGTTGTGTTTCCAGCGTACCAGCACAAAATATGGCAGGCAACCCCGTGCCACAGCTTAATGTTCTTCCCTATGAAAGACAGTGAGTGGTCAGGGAGCCCAGCTCCTGTGAGAGTCTCATTTCCCCCATCAGTGCTGGCATCTGCCACTGCTTTTGACAAAATAAAAGGCCTTGTCCTTCACAGTGAAAAAGGCACACCTACATACAGCTCCTGTTTGCCACCAGGGCTTTCTTGAGCAGAATCCTCAAACTCAAGCCAGGATGTGTGTTCAGTGTGCTGCAAGTTTTGGCAGTCTCTTATTTTTACCTAGTGGGCTCAGCACTTGTATGTCTGTGCCCTGAGCTGACCTTTGGCAATGTCTGCTCCAAAATGCATTTGCTGAGCTGTGTCTTGGCTCGTATCTTCATTCTTCTGTGCCCAGAACCCCCACTGGAACTGCTCCACCTCGCTGGAGCACTGTCACCTGTGTCATTGTCACCAAACCCCAATGACTGCCTGATGGAATGTGTTTGGGAGTGGGATGTGTAAAAGGTTCTATCTGAATGCACTGAGAGAGAGCCTCTCCAGCTGAGTTGTGTCTGGGAGGGGTGGAGGCAAGGGTTCTCCTGAGCATGTGAGATTTTTGATTTAGGATTGTGTCCTTCCTGAAAGTGGAGCAGCTTGTCACAGTTTGAAAGCAAGCTGACAGGCTCTGCCCAGGAGCCTACAGCTGTAGCAGCTGAAGTGGAGCCACCTCCCACAATGCTGGGCTAAATGGATTTATTGCAGCATCCTCTCACTCCACTCATATCACTACTTCTTGCCCTGAAGAGGTCAGCTGTGCCCCAGAGTCTGCTTCTCCACTACGTGCAACTGCCTTGCTTGAAAAACTGTTTTGCTCCATTTCTGCAGGATCTTTCTTACACAGTTTGATTCTTCCAGCCTCTGCAGGAAAAGTTTCTTACTTTTCCCTCATTGTAATGCCTCCTTCATGAAACTGCCTAAAAGCCTCTCAATAACCAGTCAGGGAATGCCCACTGCTCTTGCTCTCTGGAGATGCACTCAGCTGAAGAGTGGTGCTGCCTAAGTGTGCTTCCCCCAAAATGCCACCTGCTCAGCTGCAGAGGATGGTGACACTCACAAGGGCTTGCCCCAACACTTGAATTCCAGCAGCTGGAATTCCAGAGAACTGACATCTTCTCTGGTGAAGGAAGGTGTCAGGCAGCTGTGACAAAAATGAAAACTCAAGGCTCAGAGTAACTCTACTGAAACAAGAAAAAAACGGGAGAGCAGGGAAATGTTAGATTCAATTTTTCACTTTTCAAACTGAGTGGGAGATTTCAGCTCCAGCCTTGCTTCTGAGGCAGCACAGATGCTGCTTGGTAAAGCCACAAAATCGATAAAACTGAAAGTACCCTCTAGATCAGGTAACAGACAATTTGTAGAGATTATGCTGCACAGTTTGGCCACAGCCAGATGGGACAGCCAGAGACTGTCTTGTGCAGTGCTTTAACCACAACGCAACCCTTCTCTCTGATTTAAACCATTTTCCTGCTCCTTTCAACACCCTGACAAAGCTGGAAGTCTATAGCAGTGCATACACTGTGCAGTGATTTTAATACAATAAATTGTATACAGATATAACTGAGATGTTTCCAACCGATAAAGATAATAAGTAAGGATAAAAGCAAAAAGCAAAGAAAGCTCAATCTGAAAGTGTATGTTTGAATTGGACTGTTTGGACAGCCCTAGCCTAACTTGGAGGGAGCAGGGCAAAGCCCTTCTCACTGCTTATCTGCAGAGCTATTCTTGGCTTCTCCATCTCAGGTTTTAGTTTGAATATCTGCAATTATTTACCTACAGCATGTACCAATTTTTTTTTTCCTCTTGTTGAACAATGACTAATTGCCTCATGTGAAGGCAAATATTTAAGTATATGTGCAGGAAAGATTTTCCCTCCCAGACAGATAGCAAGCAGCACCATAAAAAGGCTGGTGCTCATATGTGGAGTTTCATGTGTTTTTCTTAATTTCTAAGCTCTGTGAGGTTTCAAAAGCATCAGAGTTCTCATGTCAAGGTTTTAAAGCACAGACTGACAGCCTGAGGTAGCCTTTTCAGTACAAAATGCATGCAAACTACCCTGTGGGTATATAGTTCATACACAGCCTCAAATGAGAAATTGAAATAAGAATAGATTTATGTAAAAAGGAAAACAGGGACTGACTAGTCAGCAAAATTTCACCATTTTCTTCAGCACAGAGAAAAAATAAGACATTTGCAACACTTGCTGCCTAAATAAGCTGCTCAAAATTACCATATAAAGTTTTGTTTTGTTTTGTTTTGTTTTGTTTTGTTTTGTTTTGTTTTGTTTTGTTTTGTTTTGTTGTTGTTTTTTTAAAGGGTGAAGCTTTCCAAGTTACCTTGCCTTGCAGTTCAGTCTTTTGACCCACCAGTCACAGTACCTTTTCTCAGCAATACTGCCCAGGGTTTTGGGAAAAAAGCCTAAGACAAAAGGTCAGGATTAAATGATTGTTTGATTGTACTTCATACTGTAAAAATTTAGGCATTTACTTAATCTTAAATGAAGAGCAACCTCCCCACTATTTATTGGCAATTCACTGAAATGTAGTTTATGTCTCATAGTTTGTCTGCATCACAGGGAATAGCATAAGGTCTCTTTTGTGATCAAGTCTTTTATCCATGCAATACAGGTGCAGACAGAAAATTTGTGTATGCCAAATGGCATCCTGAAAAATGCTATCTTTAAATAATAGAAATAAAATTACAAGGAAAAAAGAAAAGTGATCTCACAGTTAAATTGGCACGTGCAAAAGCACATAATATTCAGGTGGCAGTTTATTCAGATAATTTCCAAGTGTAAGCCTGATCACCTGACTTCTGGAGAAGCAAGGCTTGTACAATATGTTAAGCTCAACACCACTTTCTCAGTTTTTCCCTAAAGAGGATTCCAAAGTGTTTGCAAACTCATCAGCCTGAAATCGCCTATTTTACCACAGAAAAATTTATATTGGTCATCCAGGCACCGTTCCACCTCTTCCAGATGTTGCCTTTGGTTTTCATTTTGCATCGCATTGTCTGAGATAAGTGACATCAGGGTGGTAATATAAGCCTGCAGAACAGCATGTCCTGCTGTTGGCTGTAAGTGATGCAAAAAACCCCAAAACAAAACAAAACAAACCCCTAGTTTCAGCTACAGATTCAATATCTGTCAGCACATGGACTTTTTATTTGAAATTAGAAATAAACATTTTTGTATTTGAAATTAGAAATAAACATTTTTTTTTTTTCACTTAGCTGAAAGCATCTGGGTCTGCAATGGAAACAAGTAGTTATTGCCTTTTACATGTAGCACAGGACTTGGTTTTTCCAAAATGTACGTGAGCTTTTAACAGCCAGGACCTTGATCACATGGCTGAATATTTAGCCCAAATGTTGATGTGCTTTCCTTTGAGCATTTTCCAGTGCTGTTCCTACAGAGACCTGAGCCTGAAAGATAAAAGACAAAGGTTTAAATGCTTGCTAGCTTGGAAAGCTTCCTCCTCACCCACTTTTATACCCTCAGGGAATCTGGACAATACACATGTACAAGATGACTTGCACTTCTTCCACTAATGCTGGAAATTATTGCTGCAATCACAGATATTTGAATTTTTTTTTTTAAAAACAGGAGACCACAAACATAAATTGTCCTGCCCTTGTTGGCTCAGCACTGAAGGATCCTACCAAGATAAACCATATCTGTTGAAGCAGAGCACAAGGCACGGTGGTCTGCACCGCATCCAGTGCCTGAGGGAACATCTCACTTGCAGCTGCCTGTTCCCAACGTGGTGAGATATAAACTTCAACAGCACATTCACAGGTCAGGGCCCTTCGTACAGAAATATGGGAAAAAGCATAGCTGAGATAATCCCACGGCGACCCAAACAAATGATAATATATTAAATAAATATGAAAAAGCATGTTTAACATGAAAAATCACTGTTCACTTCTTGCTACAGGTGGTCACAGCCCTGTCTCTGACATTCCCAACAACCGATATTTGGGTTTATCCCTCAGGGAGACCCCAAAATGGTTTGTCCAGGTGAGTTCCTTGTTCAGTTTTCACGGGGCCCCATGGTGCTGTTCATACTTTCAACTTTTGGTGCTATTTGAGCCCATCACAGAAAGTGTCTCCTAACACAGCTCAGTCTCCTTGTCAAGTCCATGTGTAAAATTATTCTTGCAGGAGGTTGTGGTCTTGTACTTCACTCCTCTTGAAGTTAATGGTAATTTTGTTGCTGACTTCAGCAGATAACTGGCCAGAAAACGAAAAATCCAAGGATCTGGGAGATGAAAACTACTCAGAAAAAAACAGAGAATTCAAGCTTGCCCAGCTTGAATATATTTTTATACCACAAAATGCCCACCCCAACACTGTGCTGTGTTTTGGTCACATTACAGCACTGAGGCACATGACATCAGCTTTTTCAGGAAGTCAGGGCCACAGTGGGAGCCTGGGGAAAGATTTTCATTGCTCCTCCAGTGCTGACCCTTCTCTTTGCAAATGCAGGCCACACAAAATAAGATCCAGACCACAGCCTGTGCTCAACAGTAATCTAGAAAAACAGCCTGAAAAGTCTGGAGGAGGGTTGAGGTGGAAAACTGCTGCCATGGAGCATTCAGAGCCCAAAGGATTGGCCTGAAAATAAGCTACAGCAGCAGCTGAAGCCGTTGCCAAATACGAATGCACCCTGTTTGTCCCCTCCACCTTGTCCAGGTAAGATTGCCCTGGTGGCCCCTTCTCCATTCACATTTGGCTCTGAAGATTATCTTTACTCCTGAAAGCCTTAATGATCTTTTCTCCTGTTTGTGGCAAGCAACATCATGAATGCAACAAGTCTCTTCCCTCTCTCCAGCCTCTCTCAGGAAGCTCGTGGAATACGTGCCATCTGCCAAGTCCCTGGTTGGAAAACTTCAACCAAATATAGAAAGTCTGAACAAGAACTGGACAATTTTTTTTCCCCTTCTCTGCTGCCTGGTTTTAAGTTTGTCTGCAGCTGCTGGAGATACAGGGAGCCTTGAAAGAGTGACCACTTTTATTTTTTGACTAGATTGCAAGCCAGGCTCACCACAAAGTCATTTTTTATGGTTTTACAAAAAAGCATGTGGCAAACCTTAGAAAAGCCACTTAGTCATCCTGTTAGTGACCACTGTCTTCTGGAGTTTTTTCCTTCTTCTCTCTCCTGTATTCTTCACAGAGATTTTTCTGCCACTTCCCACAGCAGAGGCACACGCTCATCAGCTACACAGCATGTTTAAGAAATGTTTCCCTGCTGGTTCTACAGTATTTGTTTTCACAGAGCAGTGTGTCCTGGAGGTGAGATTTAAAACACACTTTTACAGGAAAATTGCAGTTTAACCATGAAAACAACTGAGAGCTGATAATGTTATCCCTAGGAACAATTCTTTTATGGATGCATCAAAATTTTAGCTGTAGAACTGGACAACTAATTGAAAAAAAAAAAAAAATAGAAAAAAAAAGGAACTAGATTTCATGGATAATTAAAACCAGTTTAAAAACCCCAAGCTGTTGCTTTGTTGGTAGGAAGTGAGGGACATCCATGCTATCGACCAATCGCAGATCTAAATTGGGGCACAATTTCTCTGCGATAATATAATGACTGAATGTCACTCACAGCCTTTGGCTTCAATCAGACCACTTGCCCAATTTCTGCTCATTTGAATTCCTGCTAACCCTTGTTATACTCCACCTACCCAGCTGCAAAGTGAGGGAAATACTATTTTTACATGCTAACTTTCTTTTTTCTTGGCATGGCAGAGTTGGGTCCCTTCCATCTTCTGCTCATTTCCCTATCCCTTGGAAATAACCAATTTAACAACAGGACGCATCAAAGAGCCTTCAAACCTTTCTGTGAGGCATCAGGTGATAAAAATGCCCACCTGGATGGGGCAGGATCAATATGTTCCCAAGCAGGGACACCTTTTGCTGGACAAATGCCTGCTCCTGGGGCACTGGGTTCCCCTAGATGAACATGTGCCAAATGGAGCTTATTTAGCTCAAAAGCAGAGTTCTATCTTAGAAATGTACTGCACAAGGCAAGATAAAGTGCCATGAAGAGTTTGCAAGAGTTTGGGGGACTCTGCTTGATTTCTGACAAGGAATTCTATTCAGGATGTAAGAATAATCTTGTCAACACCCACCCACCACCACCACAAAGATTTGTTTCCAAAGCAAGGAATTTGTTCAGTAATTATTCCTTAGTGCCACTCCAACCCAAAGGAGAAAGGTCTGTGTCATGGTTTTTTGCCTCATCAGGATGAACACATTTCATCCTGTGTCTTTTTTAAAGGTGGTTTTGTATGACATCCAAGTCAAGTAGAGGAAAGTTCAGTAAAATCATGATGATGATTTTGATACCCCATTTGATACCCCATTTGTGGGTATAACTCCAGTCAGCCCCCATGAACAGACCCTGAGTTGCAAAGGAAGCATAAACAGTGCATTTAGAAAGGGCTGAGAGCACACTTTAAATTATTTTTTTTATTTCAGGAGTTTCACTAAACAAATTAAAGGGAGAAAGTCCTCCAAGTGCTTGAGGAAACAAGAAAATTTATTAAAACAAATCCTTTAAAAAATAGGTACTCAAATTGCTTCCCTGCTTTCATTTTTTCCAACTCTTTACCCTTCCCATTTCCTTTTGGGTAGAAGAATGTTTAAAGAAGGAGAAACCTCTGAGGGTAACACTGACAGAAGCAATCAGGGGGAGAAACAACCAAGTTCTAATTGAAGTAAAGAATGGGGAATTGGGATGAGTAAATTAAAACTGTGTTGTTCATGAAGAACATAATTTTTCAAGGCTGTGCAAGAAATGCTGGGAGCTTCACCCTTGATCATCCTGTACAAAAGGACACAACCCCTGCTTCAGACACTGTTCTACACCAACAGGGCACTGAGAATGGTCCACCAAAAGTACAAAACAGAGAATCTGGGTTTGAAAACGTAGCTGCTGAGGGACAGAGTTTTCCAGGCACACTCCAGGAACCATTTCTGCCAGGCTGGGAAGAGAGCAGGAGGTTGAAGGCACCTGCTGAATGAGCTGATGCTGCCCTGAAGATTTGTAAGCCACAAGTGAAAATGCCAAGAGGGACAGGTTTTTGGGGAATGCACCTCACTTTGGGGTAGATGCTCTTGTTTGGGAATTCTCTTCAGTTCCTCTGGGAAGCATTTCCAGGTCACTTACCCCAGATTATACTGTATAATATTTATCACTCAGGAAAAGAGAGGGAGCAAGTGAAAAAAGATGCACTATTAAAGTTGATGTGGTAGGAGAAGCAGCCTATGCAGGAGGACATTTTATTCTGTCCTCCCACTTTTCTGGAAGACCATTTGTCTGCTGGTATTTACCTTAGGAACATTCCAGTACCCCCCAAATATCAGTCAATTTGTATTTATTATTCAGAGCTTAGCACAGTAGCTAGTTGCTGTTTTTATGTTTCACTAAAGACAGATGTAAAAGGCTACAAAATGTGTATATTT
This sequence comes from Promerops cafer, assembly GCA_013398275.1. Lineage (NCBI taxonomy): Eukaryota > Metazoa > Chordata > Aves > Passeriformes > Nectariniidae > Promerops > Promerops cafer. The sequence continues at coordinate 352,777 of VZSE01013457.1, forward strand.
TGAAAGTTAATTTTCCACAAAATGTACACTACCAGACAGAAACATGGCCCCATTTACCAGTGTGGAAGTTACTACTTTCAGCCATAGCAAACCATATCACAGACTTCTTTTTAATGTGTGAAAATATCAAATAAAATGGTTTTATTGCATTCATCTGAAGAGTATTTTTCCATGACAAAAAAAAAAAAAAAGAAAAAAGGATTTGTTGGATTTGTTTCTTTGGGACATTTTGTTTTTAAGAGCCTTAAATGAGTTACTGAAACACAAAACTACACTAGATTCTCCCATCTCTAATTACCCATAAAAATTTATTTGTTCTGAACATAAAGGTCTAAAATTTTCCCTAGAGGACCTACAAACACTGGACTTGATTTTAGCCTTAGATACACACAGTGTTGAGAGTCTATACTTATGAGTAACATTCTGGTAATTTTGGTCAGACTGCTCAAAAGCCCATCAAAGGCAGCAAAGGTCATTGTTTTGAGAGAGTTCAGATTAGAAATCACCAACACCCAGCCTAGCAGAAAAATAAAGGGGACTAAAAAATGTTAAGATTAGCTATATCACAATGGATACGTCCATCAGAAAAGGAGCCAAACCAGAGGTAAATGTTAAAATTAAAAAAAAAAAAAGAAAAGTATATTTTTGTCCTGCTTCAGAGACTTCACATCAACCAGAGTATGCAGTGTTATGTATTATTGGATACCAAGCCTCCTATTATAAACATACTGTCCATATCTCTCTTCTTTAATCTCAGCAAACTGATGGGTGGTAGCAATTATACAGGATGATTTATTTCAAGTGCTGTAGTAGGCCTGAGCTAATACACGAGCTCTTTTTCCTTGCCCAAGCCATGTGGAATTTGTCCTTGAGGTGTACATTTCAAGACCACAACTCATTTATCTTTCCATTTTTCAAGGAAATCTGACAGAGGGAGACACAAGAGTTTTTCCTGCAGAAACAGCTAGCTCAGATCCAAAGCTGGGTGGAAGGTGTGAGGAAGATAACAGAGCACTTCCTATCATTGATCCACATAAGGTCAGGGCAGGTGTTATTTGTATTTATTTCCCTGTGACTAAAATCTCAGCCTTGTCTCAGACCAGACTTAGCAGTGGTGAAAGCAGCACACGATGACAAAAAATGGCATTTAGTCCCATGGGACAGGTGTCCATTTTACCTTGAGAAGCCTTTTATTAAAGGGAAAATTCCTCAGAGGGAGTTCAGGGTGCATTTAGTGAGATCAGGTCTCAGCAGAACACCCTGGGGTACATTGGGGTGACCAAAACCTGCTGCCTCTGAGGAATTACACTTTGCAAACACTGCTGCACGAGCCTCAGGGGCAGGAATCCAGGCTCACACCCTCCTCCCTCCAGATGCTTGGAGCAGCTCTGCTGCAGCACAGCTTGCAGGAGCCCGGCTCCAGAGCTGTGGAGGGAGCGGATCCCTCTGTGGTGGGTGGGGTCCTTGGTTCCCAGCCATGTCCTCGGCATCTTCCAGCTCTCCCAACACCTGTCTGAGCAAAGGAGAGCTGCCAAACTCACAGCCAGAGCAATGTGCTGGCTCCCTGGCAAGGTCTCAGCAGTGGAAACAGAGCTCGGCAGGACCAAAGTCCTGTGGTAACCCAGCCTCAGCCAGCAGGGTCTGTCTCAGCCTTTCTCAGCATTTTCCCAGGCTTCAAGAAAGCTACACTAACTGGCAAAAACCCTTCTCCTCTCCTCTCCTCTCCTCTCCTCTCCTCTCCTCTCCTCCTGTCTGCAGGGAAAGGTGATGAACAAAACCAAAGGCACAAGCTGGTACTTGGGATATATGTTGGGATAAAGAGCTCTGACAGTTTAGTTTATGGGGAAGCCAGGGTTTTTGGGGGGAGGTGGGACAAATAGAGAAAGATGTTCTGGAGGAACTCAAATCCCAACATTTTTCTTCCCTCATTTCTACCCCATTTACAAAGCCTTTTATATTCACAGACCCCCAGCTGTTAGCTGATAAAAGGCATATAGAAGTGCAAAGAACTCTTATTACTGGGAAAAAAGGAATCCAGGGAAATATCTCTGCCTGATCCAGAGACAGGGAGGGGCACTGTCACTTGTCCAGCTCCTTGCTGATAGCTCTTCCCCCTGCTCCACTATCCCTAGACTGCTGAAATAAATTAACTGACCAAAGCCTGGAACGTTCCCAAAGATCCAAGAAACTAGAAAGAAATAGAAAAAAGAAAAATGAAAGAAGGGAAAAAAATTATCTTGTTACTGGAAAATCTGTCTTTAATATTTCCATCTTTTCAAGCAACTTTTCCTGATTTTACCTACTTTCAGACATCTGTTTTATATTGCAGCTGTATTGGGTGAAGTGTTGTCTTCCATCCATGTTAATTTGTGTGGTTTTGTCTTTTAATAATTTTTTGGTGTTTTGCACCTGCACCTCACAGTGAGCATTTTTCTTGTCTTTGCACCTCTATTTTAGCACTGAAAACTTTACAGTGCTGCTAAGCAACAGAACTGAGAGCAGCACAGGTGGGCTGATGTTCAAAAGGTCCTTTTTTATCACCTATGATGGGTCCATCGGAGGTCCTGCCAACAAATCTTTCCTGCACTCCATAGAATTCAATAGAATATCAAAATCAAAAGATTGGTTTTGCTTCTTATACAGCAAGTTCTCAGTTATATCTGTTTGACATCTCCTGATTTTTCCTAAGCTTGTTTTATTTGACAGTGGAGAAATGCATCACCATCAAAACCCTCCTTAAAAAATGTAGCTTCACTTTAGGGGGAAAAATATTCCTAAACAAGACAACACTTGAAAAGTGTTTAAAGTTAAGTACATGTGTCTGAGACTAGAGCTTTCGTTTTAGAAGCGTTTGGATATTTCTGTGAAAAGAGTGTAAAGAAGCACAGACATGCTGAAAGACATCCAGTCTTTCTGATTTATGGATGCTCAGGATCTGGCACCCTGCTAAAAAGCTCCATGTTTTCAAACCTTTACCTTCAAGGTGCCTTTGGAGCTTAAATCTCTTCCACAAGAGTATTTGGGGGAAAAAAAATAATAATGTAATATCTTACTTCTATTCATCTCCTTTGAAAAGATTAGTGCCCCATTGCAAATGAAGATTCCCTTCATAGACACTGCCCTCTATTAAAGGGAAAAGATAATTTTTTACAAATAATTTGTTGGTTATTTCCCTATTTTGACGCTGCTCTGTGGGGCAAAACCAATAACCTGGAGGGACATTTCTGTCTGTAATTACTTGATGCAGTACTCAGACATAATGGCACTAAACCTCAATGTGTCACTTGAAACCTCACCCATGGGTGGTTTAATCCAGAGATAATAAAGAGATACAGAATGCCTGAACTTTGATTACACTTAATGTTTCCAGCTGAGAGGAGGCAGTGATAGGTACTCAATAGTTATATTGAGCTAGCTGGAAATCTCATCTCCAGCTCCTGTGAATTCTTCAGGCAAGTCCCAAAGAATAACAGATACAACATTCCCCTATCTGAGTCAGTCTAATTGTACTGACAACAGTGGATTCATGTCTGCAGAAATGCTGAGCTGTCCAGTTAAAAACTTTCTGGGAAGTGAACAAGAATAGCTTCCAAGAAAGAAATTAGGCTGTCAGATCCTATATTAAAAACTCTTATTTTCTTCTTTGTGATATTACTTAAGCCATGTTTCTAAAAGAAGTCAGATTCACTAATGCAGGCCTAACAACTCAATTTTTTAGAATTTTTTCACCTCATAGGCTCACAGAGTGGTTTGGGTTGGAAAAGATCCTAAAGACCATCTTGCTCCAGCTCCTTAACATGGGCAGGGACACATTCCACTGTCCCAGGTTGCTCAGAGCTCCAACCTGGCCTTGGACACTTCCAGAGATGGGGCAGCCACAGCTTCTCTGGGCAGCCTGTGCCAGGGCCTCCCCACCTTCGCAGTAAAGAATTTCTTCCCAAAATGTAGCCTAAACCTACTCTCTTTTAGTACAGAGCCATTCCTCCTTGTCCTGTCAGGACATGCCCTTGTAAAAAAAGGGCAATTCTCTCAATCTGTCTTCACAGGAGATGTGTTCATCTTCACCCTTCTCTTCCTAATAATATTTGTATTATTTAGTGACACACAGATACTTCAGCTCTGTTTTAGTGTTTCTATTTCTCCATTCTGGGTAATTCTCCAGATATTATGAAAATTCTTGCAATTTTCTTTCTTTCTTTTTTTCTTTTTTTTTTTTTCTTCCCATCTTGCATTCAACTATTACAGGATGACAAAAACTAAAGGAATTTAAAAGTTCTGATGTCAACCTGAAAGTCTCTTAGCCTCACTTGGGTGGAACATGGCCCTTCTGACTCATAGAAGAAACATTCAGAACATTCATAACAGGCCTGCAAAATGTCAGAGAAAGTCAGTCTGGTGCGAGCAGCAGGAGTTGACTTCCAAAGGAAGGATGGGGACAGAACCAAACCTTTTGAACCAGTGTGCAAACAAACACAGATCAATTTCTATTTCATTTTCTGAAGCTCGGAGCAGTTTGGAGAGACTTCCCCTTTTATAGGTGTTCATTTTCATGCACCTCTGCCTTCTTTCTTTTTTCTTTTTTTATTTTTAATCTAGGACTGCATGCAGATTACTTTGGCCCTTGCTCCATATCCATGGTAGGGCCTGTGGAAAACACAACTGCTTCTCGAGAAAGACCCTTCCATAGTGCTCTCCTCATGACTCTGTTTTCATTTGTGTCATGTGGAGCCAGGTCACAAAATCCTCACTGCTCCAGTGGAAAGCACAATTGTGGTGCTTGAGGCAGATGGGTACCAGAGGCTGAATGTGGTGTAGCCATTTACACCCCTCTTTGAGGTTATGGATAGATTGTCCAAATCACATCTTTCACCCCAAAAGCTTTTCTCCTCTGGAGCACAACTGAGGTCGCCCTTTCTCAGCACTCCTTTGCCAGCAAACACCACAGGGAACACCAACAAACTTTGCCTTTGTTGCCAAAAGTTCTGGCAGGGTTTTGCTGCCATTGCTTATTTCCCAGATTTAGGAATCGGATGAAAAATATGCACACAGACTAAGATATTTAGGTACTGTGAAAAGAATAATTGCTGAGACTACAATCCCTCCACTGCTCTTCCAAAGGCAAAAATTACCCACTGCTGCAGTGTATTATGAGCAGGAGTTTTCTTTCTTGATTCATTTTAGTGGCATAAAAAGGGCCCTGTGTGGGCATAAAGTATCTTTTTTCCTAATGTAAAGGCACTCTGAGATAAAAATTACTGCAGGATATATACAAACAATGTTGTCCCCACTTCGCAATAACTCCGGGCTGTGTAGGTGCAGGTTGGTGTCTTATTTCTCTGTTGGAGAAGCAATATTGATATGCCTCTGAGTTGGGCTTTTTTTTTTTTTTTTTAGTGTTTTTATAGTGTTCGTGGCAGTTTTAAGACATTTCTTTTCCTTATGTTGAGATGTTCCAGTTCTCCCCGGTGGGGGTTTGTTCTTGGTGTGAAACCAGCTTGCTGTGAGCAAATCTCAGCTCTCTTCTGGCTCAGTACCTGCAGCTGCACCTGCCATCACTGCCTGTTCCACAGCCAGCTCGTGGCTGCAGTGTGCTTTTATCCTGTCACAGCAGTTGGTTTTATTCGGGATTATTTTGCAGAAGTGCTGATTAATCCATGTGAGTAGATGGTCAGTTCAGGCCATAACAACTCCTGCTGGTTCAGGAAGAGATTGAGATAAGAAACTATTCTTATAACAAGGATGCTGAGATAAGAAGAACTTGATTTACTTCTTTTTTTATTATTTTTTAAATTATTTTTTAAAATTTCCTCTCAAAATAAATGCCTCACTCTATCTATTGCCACCAGTCTCCAGAAGTTAGTGCCCTTATAAATCTAACAGAGATTATTTTTACCGACTCAACGACAGAATAAATTTTCCTATTGCTTTGCCAAGTACACCTACAACTTGACCCCACAGGTGTGAGGAGCAATGAAAATATGCCTCTTCAACCTAAGAGTAAGACTTAAAGTCAATTCTCATCATGCAGAAAAGCAAAAGGCATGGGTGAAAATGTATGGATTGTCCAAGAAATATGCAGGCTAAGAGGATGAAGTTCCATAGTTACCACCTCCCTGCTCTCATCTTACTGCCCCACCAGCCAAATTACCACCCTAGGAACTGCAGCAGCAGATTTATGCACAGAATTCTGCTGTAACTTCCAACCATAACCTGGCAGGGGAAAAAAGCCATTCCAGGCTCGAGCTCCAGCTGTGGAGTCCTCAGCTCACCTCAGCCTGCTCCTCCAATGTACAGTTTGTAGCAGCATAATCAGCTCCCATGCAGGAGGAGATTAAGCATGCAAAGGCTTGTCTTGACTGCTAAAAAAGGTGCTTAATAAAAAAAGAGAAAAAGAAAAAAAAAAGAAGGAAAGAAGAAGAACCTAAAATCTGACTAAAACTTGGCCTTGGTGAAAGGCAGTTTAAAGATCATGTCATTCCACCCCTCTCCCATGGGCAGGGACACCTTCCTCTAGATCAGGATGTTCAGAGCCCCATCCAGCCTGGTCTGGGACATTTCCAGGGATGGGGAATTCACTGGGAATGTGACAACAACTTGTATATCATGAGCCTCACAGTTAATTTGTACCTGGTATTTAATCTAAACCCACTCTTTTTCAGCTTCCTAAGAATTCCACTCTCCTAAGCAAAGAGTTTGTGCCAAAGTCTTCTGGTTTCAATGACATTTGAGGGGAGTCATTAAAGGTATTCAGAAACAATACGGACCTGCCCTTACCAGAGTATAACATTAGAGTCACAGTCAAGCAAGACTGAGAATTTAGCTCAGAAAGCCTCTTGTTTTTCTTTGGTGAATAGACTTACCAAAATAAACACTGGGAGTCTACTTGCTGTGCTGGTAAATGTCACTACCTGGTTTAAATTATTAGTGGTAATCCAACCAGTATTACCATGCCTGACAGATGTCTCAAATCCACTCAGTTTAGCAGCCCTGAAATGTCACTGCTGATTTCACAATAGCCTTGTCCCACCCTGAACCTGGGCAAACAGACAAAAGTGTGAGGCCTGAGCCAAGGACAATATGAGATGAAAAAAAATATTAGGCAGCACGACCAAAAAAGTTCATCTTAATGACATAAAAGTACTGCCTATTTCATAAATATTTGTAAGGTAAGGAAGGAGTCACCCATAAAAACCCTTCAAGGCCAGGAAAATGCTGAACTACATTTGAAATCAGAGTATCTTCTTGAACTGATAAGGTGAAATTTCCCCTGGAATATTTTGAACCAGAGCTTCTTCTCATGTACTTCACTGGCAATAAAAATACTTAGGTTTAGAGTTATTCCAGTGTGAAAATTACATGAAAAATAATGTAATAAGAAAGGGAATAATTTATTTCTATTTAGGCCACCCAGTTCATTTCTGAATCTGTCTTAATCACAAGAAAAAAGCTAGTGGATTTAATGCTACAGTGCCTTCTCACACTGTAGAAAGTCTAAGCAAAGGTGTTTATTGCTGTGTTGGTCTGGCAGCTTACAAATCTTTATGCTGGGAATTACAAAATAAAAACTTCTGTGTCCAAACAAAGTAAATAAACATTTATTACATATTTTATCTGTGTCTGGTGTTTAACATTTGGGCAGATCATCAGTCTGTGTCATTAATTTTGGAATTTACCATACAGTCAGAATTTTGACAACACAAGGAATGGTAAGAACAATAAAGGAAGAGAAAAGGAAAAAGAAAGAACCACGGAGAGGAAAAAAAATAAAAACATCCTGAAAATATGCAGCCTCAAGATCTGGCTTGTAAGGCATTGTTCAGATCTGTGTGTTTTGACCAAGGTTTGCTCTGTGTAGACAAGAAATTGTTTTCATCAGGTTGCTGTTTCTAGAGAGACATCCACTGCTCTACACATCCCAAACACAGAAATAAAAAACAGCTCTGTCATCAGCACCAGCTCCTGATGGGATCTGGGCATGAGATGCCCAAGTATCACTGTGTGCCTGGAAAATGATCTGAGCACCAAAACACTCCAAGCAGGCAGTGCAGGCAGTGCACAGCAGCAAAAAAACATCATACTTTTACAGAGACCTGAAGTTCCAAGAAATTAAACCATTTAAGGACACAGCAGAAACCTGTAAATGTATCAGGAATCACTCAAAGGTGGTTGTGAAGGACATTAAGTAAGCAAAATTTATAAATAAAAAAACAAGAACCTTGGGTACCATAAGGAATTAGACAGGTTTGGGGCACTGAGAGATCTCAAAAACCCCTAGCACTCTTATTTTTATTTTAAAATAGGAAATGGAATCGTCAGAGCTTTCTTTACTGGAGCTCTGTTAAGGGCAGAGAGCAAGGAGATGGCAGTGCTTGGTATTTTCTTTGGGTGATTTGTCCTGACAGTCCCCTTTTGAAAGGGCTTGCTGGGATTCCCAGTTCTTTGGCAGGCAAGAAGGAGAGGAGGGAAAGGCCAATCTTTGCAAATATTTTCTATTACTTTTTCCTTTCACCACTAAATCGTCCACATTTTGAATTAATTCAATTTCTTTGGCATCCTGGTCAAAACCCACTGTGTTTCAAGGAAAATTCATATCGAACTCGTGCCAAAATTATATATTTCAGTGTTTTTGGTACAAATTAGACTAGACTGAGTTGGCTCACTAGATTACCAATAAAAAGAAACTTAAAACATTATGCACTTACAGATTTGCAGTCCACAGGGAATTAAAACCAGATTATTTTCATGTGTGTTTTCTGAGTTATTTCATTAGAAATGGTTTAAAGAAGAATTTAATTTACACTACGAATTGAAAACATATCTTGTGTGTCAGTATAGGGAAATTCTTCTAAATCGTGTTTCCTTTGTGAGGATGTTCAGAAGTTGCTCCTAAAGAAAAACATTGATCTGGGGAGATTTCTTCCTTAATACAGATTTCTTCCTTCCTTTGAACAAAGGTGAAGGGATACCTCCTGCCCACCTCTGACACTCCTTAACACACACCTCTGTAGGTAAAAGGGCTCAGTACTGGACTCTCAGGGGCACAATGCAATCAGCCTCACCCTTGCCTGCAATTCAGCCCACCTCCAACACAAATGGTAATTTAAATGGTAATTTAACCCCTTCATTCACTGCTCAGGGGATCAGACATTCTGAAAAAGACCAAAGAGATGTTTCCCTCAGCTGAAAGGCTTTGTCTCAAGGCAGACATCCAAGCTTTGTTCAGTAAGAGCAAGGTGGCCAAGCAAGTGGCCTCCTGCCTTACAAAATGAAGGTTAGGCCATTCCCACCCAGCCAACCCCACTTGTACAAAATTTTTTTACTCCTTTCTACTCCCTCACTCCTTTATTTGTACCACAAATTTATCTCTCAGACTTACAAACACCCTTAAAATCCCCCCTATCCTGGGGTGTTGTGTTGTCTGGAAAAGTTCTGCTTTCCTGACAGTTTAAACCAGATCAAGCACTTAGTTAGTGGAGGACACAAGGATGAGGATCCTCTTATATCCCCATTTCTTTCCTCCCCTGGGTTTTTCCAGCATGTCAGCTGTCTCTACAGTCACACATCTACTTTTGGTACCTCAGCTGCTCTGTGCAACACCCTTTTTATTGAACTGTTCTTTGCTCCCAATGCTAAATTCTAGTAGTCATTCTCTGAGCTTCTCCCATCTTCTTCTCATGCAACAAAAGGCCTGAAAAGCCTTCAAGACAGAATTTCTGACCCAGAGAAAAATCTTTGTTTAATTCCCCACAGTGAATGACACTTCTCTGTTGAGTTCCACTCTGCAGAAGCAAAGCAAAACTACGGAGCTGGTCCATCATCTCAGGAGTCCTATTGCTCCTCTTGCTCTGACTTCTCACTGGCAAACATGCCAGGAGAATAAATCAGTACATTCTGCACAGTCCATGGTGGGTGTCACCCACTGTGCACGAGCAGGGATTGTGCATCTCCCAAAGCCACAGAAAAAGATCCTCAGCTACATTCAGGGAAGAAGCAGCTGTGGCAGGTTTAGGCACTATTTCTCTGAGCTGCTGTCCATCCCAGCGCCCTGACCAAGAGATGTTTTGTGACAGAGATGGAGCAAAGTGGGCCAATGAATGATCCCACCCTGTCTCTGCCTGTGGTGACCTCGCCCCCAGCAAGTACAAGAACACCACATTTTAGATAGATAAGCCCAGTACAGAGAGGAGAGGTCTTACTGTCCCCAAGCTGGCTGTGAAAGGAGGCATAACAAGTGATTAGGAATAAAGCTTACAGAATAAGAGATAATATCTCATCTGGCCTAGAGCTTGCTGGTACAAAGTCATCCTGTCAAAGCAGTTTGTTCCACCTCAATCCAGAAGAGTGAGCTTATACAAAAGAACAAGAAGGCTGTGTCGTCTGGGATCACACTATTTCTAACAATGCTCTTGCAAACCCAAAGCCAAATTTATAGTATAGCTATGCCACAGCCTAACTGGAAATAAACATTTTATCATACAGGGCTTGAGGCTCAGATAAAATTTTTGCCTCCATCCATGAAATATATGATCCAATACCAAATGCAACAAGTCCCCCAGAGCCCTAACCAGCCATGTGGACATTTGCAAGTGCCATCAGACATTTCCCTGGCATAGGCTAAGCTGTGAAAATATTGGTGTAAATTATACCAGGAACACAGCAAAAAGAAAAAAAAAAAGTTCTGGAGCAAGGTACTGTGGTTGAGAAAGTCATTACCCTCAGTCTAATCTGCAATTGCAAACAATTCCATATCCATCAGTGCCTTCAAATCAGAGTGGTGGGTTGTCTGTCAAAAATATTTGCAGAGTTTGATTGGCTCAGCCTTGCTCAGTTACAAGTTGCACTGCTGAACTGCAGGGAATTTTGCAGTTGTGATGGCCCCTCCTGAACTTAAATCTCTATGAATGTTTGAAACACTCAGAAAGGTAATGCAAAAATAATAATAAAAAGAAGAGTTCTGCATACTCCTTTGCTGGAGGAAATCTAAATCATCACAAATGTTTCAGTACATTGGGAGATTCCCAATTATAAAGGCTTCAGCAGGCCACAGTGGTGAAAGAAGTTTGGCCCATAAGGAAAATGAGATGTAAAAAAATTGCTACGATTGCTGAAATGACATTTTTGGACAAGTCAGTTCTATGTACATAAAATATGTTGCTCTTAGTAACAGAAAAGCAAACATCCTCCAGAGACTGCAAGTACAATTTGGGTGGGATTTTTTAAAACTACTTAAGGTGCTCTGCAAACCAATTTCCACTGACTTCCAGGTGTGTTGAATTTCCACACTCATGTCCCACCCTCCCTTCTCAGATTGCAATTTGCCATCCCAAAGAGCAGAGTCTTCAGCACAACACTGAAACTAGTTTTGAAGGAGGATTTCAATACAAGAAAGTTTAGGCAGATTGTATATTTTGAAAATGTCAATAAGACAATATTCATCAGCTGAATATCCTCAACAACACCACCAACAGAAAGAACACAGTGGCAGATTTCGTGATAACAACTGGTGTTGTTTCACACAAAATTTTGGCTTATTTTTCAGTAAAGTGATTTTCAACCTGACTTGTAATACTGCCACGTAACAGAGATGCAAATATTCAGTTCATGACACCCCCAAGAAATTTTGTATATCAAATGGCAAGATAAAATTGTACTCAAAATAAGGGTTTTTTGCAGATTGCATAAATGGTATTTCAGCAACACTTCAACCACCATTACTTCTGAAATTTTGTGACATGGACATATCATGCTTTTTGTATATATGGCAGAAAAGTTGCTCAGCCAAAAATGTTTCATGACAAATTTTAATGAGCAAACAAACAGACAAAGGAAGCCATGATATGCACTGAAATATGCACTGAAAACCAACTTGTCAGTGCAAAAGTCAATGCTTGGAAGACACAAGAGCAGATAAAATAATGAGCAAGCTAAAGCTACATCTGGCATTGAAAGTCTGGAAGAAAATGCCTCTGAAAACAAAGAGACAACATTTTTAAATTGAACATAAATTGCAGGAAATTTTTTCAACCTTATTTCCTCAACTTATTTAGGAGGAAGTCCATAAAATTAGCAGCTGGAGTCTGTAACCACCAGGCTGCACTGAGAAGAGGAAAGGCTTTGGCATCCTTGACACAAAGGATGTTCCCTGATACTATTTAATGTTAGAGCTTGAAGTAAGCAAGCAGTGGAATCTCTCTGGCTTTCGCAGGAATTTTCACTTTCACATAGAATGAAATAATCCTATATTCTAGAGCTTTGCTGGGTGACCGTCTTCCCAGAAGAAGAAAATATTTGACACAAGCAAGAATGGTATAACAAAAACTTCAGGTGTTCTCACCTGCCACATTTTCTTAATGTGAAAAAGAAAAGGAATATTAAATCAACAATAAAACCCAAACAAACAAACAAAAAAACCCACCTTCCCATAATGTTTTTCTTACATGTCAAATTGAGGCAACTAAAATTCTTCATCTTTGACATTAAATATTTTGTAATTTTTAGTAGATTTATGTAATTTTTCAAACTCCCTGTTTTTTAGCAGGTTTAATTAACTTTTTGTTTTTCTGCGATTCTTCTAAGGAAGACAGAAAGAATAGAGAGGTATGGAAAAAAAAAAATTGACCCATTTCTTTCTTCCTGCCTGAAGCCACAGAAAATTTCAATGAAGTGATCTGCTGATAAAAACCTCCATCATATACCACTTTTAAAAGAAAAATACACGTTTTCTGTGCAATGTGCCTGCTTTAGTCTCCCTTCTGCATGCTGTTTCAAGACTGTAAAACACTGGCTCTTCCCCAAAATCTATTGCTGCCTGTCACAGGAGTGTGAGCTGGGGGTCAGAGAGCGGAATTTGATAGAATTTGGCCAAAGGAGGGTAAGGATGCTTGGGCAAGCCTGTCCCAAAGCTGCTCAAGCTTACCAAGGGTTTCAGACACCAGACGAAGGGCTGCTGGCAGAAAATTGTTGCTTTAACAATTGGTTGATGCTATCAAGGCAAGGAGGGGGACAGGCTGTTCTCTGCTGGTCCCATCACGCTTGGCAGCCCCCAGGCACTGAGCACGATCTCCTGAGCACACATCTGTGTCAGCCCAGCAGCTCCTGAGCACACATCTGTGTCAGCTCGTGGCCCTCCAGACAACCTCCTCACAGCCTCTGTGAGGGAAAGGCTTTGCTGTGGGTTTTGGTTTCTGTGGGTGGCTTCTCAGGAAAACAAGCTGAAGCAGCGGGAGTGGAAGGGGCTCCAAAGCTGTGGAAGCAGATCAGAGCAGGGATGAGGTTGGTGCTGTGGCCCATCCAAATACCTCAAGTCAAGCTCAGTCTGAACAGTTATCTTCAAAACCCAGGAGTCAGGATAGAGCTGCTCCTAGCAGACTTTTCTGTGAGGCATCTGGCATTTGTTTTTCAAAGTTTCTGCTTTGGCAAGCAACATCCGAAGAATAAATGAAAACAAATAATTAGAATTTTTAAATTGCTATTATTATTATTATTATTATTATTATTATTATTATTATTATTATTATTATTATGGCTTATTAGCCATTTATAAGTGGTCTTGAGCCACAACCATTTCCCATCTTTACTAAGGTCAAGGAAATGGCTTGCATTTGAAAGCAGCAGTTCTGAAGGGAAGGCCTGGATCTCTCCTGGATTTCTGTTCTTGGTTTTATGTGTGCTGGGGCTTGAGTCTCCATGAACTGCTCTGAGAGCAGGGAATAGCTTTTGATTTTTGTATTTATATAAAAAAACCAAGAAATTACTTGTAGATATCACAAGACAATCTGGACTAAGGAGTCACCTGTGTCAGCCCTTCACAAACTCCCTCCCCAGAGAGAGGTGTAAAGGATTTATGAATGTGGGATGAGGGGCACAAGGAAAAATCACATATGTGAACCATTTCTGTGCCTCTATTGCAGACCCAAACTGATCTCTTGCTCCAGTTCCTTTTCTACAAATAACTCTGCAATTCCATGCAGACCAGACTTCTGTGAGACATAGAAAAAAGAGATCCAAAAGGCCACTGGGGTGCAAGGTCAGACTCCTTTAAATGGTTCTGCATCCCCAGAAAATGTTCCCAAGACACAAAATTTTTATATTGTAAAAATTTGGAAAGGAGCTTGAAACACAGCAAGGGGGGAAAACACACACACACAAAAACACCCAAACAAAAAAACCCCACAAAAACAAACAAACAAAACAAAACAAAAAAAGCCAAACAAACAAACAAAAAACCCCCCCAAACCCCAAAAAACCCCAAAACCCAACAACAATAACAACAACAAAAAAAACCATAAGATTTTGTGGTCACTAAAACAAGGCAAATTATAATAATAATAGTAAGTATCCACTGTATAGGAACTGCAAGGATAACATCCACTTTTCATTAAAGTAGTTAAGCATGCACAAAAATACACAAACTTGAATATCTATCATTCCTGATAAAGATTTAAGAAACATAATTTATTTTGTCCATGTGTAATGTGGGAACATAAATGGGGAGGAGATTAGTTACCATCTGATTTTCTCTCTAGGTCATGTTAGGAAAATAAAAGTGATCATACTGCACATAGAACTAGAAACATTACAAGAAATAAATCATATTATAAAAGAAATATAAATATATATATGCCATTTAGGTTATTCACAATCTGCTCAAATATATTTTATCAGATAGTCTGTACTGTTGCTCTTCAACACAGTTCTGGCTGCAAAAATCCAAAAATTAAGAGAAATATTTGGAATCGGACATTAAAATTCACTCTAAACCAAAATTTTGAGAACTATTTCTCATGATGCTATGGAATACAATAATAAAGACAGAAATTTGTTCAGCATTAGATAACAAATCGTGGCTTAGAAAATGTTTGTGGAAACAAAGTATTTTGAAACCAGCTTGTCACATATCTTACCAAAACCACATTGAGCTATAAAGATTTCTTGCTCCAGAAGTGCCACTCTAATTTTGTAAAGAAGATTTATTAAAACAGCTGTTCTTTCTTCCCATTGAAATACAAATGAGCACCAAAGAAAACTCCATGTGATAGAGTTTGAGCTCATCTGAGATTCTGGTGTTGCAGGACAAAGCCATCAGCAAACCCTTCATTGACATCAGCAGATGTGGGACTTCTCCTTGATCTTATTCTGTGGCTTGGGCTCTGAGTGAGAAGTTGATAAATTGATGTTTCACCCCCTGTAACCCACATTTCCAGTCTTCCTCCAGTTCTGCTAAACTGCTGTGCTCACGTGGTGCATTACAGGACACCAACAGCTTCAAAATATTATTATTATGCTGTGTTAAGCAGTGATGAGTTACTCTCCTTTGGCATGGCCT
The DNA here is from genome assembly GCA_013398275.1 of Promerops cafer. Classification (NCBI taxonomy): domain Eukaryota; kingdom Metazoa; phylum Chordata; class Aves; order Passeriformes; family Nectariniidae; genus Promerops; species Promerops cafer. The sequence goes on from VZSE01013457.1 coordinate 368,102, forward strand.
TCAAGTGTGTTAATATTCCTGGAAAAAAACACAGGGAAATGATGTCTGTCTCCTGTAATTTATTGTTATACGATATTCAGAACGTAAGGCTGCAGGTCTCCCATGGTCACAGGACCAGACGAGATTTTGGGGGAATGGAGATTGAGGCAGCTTCCCCTTCAGAGCACATATATGATCAAATTATCAAAAATTATGTGTCTCCCAGCAGAGGATGGAACTGGCAGATACCTCAATTAACATCACAGGTCAGGTATGAGGGAAAGCAGATTTTTCACTGAATGGGTTAAAGATGTGTCATACAGCCCTGGCAGCTTCCTGGCTCAGTAAAATTTGATTTTCTCAAGGCAGAGGATCTCCAAATCAGTGAGAAAGAGAGAAATGGAGAGGTTTTTGCCTCTGAATTCACACAACACTCCGCTGCCACGGTTCTTTCCTTCATGAAAGCAAACACTAGCCCAGAAAGCAAAAAAGTGGAGAGATCCTAACCTCTTATTCTTTCTGTCTGCTTTCAAAAGCTCTGCTTTCAGTCTCAGTTGTACCAACACCAAGCTGGAGTGTTATCAGCCCAGGCTGGTACTGTTCTCAGCCTAACCAACCAGCCATGAATGTCTGACTATTTGTTCCTCGCTGATATCCCATTCTGTTAGTATAATACAGGCCAACTTCTCTAATATTTACCTTGTTATCACCTATGTACATCTCTTGACTTCTTTGTTTGCCTTCCTCCCAGCAAATTTGTCCAGTGTTCCCGTGGCTCCCAGCCCTGCCCCTGCTGAAGGCACGCCGTGCTCCAGGAGGGAGCCTGTGCCAGGACCTCGACCTGTCCCAGAGGAGCTCCAAAAATCTCACTGTGGACCCCTCACCCCCCTTCCCCACAGCCCTGAGATAACTCTGCCCCCGTGATTTTTAAGTCCCAAGCATTTTTGAAGCACAGAGGTCTCGCTCCACCACCACATTTTTTTTTAAAGGATACCCCGTGGGTTGGGTGGCACAAATAGCAGAGAAGCACCACGGGAATGGGGAGAGATAAATCTGCTGTGTCCCAGCTGTGCAATCTACCAGGAACATTCCCCATCGTGCACCACTCCACACCCAGCCTCCCTCTCAAAAGTAGCTAGCTGGGTTTTTTTAGAGCCCATGAGTGTGTTTACATTACATTTATATTAGTTGCCAAGGGCCTGGGACCCAGTAAAGTAATAAGATAACCAGGTTATCTGGTGGAGGGTTGTTAAACAAAATGTATGGTTATAAGGAGGACATAACTGGTTCATGATTCATCGTGGCAATTTTTCCTTCTTTCAAGTGTTCGGGATTCTAGTCCTTAGGTATCACGAAATTTCCCTGCCAGTTGCAGCATGTCAACATCCTGATTCTGACATATTTTAGGGTAAGCTTCAGGAGGAGGTGGAAGAGGAGAAGTGTGGATTTACAATAGCTGCCGACAAAACCCAAAGTAACTAATTCTCAGCTAAATACCATTTAAAACACTGTGTGAAATTAAGGAAAAAAAGTTAATGCTAGTTCAGCATATTTATGTTGTAAAGTGTGGCTGGAACAGCTGCATTCATTCGAAATACTGAATCATCTAATTGCAAGTTGAGAAAGGAAGCATTAAAAAAAAGCCCTAAATTCAAACAGTATTTGAAATCATTGAAATACATACTAGAGATGGATGATCCAATTGAGGAAAACTTAAAATAAAAGTCTTTTCAGTTTGAAGATTAGCTGATGAACAGAAAAAACTTTATTAAGGCTCTAAAACATACTTCAAAATTAGCATTTATTTTCATCTGGGAGGTTCTGTCTATACATTCTTGGAATGTGGCCATTTACTGGCAAAGGGGTTGGCAAAAGAAAAGCAACTCTTGTGACACAAACTGTTTTGCTGCATCAGGGAAATCAGACAACAAAGCTGAGTGCATGATTTTTGCTGCTAGTTGGAACTGACTTGTCACGTGCTCGGTGTTCATCAATTGCTAACAGAACCCCAGGCACTTCTGAGAGGAAAATGCTTGCTTTCTATAAAGAAGGATGAATGTTTCTGTCAACTGTTATTTTCTTTTTTGATGGCCTGGTTCAACTGCTCCCACTGAGGAAGCAGCTTATTTTGATAAAGCACAATCCTGGGATGATATCCATGTGTCACTGGTCAGGAAAAACTCATAAGCATGCACCTCAGTGCTCTTTTTAAAGAATTCCTTCCCAAATCAAAGCCTCCAGGAACGAGGGAGCAGGGAGGTGTTGAGCACTTCTGCAAACCCACCTGGCTGGGCACGGGCTCAGCAAAACCCCAAAGCACACGTGCAGCTCCAGGCCTGTTCAGCAGTGGATTTTTATTCCCTGAAAGACTCAAGCAGGGTGGACTTGCAGAAAAAGGGGTGGACTTGATTTTACATCAATGGTCAGGAATATAAACAAGTGGATTGATGAATCGTAGGCATAGTCAGGTGCCTAAGTGGTGCCTGGTGGGGTGAAGGATTGCTGTAATTTTGCCATTTTTGTCTGGCACAGAAACACAACGAAGAATCCTGAAGTTGGGCCACTTGTTATTTCAACAGAGTATCCAGACTCCAGATAAAGACAAATTCACACAATGAAGGAGTCACATCCACAGGAGACTCAGCTCTGTCTCGTGCACTGTCCCATGGGAAATATTCGCAACTCCCCCTGTTTTATCCTCCCACGGCAATGTAATCCATTTCTCTTCAAATTTAGCCAACACAGAGGAAGCCCCTTTGCACCAAGGCAAAAGCAATATTTGGTGGCCCATGGCTGGGCAAAAGAGCAGCTCTTCTGCTTCACATTTTCTATGTAATACAGTTTTGTGGGAGCCAGGTGCTTTCTACAGAAGAAAAAAAATTTAAAAACCAAACAAAAAGAAACTGGTTGTTCTTTTGGTTTTCCATTCCTAAGGAAAGACAGCACACCTTGAAAAGGAAGTAAGACTAATTAGCAACTAAAAAAACCCAAAATTCTTGCTCCCATTTAATTTCATTATAAGGAAAATGTTTAGAGACACGGGCAGCTGTGAATTTGCAGATGTACTCAATATGCGTTAGAGTCTTGAACCAGAATCCACTGGTTATGGATGCATAAAGCCATTTTTATATATATTTTATTAGTACTGTCCCAGCTCCTTTCATGTCTACTAGAAACCATCAGATTGCTGTTGCTTAAGGTTTCTGTGATGTTCTGTTAAATTCCCATGCAAATAAATCTATTTTGCTGATGTTTGTAAAGTTGTGTTTTAGACCATAGATCTCAGAGCTCTGTCTTCAATAAAAAGGGGTAGAAGTGGAACTACTAATTTAGTTTCTTTAAAAGGCATGTATTTTCATGCACATTAAATCCATCTGTTTCTGAAATGTACATCTTTCTTCAGTGTGTAATTTGATAAAACCCAAAAGAAAGCCTTGGAGTTCCAAACTTGAAGCAGAAAGGGAGAGAAAGTGAACACCACCAAGAGCATAACACGGCCAAGAACTTTACCAAAGAATTAAAAAAAAAAAAAAAAAAAGCCACTGTATTTTTAGAACACAAAAACACTAGCAAACCACTCAGGGGATCTTGTCACAAATCCTCCATGCATTTTTAAACTTCTAGGAAAACGAGAAAATTGTCCCATACGTCTGTAGTCTGAACACTGTTGCTGCAATCCAAAGGAGGCACGGGTCTATATTAATGAAATATTCAGCTCTACTTCAAGTCTGCTGTGTTTCTGTGATATGCTGAGGCTACTTGTAATATTTTTAGATTGATCTTTATTTCAAGGGAGCTTTTATTTCAACACACCTCAAAAACCACAATTTTAGAAGAGCTTTTGGATCTCAATGGCAGCTTTACACAAGCAAGGGCAACACCAGTGTGACTACACTTAGCTCCTTATATCACTTCCATGTTTCTGAGTGATATGCCTTTTAACAAGCTTGTGTAAAACACTGAAAACACTCGATCCTGATTAATTTTTCCTTTTTTTTTTTCTTTTCTTTTTGAGAGAGAGAAAGAGAGAGAGAGGGAGAGCTTCAAACACCCCCACCCCAAAACTCTTCCAGAGAGGACGGAAATCATTAACTATAACCACACTGAGAGTAGGAAGGGGTGTATTACAGATCTACTGTTGCCATAAATTATTCCACAGATGCAAGCAACTGAAACCCTAAATGGTGATTTCTAATTAAAATATAGAGGGATTGATCCGACTTCACATACATCTCTTTTGCTGTTTTCAACAGGAAGTGGAAGATCTGTACCCAAACTAGAAAATCTTCAAAGCACACCAAGCAGGAGCCTGTAATTCACAATTTACATTACTTGGAAGATGTGCTGTGGTCTCATAATGTTTCTATATATATATGGAGCCACAATTAGGGCTAAATATAAGATCTACAACATGATTTTTATAGCACACTTTTTCTTCATAGCTGGGTTAAAACCAAAATCAAGGAACTGTCCTGTACTTGCTTCACACGTGTAGGAAAATAATCCCAATAATACCCCTCAAGTTTCCTTCAAGTGGCTTATTTTGTCCACTTCTATGAAAAAATACATGCTGGGAGATGCTGGGATCTGGGGACATGTATGGTAGGAGATCACAGTGTCAGCCCTTGGCATTCTGCTCTCTGGTTCACTTGTGCAGATTGAAGCCCTTTTGTTTCCCTTACTTGCCCTTTTTGTAGGGAAAGGCTCATCTTTGCTCCAGATAGTCTTTTAAAGCTTCTGCAACCCTGTCTGTGGCATCCTTGAGAAGGGATTCCCCCGTTCCCACTGTGGATTCCTGAGATCCCTTTTGCTCACCTCTGAGCATTCACGGGTCAGGTACATTGGCAGGAAAATCTTTCTGCAGGGAAACAAATAAACAAACATCAAGACTGGATCTTGATGGGCATGGATTTGCTTCGGCATGAAACCCTTCTAACACTGTTGAAACCTCTTAAACACAAAGGAAACTGAAAAAAGGAACTCCTATATGTGCCTCACAGGAAGCATCTAAAATTAAAGTTCTGCCCCCATGATTTTATCAGTGGGGCTGCAAACACTGGAAGGGACACTTTGCTTAAAGAGTCTTAACAGAAGAAATTCCTTAGATAAATACCAATTTTAAAAAATTGGACTTCACGGATACAGGAGCACTTTGCCCCCTAAATTAGAGTTAACTATTCTGACCCATGTTTTCTATCCCAGCACTGTTTTGTTAACACCTCAAAGGGGCTGGCAGGTTTAAAATACCAGCAACATTTTGGACAAGGACAAGTCCTTAATAAGATTCAGGTAACTTGGGTTATGTTACTCACAGGTATTGTTTGCAAGGAAAACACAGCAGTGAAAAACACCTCTCTCTGAAAGTTCTTTAATGGCAGAGATTTTAATCTATCTTTTAAGTGTAAAAGGGTGGCATTACTGTGGGTGTTTGCCTTTAGCCACTTCAATATATTTCTCACAAGATTTGCTACACAAACTGCCCCAGGTTGCAGCCTGGACAGAATAAGAAACTGCCCCAACACCTTTATTCTCTTCACAGCACACTGGGTACCTCAGACAGGTCTGCAAAGTAACAAGTGTTGGATTTCCAAGCAAGGCCTGCAAATGAAGTAAGAAAGACCACACACATCTCTAGCAAAGGCAGAGGTTGTAAAATGGGCAAACAACCCATTTTATAATTCTCTTATTGTCTAAGGGTGACTACAAAATTAAAATCTCATTTTACATTCATGTGTTCATTTCAGTTTAAATTTGTTTTTGTCTTACTATTCTCTAATGTCAATAGACTGATCTCTGGAATAAGAGTAGAAGATTTGATTTTAAACTATTTTCCTCATGAAAACATATCAGTTTCTATCCTTCTTTTGCAATTCAGAAGAAAAGATTGAATGTAAAAAAGCAAGGAAAAGATATCATACAGCAAGGTGATGTCTAATTGGAAATTAGTGGAAACTTCCTAATTTCTTCTCCCCTTTCTGAATGGCACAGGCACAACACATGAAAATCACATCTACTAACATTATCATGTCACAGAATTTCCTACAGCCAACCCATTTGGAAGATCCCATTCCAAATGCCTTTCTTAGGCTGAGATGGTTGTACAGCAAAATCTTAATGGGAAAATGTCACTGAAAAGAAAATAGTCAAACTATTTGCAGACAGGGAAATTCGAAGTCATGTGAAATTAATGGTGCCCATATGTGTATTGTAAAATATATCTGATACCCTCAAGAAGTGTGGAAGATTTCTCTAAAATTGTTGCAGATAATTCCTTGTAAAATGAACATTTTTTAAATGTTCATTCACAGCTTGCCTATAACAAAAAAGTTAATTATTTAAGCCACGCAGAGAGACAAATATCTCAAAGAATGGCATTTCATAATATGCTGCTTATGAAAATATTTGAAGATAAATGGCACAATGCTCTAAGGAACACCGAGAGGATCAGACCAGCAATAAGGACATAACATGGAAAAACAGCTCCTGTCTGTGGGAATGTCATACGTGGCACTTGGAGCTTGCTGTCTCTCATTTTTTAATGAAGGACAATGTCTTTTTGATGACTCTTTTCCTCTCATCATCTCCCACCAGTCCTTAGACAGATGATCAAGCAGAGCTTCCTCCTATTTTCTCCACCTAGCAGAGAGATTGCCATTTTTGACAAGAAATGATGAGTCAGAGAGTAAAAGCTTCATCCTTCCTCCAGGTATTGTGCCCATCTTTGCAAGTTCTCTCGTGCAAAAACCATCTTGATTGGTCTTTCTGTAGTGTCCTTAATGCTTTGATCTTCCCTTCAGACTCCCACAGCCACTGTAACTCTGATTACATTGCCCTAATTATCTTGAAACAAATCACTTATTCTTCTACTTTCATTCTCAGCAGGAAAAAAAAAAAAAAAACCTGACAAGGATTCTGTTTCATTCAGACTCTAATCAGAGTTGGCTCTAGTTTTTAAAATATGTAAATACAGGCAGAGATTTGCTTGCACTTCATATCTTTTCCTACCTCTGACAGAACAAACTTTTTTCCAAGTGCACTAAATAATTCGAACCCTATGGTACCTTTTCTCTCTGTGCCAGAAGCATAACCCCATACAGTTCCTTCAAGAAGATAAAACAACCAACGAACCAACCAAAAAAAAAAAAAAAAAAAAAAAAAAACCTCTTACGTAGGTTTATGGTGAAGGTATTTAGNAGCACAGATAACTAAATCAGGCCATGAGTTCTTTATCCACTGAGCATTTCTGATCATCTGGGGCTGCTGCTTTTAACCATCATTTTCTCTCTGCACACAAATTGATTGCAAAGCTTTTTCCACATCACTTTCACAATGTGAAAGCACACGGATGTTTTTTCTTAGACGTGCCAGCAAATCTGAGTGCCAGGAAGTTACAGCTTCAATGCTCCCTCCACACATATAAAATCTCCTCTTTGGCAAACACATCTTAGGAGGATAGGCAGATTCAAACACAGAATTCAAACACATTGCTGCAAGTAGGGATGAACCCCAGGGAAAAGCTTCTTTTCACAATGCCACAAGTGTCCTCTGTGAGCAAGTGGGATCACAGATCGGGCATGTGGGGAACCTCATAGAAGAGAAAAAGCTTTACATCATGGAAAACATCACCCTTGGGACTGAAATGTGGATATGGGAACCCTTTTCAAAGGAAGGATTTACAGTGCTGTATTTATGAGAAAGTGTTATGTTGCTTTGAAAGCATTCTGTCTTAAAAAACAACTAAGGCAAGTTCACATTCAGCAGCTTTACTTACCCTTCCAGTTCTGTAACAACAAAATCGCATGAATGAGCCATTTCATGCAGGTTTTTGGTACTCACTTCCTCAGGAGCAGAGCATCCAAGCACGACCATGTCCACACACACCCATGGATCCCACCTGCCAGCATCTGGGGACTTCATTTCCCTTTAAGTGGTGTCCTTGCAGAGGGAAGTGTCACATCTCCAAGGCAGGGACTGTTTTTAATCCATGTTTCCATGGGCCCTAATGTATAACAGATTTTCATTGTCAGATAACTTTGTGATTACTTAACCCAAAAATGCCCAAGACTTTGATCATAAAGAAGAGCCAACTTACTTGGAAAGTAAATGGCAACTGGCAGAAAATTATAAAGGTTATGGAGGTTGGAGAGGTACAGATGTAGAAACACAGTTTCCTTCCCATCATGAGGCCCATATCATCAAATGCTGATAAAAATAATTTCTCACAAAGATAATCCATGGTTATTAGAACTGAGAAGTGCATTTGTGGCTTTAGAGGAACACTGGGAAGACAACACTGAAGATCATGCTCTGTTCAGATATCATAGTGAAGAGGGTCTTGGAGAGGTGTCAGAAAGACAGAGGGGGGTCCAGTGTGCTGCACATCCTGCATGAAATCAAAGGAGGAGCAGATTGCCACAGTGAATCAGGGAGGCTTCCTCTTCTCTCTGCTCCTTCCCAGGCTGCATGCTGCCCATCTGAGCTGGGAAAGATGGAAAAGAAAGACAAAGCATCTTCCCAAAGGAGAAGCTCTGCAGAGCTGTTTCCCTAAGTACAGCTCAGCTCTCAGCACCTCCTGCCCTGCACAGGCAGCTCTAGGGCAAAAGGAAAGAAAAATCAGAACTGAAAAATCCTTGTAATAGGTTACACAATTAATCACAAAACACTTTCTCTGGTTCTGTGGTTCCATGTGTTCTCTCACCACCATCCCTCCCCCAGCTAAAAAAAAATCTAATTAAGAGATGGCAGAGGCTTCAGACTAAGCCAAGTCAAGCAAAGATGATACGGTCTCTGATTTAAACCTTGGATTGTATACAGGAAACATTAAAAGCAAGAAGGAAAAAGAGGAAAAAAAGAAGGAAGAAAAAAATTACCCACAGAACCAAAGGAGGTCTAAGGGAACCTCACCCTCACGTGCATCTTTTTATTTAAGGAATCTGCAAAATAAGTACAATCTATTCTATTAATAATGCTCTAAATTAAAAACTGAGGGTCTGAGTAATTTTTTTTATTTTATTTCTGAGTACTTCAAAGGCAGAGGTTTTCTTCCATACCAAGATACAATAAACTAAAACCTAACAGGACAACAGGATCTGAAGTGCACCCACATTTTGGATGAACTAAGGTCATGCTTGTGAACACAAACACTGCCCAAGCCAGCTGCACACAATGGAGGTGCTCGTCTGTATGGATTTCAGAGCACACATTTTTTGTAAAAGCAGGGTTCTGAGACTTGATCACATCTTTTTGATTTATCAGGGGATAGTGTGACACTTCCAATCCTTATAAAACTTCTACCTGCAATTAACTACTCATTTACAGACTCATTCCAGAGGTCAGTGCTTCCTGACCTTGCATATAAGTTTTCCCTACCATCACCTCTCAACAAAACCTTTTATATTATCCTTTGTTACATTTCATTTTGCTCATGTTGTACAAGAATGTAGCTGCCAAGTCATTAAGAGGTTTGGACTTTGGCCTTTCACAGTGGAAGGAGAAAATAAAAAAAAAAAAGTTGCATTTCATTGTAAGGAATCAAACAACAGGGGAAGGAGGAGATGAGAAAGATTTCATAATGTAAAATGACATCAGTGGTTACTGTAACCTCCTATTTCTTGAAAAGGGGTAACTGCAGAAGTTGGGTCCTACAAACAGGCCTTCCGGCAAAATACTGGCAAGATGAGAAAAGCTCTCTGAACATAACATTTATTTTTCCTTATCCAGAACAAAAACATGGTAATATGTGGTCCTGACACTTCTAAATGACCAACAAACACAAGAAAGACACCGTCCTGACTTATCATAGCTCAGTGGCACCTGACAGTCCTAACAGTTTCAGAGCCCCGCCCTGAGGCAGACTGTGTGAAAGTGGTGCAAAAGTGTCATTGCTTTCCAAATAGTTTGTTGATCAAAAAATACTTGGTGGAACAAAGGATTCCTGGAAGCCTTAGGGGGAAGATGTGGGCCCATGGAACTGGCACAAAACAAGTAACCAAGAGGGGCTTTTCCTGCAGCACTGCAGGAAACACACCCACACCAGTCAAAGGCAATGAGGCAAGAATCTGCTCCTGGGCCTGTGCTTGGTAGCCAGCAGAGAGCTCCACAGCTGACCCAGCCAGGAGATGGCAGGGGATGTCAGGAGCCTTGCTCATCCAGAGAGTCTCTTGGCACGAGCACAGGGCTGAGCCTCTGCTCTGGGTGGTTTTGCACGGGCCGTGGGGCCAGCGAGGAACATGAGAGTGATTCGGTCTTCGTGGTCCGGTCTGGGCAGCAGGCCAGCCCGTCCTGCTCGGGGCTGCACTTCACCAAGGCTGGCCCAGCCCACTGTGTCGGTCAAACAGCAGTGCCAGGGTGAAGCTGGTGGCACGCAGCAGTGCTTGTCCCTGCTCCATCTTCTCGTCCATCAGCATCCTCAAAACACACGATGCTTATGTGGGACAGCTGAGGATAATTCAGCAGGAAGAAGCCAAAGCTGAAGGGATGAAATAAGACCTACGTGCATTTCGAGTTGTGTTCTTCCTACCCAGGAAAGAATCAGCATGAACTTTTGCTTAAAGTATTGATCAGGATTTGAAAAATATTTTTCCTACAGATTCCACAAATATCCTCCAGGTGAGGACTTTAGGAATTTAGTGGCCTTTATTTTCAGGGAGAAAACTTAATTTGGTGTGTTTCTCTGTAACTCACACTCCTATCACCTTCTAGACTGGAAAATGAAGGAAAATAGGGGAGCAGGACAGGGGGAAAACAATTAAAATATCAGGGACTAATTTTAGGTTTTCCTCAGACTTGTGTGTTGATATCAAAGCTTTTGTTTTAAAAATTTGGAGGAGAGAAAAGGTGTAAACACCCTTTCCCGGTAAAAGAAAAATATACTGAGAAAAATGCACTTTTTCTTTGGGAAATTGCTTTGGGATAACAGTTACTTTTGTATTAAACACTTTTTATGTTTCCATCTAAAAAAGACAGACAATGTGGGAGTGAAAGAAATCTGGAGTGTATCAGCACAGTCAAGAGAGCTAAAGCAAAAAGGTATTTTTGGCAGATTAAGAATATGCAGAAATTAGGTGCCCAATAATTTTTGACAATTAGCATTTTAACTTCATGACTGTTTTGTCCAAACAGAAATGCTTTAGTACCTCTCTCATCACCCCCATTTCCATCATAAGGCCATTTCCAAAGTCTATTAGGGTATTTGGGCCATTCTTTGATTTAGAGGATTTCCTTTTAATGAAGAACAGGAGTTCTGGCAACTGATGTAGACCTGACCCAAGGAGCAGGGAGGGATAAACAAATCTCTCCACCTCTTACAGTAGCAGTCTCAGTTTGAAGGGATCCAGGCAGTATTATTATAAAGTGTAATGTTTCTGCCAGCCTCTGCAAGGACCTTCGGTGATGCAGACCAGCAGCAGCTGGGCAATCCACCCTGCTCCCACACTACAGAGCTAAACTCTGGGAAAAATGGGGAATGGAGGAGAAGGGGAGCACTGAATTACAGTCCTAAAACAAATAAGGCAGAACTTGACTCTATCATCATCACTTTACTGAAGGGAGGCCTTTCCTCCTTAGCCCAGACCTGTTTGCTGAAGCACAGAAATGCACTTGGCTGAAATAAGGACATGATATTTGTAAACATCTAGCTCTGGAACAAACAAGAATTTTAAAATTTTATTTTATTTGTTGTCATTGTTTGTTTATTTTTTGATGGGGAGCATAGGGAAAGCAGAAAAAACCCATAAGCAGGAGTTTATGCTTCGCCTTCAAGCCTCCTCTTATTTGACTGAGCTTGTTCCTGTACCTTTCAGCATCACTGTCACATTTATCAGTTTATTTAGCTGTATCTAAAGCTCTCTAAAAGAATATGGAGAGAGAGGAAGTCAATGTGGTTGAAGAGAAAAATCAATAATTCAAAAAGCTGAAATTGTTTCCAGGAAAAGAATGTAAAGGGGAAATCAACTGTGGCACAAAAGGCAGAAATGCAGGCAGAAAAGAGGACAAATCATCAAAAGGTCTTGAGTGATTTATTATGTCCTATTTCTCCATGATGAGGAGCAGAAAGCTCAGCAGAGTCAGTAGGTCTGACTGACAGCCAGGGTGTCAGGGAGGAGAGCTGAGCTCAGAGGAGAGTGTGGAAGGTAGATTAGTCCTGTGCACCACCATGGACTGCTGAAAACCAGGGTTTTGCCCTCCAGAAAACTCTGTTTTTCCGGGCAAGAAGGAAGGATTGAAAGGGCCACTCACCAGAGCATCCCTCCAAGATTGAAGTTGCTGTGAAAGAATTTACAGCACAGGCTGGTGAAATTAACAGGCAGTGGGCATTCACCAAGAAATACAAAGGGTGAACAGCTGAATTATGACCAGTAATGTAGCCTCTCACTTCAAACACTTTTGGTACTGGAGGACTGAAGGTTGACATTTTTTTATTTAATTTTTTTTAAGATTGTAGGAAACTACAGGCCTGTTAGCCTAACAATAGCAAAACACAGAGACTGCATGCAAGCACAGAGCCAGAGGGCACCTGGATAAATAAAATCTAATTGAGAAGTGTTAGCATGACTCCTGTAAAGAAAAGCCTCTTACAGGCCTTTGAAGAGATGAGCAAACATTTGCATAAGGGTCTTTCAAATTATATCATCTGCTTGGATTTCTTACAGCTCCTGACAAATCCCTTCACCTGAGGCCTCTAAGCAACCATGGCACAATTGGGATAGTCTTGACAGGTATGGATGTTTCATAAAAAGGAAGCAGAAGAACTGGGATAATGGCCAGTTCCTGTGAAGGTCACCCCCCTACAGTGACCTGTGCTCTTCCACACATCCATAGCTGACCTGGAAAACAGGAGGTAAGCAAGCAGGTAAAGTTTCCTGGGGGATACAGAGCTCCTCAAGGCAGTAAGAAAAGCAGTGAGGAATCACAGTGAGGCCTCGGGGCAGCAACTGGTGGTTTTATGAAAATGTCAGCTCAGTGCTTGGCAGCAGCCGGAAAAGCAAACCAAATGTTGAGAGCTGCTAAGAAAAAAATAAATGCAAAGCCAAACAGATGACCTGGCTGTGTTGCTGCGTAAATCTGTGGCTTGCCCATATCTTACTGGTATATGCATTTTGTAGTTGTGTTTGAACTTTGTTGGCTGGGCAACTGCAATATTCTTCTGTACCTCTCTGAACAGGCCTGCTGGAAATGTGGGTGTACAAGAAATTTTCCATTAAAAAGGTGAAGTAACACCCCCTTCCCAGTACTGTATACAGGACTTCTAAAATCAGAAAGGTTTAAATAATATTTGTTCATCCTTTTTGGCCAGAAACATAAAGAAAACAAACGTAACCTTTTTCTTTCTTTTGTCTGCCTTCAAATAAAAAAAAAATGGGAGAAAGGAAAGGAAAATAGTAATGATCTTTTTAAGATCACTTAAGAAAACTTAAAAAGCTTTAAATGTTTTGTTCAATGGAAAAAAAAAAATCTTTTGTCAAATGGTTCTTATTTCAACAATGCTGTGCATTCTGAACATAACTGCAAATACTGTAGAATTAATCTTCTGGAGAGATGCCAGAAAACCAGAGAGAGAAAAAAGCCAAGCAAAGCAGCACAAAGTTGTCATCAGCTTTCAGATTCCCAATCAGAACCTTGAGATACGATTGCAATGTCATTGATATAACTTCACAGCAACTGAAAAAAGTACCACGAAGATGTATCACGCTGTGGAGTATCTCCTAGGGGGACACAGTGTGAATGCTTTCATTGCATTTAAAAATGGATTGTGGAAGCACTGGAAAACATAAGAGTTGTCCATCATCTCATGACCTTGGGAATGTGACCTCAGGAATGTTAAGATTTGGGAGCTGGCAGCCACATTTGATAACATTTTATAGCAAAAATGTCAATGGTCAAGCATCTATATTGTTTCCTACTTACTGGAAGGAAAGGAAATCTGAAGGAAATTTTTAAGGTAATACAAAAAAAAATAGCTTAGCTACTAGTAGTGGCTAAAAATGGAAAGAATTCTTAATTTATCTAATGGCATACCATTAAAAAGGTTGACAAGAAAGCAGTAAGTTAACTTTTTAACAGAACTGAACAGGTGAAAAGACCTGCATCCTTCAGTGGAGAGCTTATTCTCCCCTGAACTCTGCACCCACCTCCTTGGAAGGTTTAAGCCTGGATGGCTGTCAAAGATCATGTGGGATCTTGTGCCACAAAATTGTGGTTCTGTGGGTGGTTTAATTTTCTCTTTGCTTCTCAGCCTTTGCAGACCTGATTCCAAATGGGATATGGGTACCTGGCATTCAGGTTTACTTATAGGCTTGTGCTTTAATGTAATTTAAACCTATTCCTAGGTGGACCAAGCACAGACTTTCTCAGTGCCTTCTCCCTGTCTTCACCTTTAAAGAGTCATCTGGATTTCTCCCTTTCCCTGCTCTCACAACCTCGCTAACACAATTTCTGGACTGTTAAATTTGTGGCTGCCTTTGCATCCAAGGAATTTTGCAATCAGTGTGTGTGGAGGAAGCAATTTCATGCAATTTTATTACACAAAAACACAGTGTCCAGGATGATCCTGTGATGATGATGGGAGTTGATGTTTCTGTCAGAAGAAGAAAGCAGGCTTTTTTTCCCTTCAGCAAAACACGAGAGAAAATAATGTTTGATACCACTCTATAGGCAAACCCAGGAATATAAATTTTTCAACAACTCATCTGTATACTGAATTTCCAAAGGTTAAAGGCTATGAGCTCCAATCTCCCCCTTGCTTTTCTCCAAACACAGATATGCTGTCCCAACATCGCTCCAGTAGGTGCAGCCCCTTCACGGCCCGCACAGAATCACTTTCTTTAAAAAGAAAGTTTAAAAAAAAAAACAAAAAAGAACAAAACCAAAAAATCTTTGTAAAGGATGTTGTCTTTTCTCCGGAAGTGAAGTGACTAAAGCAACAGGCATCTTGGGCATATTCACCACTCTCCTTGGGACACGTGAGGCTGCTGGAAACTCTGTGTCAGTTACCACGAAATGCCAAGTCATGTGTAAATGCCAGCATTCTCATGCCTGCTTTAACTATTTACTCGCCTCTCTCTCTTTTTCCTTTTTTACCCAAGCCACTCCCCAGCAGGGTTTTTCCTTGCCCTCTCCTTTCTGGCTGCTCTGAGCTCCACAGACTCCCCAGGTGCCTCTCCCTCTTCCACTGGCACCAAGCACAGGGAACCACTCCAGCCCTTCGAGTGAGCCCAAGACCCTCTTGTTGGGGGCAACAAGAAAAGAAACAGCCCAAAACAAACAAAAAAGAAACAGGCCACCTCATGAGGATGATCCTCCTCACCACCCACCTCATCCAGCCTCAGCTGAATCCTCCCTCCAACCCCTTGGCTCCATCCCTAGCTGCATCCACCTTTTGAAGGAGGTGAAGCCTCAGGGTTGACTCAACACACTTGATTTAAGTAGATGAGGAGGGAGAGGCACTGTCCTCTACCAGAACTGTCATCTGTCCCATCCATCTTGGAGCAAAGGACAGTGCAGTGGAGCCACTGAGGCTGACCTGAGCTGGAGGAAGCAGCCCATGGCCTCTGTCCTGGCACCAGACCTGGTGTTCCAGACCCGCAGGCCCACATTCATATCTTCCCTTGAGCACACAATGAACACAAATGCTTTTTCCTGAATTCATACTGAATGTGGAACTGCTTGGGGAAACTGAAAGCACACAAAACCTCATGCTTTTCACCTGCTCTCCATGAAAGAGGGCCCTTGAGTCTGACAAAGTAGACCAAGGGTTCCTTCACACTTCTGTTTTAGGGTAAACAGTGCAAGGTTCAGGGCAGCTTCACCCCAAGGTCATCATTGCCATCACAGATGTGCTCTGAGGCCAGAAGAGGAAGATTGCAACCCCAGTTATCTCCTTGGACACGTGCAGGAAATACACTTTATGTCAAGAAGAGCTGGACTCCGTCACGGGGATAGAAAGCAGCACCAAGGAGACATCTCCACCAGGATCAGGTCCTGGGAGGCCCAGGAGCTTCGTGGGTGAGGCAAGACATGGTCTCCTTCCTTCCACATGGTTAAAGTACCACGCTGTGGCCTCCCTCTGGAGACACATAAGGTGTCACCCATGCAGCAGAGACAGCCTGGCTGTTTTTGGGAGGGTACCACAGCTGAGGGAGAGTTGCTGTAGCATTTCTGGTTGCAAACACGGGACACAGCAGTGTCACCACTCCTTGGAGAGGGAGGAGACTGATGAAAAGAAGACACAGATCCTCACCAAGGGCTCCTTGTGGGAGTTGGTATCTGATGCAAATGAAAGGCTGTGGTTTCTTGAAATGGGAATAAAACGCCTCCCCCCATTGCTGTGGGCAGCTGTTAAAAATAAGGGCTTACAGCTCCTGTGCCCATGGGATGAAATGGGTAAAGTGGCTATAGAGAAAATACATGCTTTAAAATAATTCCTGACAAGAACAATTTATCTAGAGGGTCAGAAATTTATCCATGCATACCAAGATGCGCTCTAAGAACTGAATCTGAAGTAAACAGCAGCTAAGAGATTAAACCTGCTTCTCAAAAACCCTTGCTATGCAAATCTTTCTCTTTCTTCTCTGCCTCTTAGGTGCCTCCAAATTCAGTTTAAAAGCCCTAGAAACTGGAGTGCCTGACTTAAAGGCAGGGAGAGAGGTCAGAGCTCTGACACTTTTGCTGCTGCTCTCCAGAGATGGTGCTGCTCCATGAGGCAGCAAGCATTTCTGTGATGCTGTAGTCAAGAGTAGATGGAAGCAGGCCTCTTGTTTTGGAGAGGAGATTAAAACAATGTTTCTATTTCTCATTTACTGCTGGAGTAGTGGTCCATCATCAAGGCTCGCCTCAGGATACCAGTGGGTATGAGATAGTCCCTTGTTTGGTTTCTAAACCAGTGCCTTACTGTCTACAGCAGCCTGGAAGAAGCACAAATAATCCCATCCTGGCTTGGAAGGGAGAGAAATCTTGCATGCAACACTGAATGAACGTCCCAGAGAAGCAGTGATCAGTGATTCACTTTGAGTAATGCTGACTCACTTTCAAGGTACTTTCCATGTACACACGCACACGCTGAGAGAGTAAGCGAGAATAAATGCCTGATCTCAGGAAAGTTCAAACTAAATATTGTTGTAACCTTTTACTATACCCAGAGAGAAAAATCAGTCTCCTTTTTATGGAGAGAGACTGTTTGGCAGAGCAGCCAAAACCAGTTGTTTTTGTTTTTACAGGAGTTTCAAGTCCAGAGATAACTGCTAAAGACAAGTTTTTAGGGTGTGTGGGGCAGGCCACAAAATTGCAAGTGCTTAAAGCTGGGAGTACACATAAACAAAGGCTTGCAAATGCTGCAGGGTCTCAGCATGCACATCTGTCTGGGGGAGTGGGACAAAGCTGAGTGCAATGGCAAAGGCTAACAGCAGCATCTGCAAACCTTTGGGAACACTGGAGGTACTTGAGAAACTGAGTCCCCCAGGTCGCTCCTGCTCTAACCATTCTACAAAATATGTCCTCAGTGAAACCTTCTCCATCCATGAGGTGCAGGTACAGGGATGGAGGAGCATTAAACAATGCCCTGGTACTTCTCTTTTCCCTTGCTGGTGTCTAGATCTGTCCTAGACAGTGCTCTGCTCAGCTCCTCTTGTTACTCATCCATATCTACTGCAGCCTTGCCAATAATTTTCTACCTTTTTTGCTTCAATGCTCTGTAATTTTACACACAGACACACTGCTACTTGGGTATCCACCTCATGGTCACAGCAGTGACACCGTTTTCTGTGCTTGCTGTCCCAACACAAAGCACTCCTTGGAAATGCCTTCTGGGCCTGGGAGACGTCTTTGGCCAGATATGGCCTCAAGTCACCAGACTTGAGGGCTCTCCATGCTGCTGCTGAACAGGTCTGAACACCTGCTGCCTGTGCCATCACCTGCTGCCTGTGCCAAAGCCAGCAGGAAGTGATAGGACATTCCCTTCGGCTCCCTGGCAGGATCAGGCTGCACGCAGAGTGAGTGCCACTGCTTTGTGGAATATCCTCACAGATGCCTTCATGGTTTTTGGGGTGTGGTGGGAGTTGGTGAGGTGGTGCTGCCTCTTTTTCCTGTGTTTCATTAATCCAACTTTAATTTGTTGTGTATTAAAAGACTAAGAAAGCAGCAGCAATGACTCAGGGCTCCCCAGTATGGGCACTGAGCGTGCCAAGCTGGTCTCAGGAAAGTGCTGGGAGGCTGATGAGATGGGAAAGAGCCACTATTTATGGCTAGGAAGAAACCAGCAAGATTTTAGGCAAGAGCCATAAGGCTAAACATCCTTGAGAGGGCTGATTTAGAAGCAGATCTTCCCCACAGTGGTACCACTGCCCCTGCAGTGCCCTTCCTGCACCCACAGGCAATGGATGTATCTGGTCTGAGATAATGCACCAGCCCATGCACCTGCAGGGGAGCAGAGTGAATCCCAGGAGTCCCCCATTACCCACACTGTCCAAGAGGCTGCAGTGGTGCCTGGAGCTAAGCACAGGTACTGCCTGCCAAGGGGGAGGACGTGGAACACCTGCTCCAAGTCAGGAGCCAGCAGGCTCTTCATTAATTTAATCAGATAGCAATAAATAATGCCAGTTATAATAATAAGGAGTGGTTCCAGACTATTAATATCAAAACAGATCCAAACTGCTGATACACAAAAACTTCCCCACTCCCCTCCCTTTCCCTGATTCTGTTGTGAAACATCTTCACTGCCACGTGTTATTGAACAGCTTTCCACCTCCAGCTCCACATAGCATCCAAAATGTGATTGTTAAATTTTTTTCCTCCCCTTTTCTAAAGAAAAGTCAGTGACAGCACTCTGGCATTGCACCAGGGAAACTGAGGCACGAGAATTATGGAGGACTGAGGGACCATGCTGACCTCACCCAGAGTGGCATAGGCTGGCTGTCTCCCCCTCAGGATGGTTCAAGGCAGGCAATAACCAAACTGTGGATGAGGATGGATCACCAGGCTTTTGTTTGCCCACTCTCAGATGAGCTGTCCCCAGCAGGGCTCTGCCCAAACCTGTGCCCACCAGCCAGCTGCTGACAGAGAAATAAAAGGTGTCAACAGCCCCCAGGTGCCTGTCAATCAGCAGGGACAGAGGGAGATTTGTGTGTTTGGGGCAGCAGAGGTGTGAACATGCTTTGTGGAGTTGACCCAGCAGTGTCAGTGGGGCTGCAGTGTCCAGGAGCCACCCTGATCCCTGCAGCCAATCCTCCAGCCCACTTTCTGAACCCCACCAGCAGCCAGCAGATCCAGCTGGACATCCTCAGGCTGGAGAGGTCTCCCCACGATGGAGCACTGACCCTGCTCCTGGCTGCAGCCTGGGGGCACACGATGGGAAGCTGGGGTGGCTGGGTCTGGCTCTCAAGCACTGCTGGTGCTGGATGACCAGGGAATTTCTCACCCTAAGCTGGAGCAGCAGGCTTGATACTCCAGTGGGAGGCTTTCTAAGGTGAGGATTTTGTCAAGGATTTTGCAGAGGTCCTTCTTTGGGAAGAATGTGCTGTGCCTGAACTCCCCGCAGATAATTTGGCTCAGAAGGCACCTTCTGTGCTGGATCGTGCTTCTCAGCCCATGCCCTCTGTGCTTTTGGCCTTTTCTGCAAAGAAAAACAGCAATTCAACCAGTCATCCTCCTGAGAAGTGAAGATTTTGAGGAGAGGATGAGCAGGAAGGTGCTCATGGTTACCTCTGACACTGGCAGAACTGAGCAGCCCCACACATCCAGGATCCCTGCAGGATGGTGCTGATCCCATGTCAGAGACACCTGCAGCTACAGAGAAAGGAAAACTCATATATGCATAATCTTTGCAGGCACCATCAACAGTATGAGGCAAAACAGCTTTGAAAACACTTACTCATGTTTCCAGCCACTCCCAATACTGGAAACATCACCAATGATAAATAATATCTTTTAATCAACCTTGATTTTTTCTCATTCTTCAGTATAAATCTAGCCAAAGTGTTATCATATTACAAACGTCTGTGTACTTTTGACATCTACTTCTCCTCCCTTTATTTTTTTTCATTTGGTGTTTTGCCTTCTTTGAAAGACTTGAGGAAGAGCACTGACACTTCCCAAGAAATTCAGCATTAAAGACTTCCACACAGACATCTTGTTGCAGGGCACAGGGCTACATCAATATCACGTCTTGCCATCACCTGTCCTACTCAGAATTAAAGTTTCCAATTATCTTGTTCTTGGGTGACTGCTGCTGTTACCTCACAGTATCAGCAGAGGGGTGAGAAAGGCAAGTTGTCACTTAACCACTGAGATCAGAACTAAAAGAGATCATATTTAATACACAGCCTTCTCTCCCACTCCACTGCAGTAGTGACCCCCTTCACTTGGAAATTCCTTGGACCCCCACCCTAAGTGGAATTACTGTCTGATTTTCTAATTATGTTTGTCCACACAGAGTCAATAAACTGGAAATAATAAGATCCTTTAAAGTACAGTGGGACATTCCTTGTTTGGAAAAATCTTTGAAACTGCCCCTCTGATTTTAGATGTTTAGTACCTCATATGTACTATCCTCCATGCAGTGTTTTAGGCAATTCTTTCAACATTTATCTCTGTCCAAACACCCAAAGATATTTAGGATACAACCCTAATATTGAATAGGTGTTAAATACCAGTTATCAGCAGAGTAGGGAAGGGAGAGCAAGGAGGGAATCCTTTGACACATTCATGGTGAATACCAGGGGAAGGATCCATTCAATTTGATTTGAGTAGGTTGTATTAGAGGTGGCTGCAATTGTGGATCACTGACCAGAGGGGCAGGGAGATGGTCAGGGTTGATTTGTGACCTGTCCATAGCAGCTTTTACAGTGACCCATTTCTTTCCCTCCAGGAAAACATCACCCATTCAATGGACCAGCTTAACAAAAACAAAAAGAGAGAACCCACTTCTTCTCCCCCACCAAGACCCAAAGAACCTTCACAAGACCACTCCATTCAGCTGGTGAACCTTCCCCCTCCACCTCCTTGTGACCATCAGCTGTGGTCACCTGAAGTAACTCCTGCCTGAGGCCATGCCCAAACTCCCTCATGGCATGATTTCCACCACAGCGCGGCTGCACCCCTGTAGTCCATGCTGGTTTCCAGCATAAGCACAGAGAACAACTGGAATTTTGCCATTCTTTCCTGCAGGGCATATGTTTGGCAGGGATTGGCCTCCTTAAATGCTAGATTGAGATATGCTGAGCACAACTTTCCATGACTTCAGAGACAGCTGTTTCACTATAAAGCACAGAAATTGAATTTAAGCTTTCTAATTCTCCTACAAAGCCAAAATTTGAAGTAAAAAGCAGGCTGGAAAGCATGGGAAGTGATTTCACTGTTTGTTGAATGAGTTGTTCAACCCTTCAGCTGAAAGGCAAAGCACTGAAGATGAAAACATAGAACAGCTCTATTTCACAGGTGAATCTCTGGTAATGTATAAATGACACAAGCTGTAGTCCTAACCCATGATCCTCTGTGTTGAAGGATTTTCCCTGAAAATCCCCTAATAACTGTGCTAAACAACATGACTGTCATGTGTGCATTGCCCCAGGCTAGGACTTGCCCAAAGACATTGAGGTGTCCATGAACAGTATCTCCACATCTCTCCTACAGATCTGAAAGTCTGTCTTGTTGCTCAGGGAAAGCTGAGAAAAGTGCCAGGTAACATTTCTGAGCAAAGATTCCTAAAGGAGTTTCAGAACAATGCCACGGCAAAGTTCTCTCTTCAGCAGCCTAACTTCATAGAATCTGAGAGTGGTTTGGGTTGGAAGGAACTTTTAAGCTCTTCTCTTTCCAACCCCCTGCCATGGGCAGGGGTACCTTCCACTGTCCCAAAGTGCTCCAAGCCCTGTCCAGCCTGGCCTGGGACACTTCTAGGGATGGGGCAGCCACAGCTGCTCTGGGCACCCTGTGCCAGGGCCTCTTCACCCTCACAGAGAAGAATTTTTTCCTAATACATGAAGCAGGTAATCTAAACCTAGTCTCTTTCAGTTTGCAGCTATTCCCCCTTGTCCTGTCACTCTGGGCCCTTGTAAAAATCTCTCTCCATCTTTCTTGCAGGGTCCCTTCAAGCACTGGAAGGCTGTAATCAGCTCACCCCGAAGCCTTCTTCTTTTCCAGGCTGAACAATCCCAACTCTCCCATCTTTTGCTACCAGCAGAGCTGCTCCATCCCTCTGCTCATGCTGGAGCCTCCTCTGGCCTGGCTGCAGCAGCTCCAGCTCCTTCCTGTGCTGGGGATCCCGGTCGTCAGGACTTCAGCTGCTTGACCAACGTGTCAGAGACACAACACCACTTCAGCCAGGGACACCAGGGAGCCCAGCACCACCAGGGAATTTCTGTGTCTCCTTCAGGGAATTCAGAATCTCACTATTAGGATTTTGCCTCATCCTTCCTTTCTCACCTCTCATGCTTCCTGCTCCCGAATGTTTGTTGCGAACTCATTTTTAAGCCTTCAACTTGACTCTGGTGAAAGCAGCTGTTTTGACTTAGGGAGCTTTTTCATCTTATTTCCTCCCCCCCGTCCCACTGAAGTGAAGGAGAGAGAAGCTGGGTAGGGGTCCAGCAGCCAGCCAAGGTGAGCAGTGGTATCTATAGTTTTTCTTGGGTTTTTTACCTAAGGAAATGAAAATATTAATTCAGAATTGTTCAAATTCTTTTTTTAATCTGTATTTCATAGGTTGGTAATGTTTTCCTCCTTTTGTGTACAAGCCTTTTTATTCTGATTGACTGCACTTATATTCAGAGAAAATTATTATTTGATGAAAGATAAATGCAAACTTCTTAAATCCTTTGGTGATAAGCATGCACTTTTTCCTTTCTTCTTTTGTAGGCTGGAAAAATAGGAAAAGCCAGTGCAGATTTGGCACTTTTCCCAAAAGAGATACTTCTGGTTTTGTTAAGAATGCTCAGAATGCTTAGATCTAATCATTCATCTTTTATTTCAAGAAATGCTTCTCAACTGCACACCAGCCATGAGCTGTGCCTGTGCTAAAATAAGTCCAAAAATATCACCCAGATTTTGAATATGAAATATAAAATCCAATTCATTCTTGCAAGAGCTACCCAGGCAGTTAACTGACCACTTGAACATCAAAATGTGTGTTTCTAATTGAGCAATTGAGAACTTATATTGAAAAGTGAAACAGCCCTCCAAGTGCAACTACATATTCTAAGCTCTAGAAGTATTCCTGTTCAGCTTGCATGAACTGAATGCTTCCAGGACTTCCAGTTCAAACAAAACCTCACTGGAATCTGAGGACTCAATGTGTCTCAGCCAATTTTTTTCTTCAAACAGTAAGATTTATTATTTATTTTAAGACAGGGCTGTGCATACATAGAGGTTAAAGATGGCTGTAAAGCAGAATTTTTGTTTCCTTAGTTTGCAGTGTTTGGAGGTTTTTTTAAAAGTATTTTCCCCCTTTTTTTTTTTTTTTTAATGAAATTTGAAATCTGTTCAGGTAGTTTTCAGCAGTTCCAGTATTTCAAACAGAATTTTCCTACTATATTGTAAAGAATCTGGCACAGTCCTGAAAAGCACTGGCTTTAATTGAATTGGTGTCTTTCTACAGGGTATCCTGTAGGAAAATTTTTTGTCTCAGAGCATTACCAGGCTTCTCTTCAAGGGCTCAGTAGTGCTCCTTCTTCATGCTGCAGCATGAAAATGCCTTTCCCTCACACTTAGTGGGTCACACCTGATAAACTCTATAATGCTACCATTAACAGTAACAATAATTCCAATTAATCCAATAACAATAATTCCAAAAATCTAGGCATTTGCATGGAGGCAACCACCAGAGTGAAAAGTCTCTACCCTATAAAAGACTGTGAAGAACTCCCCATTTTGTGCTATTTCCATTGGTGCAGACATCAATTTGGCTTGGAGGGTGCCTGCTTTAGGCAGGGTTAGAGTGCTCAGGGAGCTGAGGAGCAGATGCACAACTGGCTGTGCCTCCATGTGCTGCGTGTGACAAAACAGGGGCTGTCAGAGCACCAGTGCCAAGGGCAGATCTAAGCTGTGACTGAGCCTGTTGTCAATCACACTTCTCCAAAGACAGAGATGTTGCAATTGGTGGGAGGGGGAGACGGGTGAAGAGCTTGGCAGGACTTCAGCCTGCTCTTAGGCCTGGTAAGGACAAAGAGTTTCCACAGCCCAGTGGTTTTCTCAAGCGTCAGGCTTGGGTTTCTTATTAAAAAGTCATCTCCTGACCTAAGTGTCCTTCTTGGGAATGCAGGTTCATCAGTAAGACGCGGCCTGAGCTGTGAGCTTCATGCTAAAAAAATTTGATGACTTCCATCTGAAGGTTTGATCCTTCAGTTATGAAGATCTCTTTAATTAGATGATATTCATTTCATTAACTCTGCTTTCAGAATATAAGAGTTTAACAGCAGGGACTGATTATTCTTTTCAGTGCGATGTAGATATTTTTTATTTTTTTATGATCCAGTTGGGAAATACTTTTGGGAAACACTTGTTCAAAACAAAACAAGACAAAAAGGAGGATTTTTCTAAGCCAAGAAATAATACTCCTAAAGAAATATTTTGGCTAGAAAAGGTTGTGTAGGGGTGGTACAAATGATGTACCTTCATTGCTGGTCTGAATTCAGGTCAATGAAGAGTGCAACAAATTGAAATCACTTCATACCATGGGGTAATTAGGACGTGAACACAACAAGGGGCTATCTGCATACACCCTCACTTATTTTCCCCATCTGTCAAACTTCAAGCCCCTTTGAACTGATGGCAAACTTTCCACTGGTCCACAGAGGCTGTGGACCAGATCCTGCAGGCTTGCAGTCTTTGCCTGTTCAACAGGTTGAAATGAAAACAGGCAGAGGCAGAAGGGTGTAGACAGCAAACCCCCAGACCTATGCTGATTATTTGATATACCAGTCTTTATTACCAAAAAAACCAACCCCTGCCCCCCCCCCCCCCCCCCCAAAAAAAAAAAAAATCCAGAAAACCAGCACACACCTTTTTCTGAAAGGCCTTGTTATGAGAAGCTCTTTGGTGTGACACTTCAAGCACACCAGATAAATAAATACTAGGTGTCCAGAATTGCGGCAGTATCCAGTGCAGCTGCCAGGGCAGAGCTGTCTCCCAGCACTGGTGTTTTCCCCTCGGTCATCCAAGGTGACATTGAAGAGCAGGGGATGAATCTCCCACTCCCTGCAGGCACTTACCAGCTCTTCATTGGGTTGGATCAGGAAGGGAAGCCCTTCAGCTGGTGAAACATCAGGGGAAGGAGGCAGACCTGAGCAGACCAGGGATGGGCTTCCCCACCTGGGAGTAGACCTGGAACTGGGGACCAACAGGAGCCTCCTGGGCAGCACAGATTTTATTCATTTTGCTCCTGTTGTGAAGTGTGGCTCATCGTGTGGTCAGGAGAGGAGGGGACAGGTGGGAAACTGACCAGCCACAGTGCCCAGCACAGACCTTCCAGCAGTATCAGCATGTCAGCTCCTAACTTCATAGTCCTGGCTGGGGGAAAAGGATTCCTGCTCAAGGCTTTTAAAACTGAGTCCTCTTCTTTTAAAGGCAGCCTCCACCAGATTTCACCTCTACAGCCAAAGGCATACACAGCCCTAAATGTGCCCACAGGAGACAGGACCTTGCTGTCACCAAAGAGTGGCCTGAGCAGTGTGGATGCAGAAATCTGTCACAAAGCCCCCGGCACTGGTGGGTGTTCTGCAGACTTCTTGATTTCCACTCCTTCTTCCACTGGATTTCAGTCAATGTAAGCTGTGACTGTATGACCTGGGCCAAATGCAAAAGCTGCCCAGCAGACTTAAATTTTAATTCTTATTCTTTTGGGGTCTTCTGTTTTTCAGAAGTGTTGTAAGTGTTTCATTATGTTATATGGTGCCTTGGCTCTAGAGGAGCTGTAAAAATAAAAGTGCTGTTACATTATGTTATTATGGGTTCTGCTTTTCAGCAATGCTCCGGTTGATGAAGATTTTCTCTGCTAATCTGAGTGACTGATAGTACTGTGATAGGACCACGAGGAGAATGGGAACACTACACCACACAGTGAAAACTGGGCAGCTTTTGCCATTGGAATTCGTGGAGCCGAGATTCTGTCCTATAAACCTCAGGAGTGCCTCCAGCTGTAAGAGAACCAGCAAGAAGGCTGACAGTCCCTCAGATGCAATAAACCTGGGTGAAATGTGAATGTTGCAATGGACAAGGTTGTCATATAGCATGCACATCTTCGTTTCTTCTGCTGGAGAGTGTGCAGGGAAAAAAAAATCAGCTTGAACTAAGGTGTCGTAAATGAAGGGCCTTGATGTGTCTGTGAAGATAGAGGTTATAGGAGCCCTGAGTGAGGTTGCACAGGTCAGCCCTGCTGGCTCTTCATTCACAGCCTTTATTTTATCCCTCATATCAAATGAAGATTCTACAGCACCACGTATTTTAGCTGCATGCTCTGCCGTCAGTGCTTAGAGTGATAGAAACCAAGTCCTGCCTGTCTCACACCAGGCACCTAAAGCTCAGGTTTTTCCATAGGATCTTCCCCTATTCTTCACTTGTTGGGGAAGACAGACACAGATGTGACATTCTCTGATGTCCTGATGAATCACGGACAGCAGGAAATGGAGGAAACTTACACTGCTAACTCTGCATGGGGTTTGTGTGCTATAAATATGGTGTGAGGGGTGTTTCTCCTCTGCAAACAGGAGAAAAATTTGGATAATCTCCCATTAAGTGAGCACAGATGGTCCCACATACAAAATCAGCTAAGATTCTCACAGAGAACAGAGTAAAAACTTGTGATTAAAACTGTGTTATATGGAGATATGATGTAGGCCTAAGCTGGGCCCAAGCTACAAACACAGTCCCATCAGGCAGTTTATAGCAGGGCTTTGTGTTACCCTTTCCACCCAGGCCAGTGGACCAGCATTTGGCATGGCCACCCAGATGGATTTTTATAGGGGCAGCTCATATTCCTGACATGAAGTGCATAACCACAGAGTGTTTCTAATCCAGCTGCAGGAAGCCAAGCCATAAACAACCTGCCACAGCGTGCTGGCAGGACAGAGTAACACAACTTGCCCAGGAGCCATGGCCTGAACCTGGGAGCCCTGAGGCTGGGTCTGCTGTGCCACTGCCTGGATTGATGCCATGCTCAGCTCCTCCAGCTTCCCAGCTGAGGGCCCTTCAGGAGGAGTGGGCATTTCTCCACATGTGCACGCCCAGGGATGTGGTGATGGGAGATGAGTGATGCCTTCAGCCCAAAGAGGGAGGCACAGGGTGATTTCCACACACACTAAAAGGAGGGGAGGTCAAACCTCAGCAGCACCATGCTGGTTGCTTTTCCTGGCCCATACCAACAGGAAAGGTCTTTTACAGAGCGGGGAGGGAGAAATCATCACCCCATGGAGATTGAGCCTGAGCATCCACTCTTTATCTCATCCCAAAGTTGCCAGGCTTCAGGGGACCTCAGAGCACCTCAACAACCCCTCCTGATAAAAGGTAAAGCCCTGCAACATGATGTTTTCCTCTCCTCAAATCTTTTCCGCTGGAGAGAATGTGGTCAAGGTTTGGACTGAGAGTGGTTCTCCTTTTGTGATCAATTCTCACTATGTGGCCTCCAGTGCTCTTTTATGATGTTCTTCTCCTCTATTCTTCTCTGCACTTTGAAGTGCTCTTGCATGAAACAGCACGACATAAAATAAAATGACACTCATTATTAACACAAATGAAACATTTGGTTTCAATTATCTCCCCTCTCTCCAGTTGTGAGGAGTGAGAAATCACTCATAAACCAGGCAACATTTTAAGAAATTGCAGATTTTACAGAGCAAGAGAAACGAAGAAAAACAGGCCTTGAGATACTGAGGTTGTCACAGCACAGAAAACGATAAGAAAGGAAAAAGAGCCTGGCCTGGGGTACTTCCAGCATGGACAGAGCTGTATGGGCTGAAGATGAGAAAAAAATTAAGCACCGAAGCAGAATTGTCAATTAAAGTCTTTAACTCAGAACTGGCTGTGCCACTGACCTAGGGAGTGACCTCTGGAAAGCCCCTTAGTCTCTTTGCTTTTCTGGTTTCCCACAGAAGGTCCATTTGGCCTGTCAAAGAGGAACTGAAGGAGGAAAGGGTCTCTTGGTGAAAGATTTCTTCCTGACCTATCTCTATACTTCCCAGCTTCAGGAGGATATTTCTAGGCAGAGTTTCTCTAAGTCTTCCACAACAAGGAAGAATTACACATTTTAAAAAAAAAAAAAAAAAA
>VZSE01013457.1:396336-413228 GCA_013398275.1 Promerops cafer
AAAAAAAAAAAAAAAAAAAAAAAAGCACAAAAACCAACACAATATTTGTCTCTTTACTAATTCTGCTAATTTTACCATAACTTTGCCCCCTTTTTTATTCTGACAGATAATGTTGAACCCTTAGAAACACGCATAGACTCTTGGACTCTCTTCTCCCAAATTTGCCCTAAACCAGGATAAATAGCAATGAAAAGGCTTTACTGTATGCAAAACAGGCTTCCATCCAACCTCAGGGTACTGCAGTCCCATTATCCCAGCTTGTTCCATAAAACAGCTGCCCTGACAGCCCATGTCAGTATGGAATGCACTCAGCTCTGGGTTTTTTCATCCCTGCTTAAAAATGATCCCCTGTAACATAGGCTGTGATGCACTGCAATTGGCATTCCATAGCCTTGCACACATCTTGAGAGGAGGACCTCAGCAAAACCCTCTCCAGGGGCTGTGGGACTCAGCAGAAAGATGTCCCTTTTCCCCCTTCTCCTTGAAATAGACTCGATGCACCCCAATACTCCGTAGGACCAGGGTCAGATGTAGCTGGGCTGAGCAGTTTGCTATGTGCAAGCTGTACCAGTGAGAAAAGCGTTGGCTAACATGAGATTTTTGGATCCCTGAGAGGTCCCTGGTCTCTCCTGAGCTACAGCACAGCTGCTGTTTGGAAGTGCACAGCACCACAGCACACTGGAGTAAGGAAGGGAGGGAAGCAAAATACAGCATGTGCTGTAGAGGAAACTTTAAGTAAGCTGAAGGCTATTACTCATATGAGAACTAGAACCTCCACCCAAGATCCCCTAGTTTTCTCCAGCAGTGCAAAAGAGACCAAAAATAATAATAAATTTAAAAAAATAAGAAGTTATTTTTTTTTTCTGAAAGAGTTTTTAAGGAAATTGCCTTGTGGCAGAAAGATGGTATGGGAGAGCTGTTTCTTTTTTCTTTCCAAGAGGGATTTCTTTTACAAGGAAACTAAGAAACTTTATGAAAATTGAGTAATTCTATGGGAAAAGTAAACTTTTTTTGCAGCTTTTTAAAAAAAAAATTTATATTTTTGTCTGTGATGATAAAAGAACCTCTTTCTTCTGCCATGCAACTGCAGCAAGAGTCCCACAGAGCACTGACAAGCAGATTCTCAGAGGGAGAAGTGCATTTGTTCTTCCTACATTTGGTGTCAACTTGCAGTGTTGAAAAGCAGATAAAAGCCCGAGGGTGGGACTACAACATGTGCATTTTTTATTCTTTTTTTTTTTTTTTTCCACCTTGTTCATCTCTCCAGAAGAAGATAGAGTGACATTCTCACTTTCTTAGAAGTGGTATAACACAGGAGCAGTGGGACCAGTCTTTGGATAAAATCCCTGGAAGGAGACACCTCTGCCCTAACACTTCAAGAATTTGGACCTTTGCTTCAAATGTATTTTTTAAGCACCCTTGGCAGCTGGGGTCTATGAGTCTGAGCAGCTCCAGGGGACTGCAGTGGCCACTAAATATGACATACATGAGAGGTTTGTATTTGTTTGTCTTCAGCCAAGTATGGATGATAACAAGGAAAACTGGTCACAGCATGCAGTGCTCATTGGGTTTTTTTCCAGAGATCACAGCTCTTCCTGCCCACCTGGCCATTAGCCAAAAAGGAATCTGTCACAGCTGATGCTTGTTGCCTCTCATTCCAGTCCCTGAGAACATCCCAACGCCGATGCTGCTTCTACACCTGGGAATGCAGGTTTCTCTTGACAACCCAGTGTGGGCTGGCAAAGACCAAGAGCCAAAAGTGCTGATCCTCTGCAGTGCCAGTGTCTGCTCATGTGCATTTTCAGGGAGAATGTGTTCTGTCTTGTTTTGGGTTTGCAGGGGTTATTGTTTGATTATGTAGGGTGAGGGAATGTGCCCCATGAAATGGGCAGAGCTGATCTTCCACAATTATAAAGCAAAAAATACTTCACAGAGTGGACAACGAGCCAAAAGCTTTGAAAGGGTGTTTCACTTAGGTTTTCACATTATTAATAAAACTATAACACATGACATTATGTGCAACTGACCTTTCTCTTTTGTTTTTCGTTAGTAAATCTCCAAAGACAGGCTTTTCTGAGTATAATTCTGCACTTGGTTTCTCAAAAGGGTTGAATAACCCATGTTTTTCATTAGAGACAGATCCATAATCATTAGCCTTGCCTGCCTCCCATTGCACAAGGAGCAGAATCAGAGCTGTGCCCCAAATGTACCATTTCCTTTCACCCAGAAAACCACCTTCTCTCCTCTGCCAGCTCTTAGCTCCCAGCTTGGTTTTCCACCACCAAAGAGCTGCCCACAGCTCCAGATTTTCCTCTCAGCCCAAATTGTTCCAGACCTCCCTCCTCTGGAGGCTGCAAGGCTTCTTTTCTCTGCCTCTAATGGGCTCTGTCAGTGCAGGGGGCTGCACAGACACACCAGAGCATGGCCAGTGAGTTCCCCACAGATGAAAAGCTGTCACCTTTGCTGTGGCAAAGTCCCCAGAACATGGCACACACACGGCCCCCAGGAATTTGGCCCCAGTTTTGGTTTGCCATCCTGTGCAGCTGGGGAATAAGATGCTTCTATTGAATGTCAGCTCTTATTTATTAGAACTTGCAGTCAAACAATAGGCCACACACGGGGAGTGTCTGACAGACTGAAAAATATGCATGCAGCTCTGTAAACACCTCAGCCTTGTTTGTGTGCGTGTGTGAAGGCAGGGGACACTCTCTCCTTCATAATTCACAAGCTGCTTCTGGACTTCTGGGCAGCCACTTTGATTCTCTGGCTAGATATGTGCCTGTCCTCTTCCCTGAGAGCCACAAAAGCTAACATACAGCCCGTGTTGAGCAGCCACAATCCTGCAGAACATTTCTCTGTCAGGCAGACACTTTCTCCCAGTGCCACAACAATTCCTGCTTGTCCCCTCAGATGTGCCATGGACTGCCAGTGGGTTACAAGAGATAGCAGATCTCATGTTTGCTTTCATGTTGGGAAGTAAAAAGCAGCAACAGGCCCATGTGATCATGGCTGGGGCAGTGGGGGGAAGACTCACCAAATTTTTCTAGCTCAAAACCATAAAAATTTGGAGAAAAGCGTATCATTTTCCCTGGAGACAACCTTCTTCTGACGCTTCATGGAAATTCTCATATAATGTTTCTAGGTCTACTTCTGTAGGATGTTTGAAAATCAGATAAATTATTTAAAGTACCTTACAGCACTGAAATGCAGCTTTGATGGGGGAAGTTGTCATTTTTCAGGAAACCCAGAAGGAATGAGATGGCAAAAGTTGTGAGATGATTGTCAGTATTCTTTGAGCACTTGCCAGCATTTCTGCCTCCCTGGAGACTAGAGGAACTCTAAACCAGCCTAAAGGTGACTAAAGGAAGTCTAAAGGCAAAGGAAATGCAGGGGAGGTGCTACCATGCCCAGCATTACCTGTCAAGGAGCCCAAAATAGCAAGGTTATTGCCGTAAGTGATGCCACTGAAAAGCCAGACTCATTTACTTTAAAGCTTCACTCACTTTCTTAACCCAGGGTTACTAAATCCACAAAAGGAAGTAAAAACTTGTAAAATGGCATATCTGAGGGCAGGTCAGCACTTTCTTTCTTCCACATAAAAATGGAACCACACTGAACGGCAAATAAAGTGCTCAGGAACTTGACTAGAGCATTGGGAAATGAGCTGGATCTTGTGCTGTCAGGCATTTATTTGCCTACTTCTACCATGTCTCCAAATGTCTTTGACCATATTTTCACCTCACTTTTCCTTCAGAGCTGCTCACTGGCATGGGCTGGGCTGCGAAGGCAGTCGCCTACCATTACTGTCATGCTCCCTGCAGCACTTATTCATGCTTTTTTTGTGATTTTCAAACAATTGCTTCCTTGTGTGTGAAAATCCATCCCATTTATGTGCCTCAGGTGAGGCACCTGAAACCCCCAGCTGTTGCCAGAAGTGATGTGGCCTTGAGGGTCATTGCTCCTACACATGGTGCCCAGAACCAGAGGAGCACCAGGAATCACTCCTGTGCCTCTTGAAGGAGAAATCTGTAGAGGTCTAACACACTTCATGATAAGAGAAGCCAAATTATGTGTTAAAATGAAAGCCAAGGAAAGGCATTTGAAATTAATACAAGCAGACATACAATTTAAAGCCACATAATTTTTTGCAAAGTCCACTGACTATGACAAGTGCCTCGAGGAATGCCTGCAACAGCATCACAGATAATGGGAAAGGAGGATTTTTGTAGATATGTTTGTAAACATCTCGGGGAACAGCTTAAGCAGTAATCTCATGAGGGAGTTTTGTTGCTCATTCCATTATATAGACAGCCTGATTGAAAATCTAAATTCTGAATTGTATTCATTTTCCCGCTTCTTCTGCACGTACTGTTTTAAGCTTTTTTTCCCTCTCCAAATAAAAGTTTGCATGACATTGTTGCCACAAAGATTATTGCCAAGACAATGAGCAGGGCAGATGCTGACTGACTTGTTGATTCACTCACTCAGCAAAAAGCTATGTGGATAATTTTGTTTTCCTCTGAGGTGCAGACTCCCTTTTCCGTCCGTGTTTCCTTGGGCCTGCATGGACCACATGTATCATGCAAGCTGTCATTGCATTTCTGTTAACCTGCTCCTGTCTGGAAGTCAAGGAGTGGTTTATCATTGACTTCAAGAGTTCTAAATATTCCTTCTTCTTCTCTAACTAAGTTATTATCTAGTTTACATCCTTCTCTTTCCCACTAATCTCTAACCATGTCCTGATTCCACTTAGGAAAAAAATAATAAATAAAAAGGAATATAAAATATTCAAAGGCTGACTGGAAAGCAAATATTCATTTTTCTTTTTAGATGGGAAAATTAGGTATTGAATTCAGTCAACATTATTGTGCAGCATGCTGCTCTCAGGTTGTTCTGGTGTTTCACGTGAAAGCAAAAAATGGGGGTGAATATGCAATTTTTACAAAAGAAGGTTTCCCTGAAAATAAAGAAGATGATCACTGCCAAATATTCTGCAGAGGTCACAAAAAATTATTTTCTAAATACTTGTAATAGACACTTGAAAGACCTTTTAGGAGGCAAAAGTTAACTTAGATCAACGGGAGGCTCTGCTTCTGATTCTCCCCTTCTAACCTACAGAAACAACCCTAAACTATCTCATAGATTATATCTTCAAATATGGGCAGCATCTGGGGTGTAGCCAAAATTTTCTACCTGTAGCCGGATTCATTTCAATTGCACACAGCAAAATGTTTTATTTATTTGTATTTCAATGCAGACTCCTGGAGTTACTTGACTAAAGGGGACAGATCTCTGCTGCTTCATAACCAGTGGCATGTCATTCATAGGTTGAACCAACTGGTGACAAAATTACATCACTACATGGTTTACCTGCACTTGTTGCTGTTCTGTATCATAGTTTTTTATGTTACTGATTTTTGTAAAAGTCATTTTTTGTAAGTCTGTGTCTCTACAGCCATATGTCAGCTTTAGCAAAAGAAAATAATGTAATTTAGTTTTCCTTTTTTTTTTTTTTTTGGTAGAAATTGCACCACTTTCATTTTTCATAAATGAATGTTTAAGATTAAGTTCAATTACTAAAGAACCTCTTACAACTGACCTTTACATACAAACCATGTATTAAAAAGACCAAGAGTGAGAATTCTTTTTTTCTGGGATTCATCTGAATTCATCCTGGAATTACCATGGAAAAAACATAACTTGAAGTATTAGATTATAAATCACAATTTTTATGTTCAGAGATTGATTTCTTACATCATGCTCTACATTCTCTTTGATTTCAGCCACTTCAAAACTCTCCACCTTACTGCAAAGGGCAACAGCTTTCTCTTTCTGTCAAAATGGTATAAAGAGCAAAATATCTGGTGGAATTAAACAGTGATGTCATTCCAAGGGGGAAACACATATCAGCTGTGAAACTTTCTGTTTCTCACTCCACCTTGGAAATATTTGGATACTCCTGAGAAAATAAATATGTATTTGATGGCAACTTGGACAGAATTAACAGTGCTACTCAGAAACAAGAGGGAATGAAACATAACACACCCTGGGTACACTGAAAATATTTCTCATCATAAACAATGCTATGTAATGTACAAATTCCCTTTTATTTTAGTAAGAAGAGAAAATCAGAGTTATAAACTCAAGATGTGTTTCCTCTGATGTATCTGGCTCCATCTCAAAACAACACTGATGAACCAGGCTCTCTCATGCTATCCTAGCTAGGACATTTATAATTTAAAACTCACACTAAACTGCTCAAATATATCCAAACACATTGCCTTGTGGCATGAACTTTGACAGCTAGGAGAAATAAAACAGCAGAAAATGGAAGTGGGCTGCAAAGCTAAGAGCAAGGCCTCAGACTGGGAAAGGTGAGTTTGAGTGCTGGCTTCATCCCAGTTGTGAAACTGGTGCTACAATTTGGTTTCAAAGCCCATTTTACACACCTCTGCCTTTCCCCATTCCTAAGGAAACTGACCATAATTTAAGGAGTTCAACAAGTTTCTTATTACAAAAATTAGTCCACCTAGCAAGGGTGAAATTTGACTGGCTGTTTAACAGTCACCTTGGAGCATAGGGATCCCTTCTTTCATCCAGGTGAAGAACGACCATGCCTCAGTGGTGGCTTATCAGGAATCAGAGCTCCTAACAGGCAATTTGACCTGAGTTTCTAATGTGAAACACCAGCACAGTCTATCCTTCATGACTGCAACCAAATCAGCACAGTAGAACTTGGTCAAAAGCTCCATGTAGACAAATAGGACTGAATATTTTTTCACTCACTTTCAAGCTGTTTCTTTCAGACCCAGGTAAAAATTTGAAGTAGACAGCCTGACCCTGTAGTTGAGTACCTAAAAGTAACACCCACAAATACACAGAAAAAGTCAGATCCAGAACCAGACACAGATTCTGTGTGTCATGTCACAGAATCACAGCTGGGAGGGCCCTTCATCCTGTCCAGCTTCGGACAGGATGCCAAAGAACCTGTCCTGTTGGATCTCGAGCCACTCAACACCCAAGCCTTCACCACTGTGTCTCTGTCCCACTGAGCAATGACCCTGAGGTCTTCTTAGGCTTCTATTTACTGCAAAAATTCTTATAGAAAGATACTGTTGTCCCTTGTGTTGTCTGATGGTCTCAGCTCCTGGTGAGCTTTGGCTTTCCTGATCCCACTCCTGTTTGCATCTTCTAAACAGCCTGTCCCTGCTTCTGCCTCTGAGTCCTCTCCTCAAGCAGCTCCATGTTCTCTGTGCTGACCCATTGCCAGCATTGCTCAGCTGCCTACACCTTGCAGCAGACCATTCTTGTGTTCTAAAGAGGCAGACATGGAAGATCAGCTGGCTTCTCCTGGATCCTTTTGATCCCCCTAGGGCAGTTTTCCATGAGATTGTGACAAGCAGGTTCCCTGCACAGGGTAAATCTGTTCTTCAAAGTCCAGGCTTATTCTGCCTTGCTCACTCCTCCTAAACACCACAGCTTCATGGTCCCTGCCCTCAGCCTTCATGGTGAGTGTCAGTTGCAACAAAGCATTTCCTCTGATTAGGTCATGACTTGTACGCATCATGAAGCTGCCCTCCATAAGCTCCAGAAATCTCCTGGCTTCCCTAAAACTTTGCCAGCTGCCTTTGCCACACAGCAGCCTGCCTTTCAAGTCCATGGTCACAAAAGCACACACAACAAAAAAAACCCTAATGAGCTTTTGTCCATCAGCTGCAAAGCAAGACTGAGTTTTGTTACCTTCAAAGGCAAACCTGCATTAATGAATTCTGCTTAATTCTTTCCGGTGACACACAAAGGATATACTGTAGGGTGTGATGGTTCTTATCCAGTAGTCTTTTCCATTCAATTAAAAGATCAGAGAACCACAGAGCTGAGAATAAGCTGAGTTGGAAGGGAGGCACAAGGATCATGGAGACCAACTCCTGGCTCTGCACAGGACAACCCTGAGAACCACATGTCACAAATGCCCAGGACTAGCCTTAACAACTTGATGTAGAAAGTCTTCATTCACCTCAGCTCACATGCAGGAGCAATTCCTTGAGGTGGCATTCAAAATCTGCCCATTTCCCCCTGATTGCTGCCCACTGCCTGCTTGATTTGGAGTCTGAGGACCTTTTGCAGAGCTTGGCTGGTGCACATTGCCCAGGAATGGGAGAGGGTCTGTGTTCTTGCCTGTGGAAAGACAGTTCATGGTCAGGATCTCATGATTCAGCTGTGCTCCATCCTGCCAACAGAGCTGAAAACTCTGGATACCATTTTGAGTTGTTTGTGTGGACCAGATAAACGGTGTAAGAAGGTGAAGGGACACCTCGCCTCAGGAAAGCTGGGGTCCATTTTTTGCCCTTCTACAGGGAGCTGCAAAGTCCCAGCCAAGGCACTGAGAAATGTTGAAGCCTCTTACTTTGGCAGCAACAAGAGTTGGATGC
Organism: Promerops cafer; assembly: GCA_013398275.1. Classification (NCBI taxonomy): domain Eukaryota; kingdom Metazoa; phylum Chordata; class Aves; order Passeriformes; family Nectariniidae; genus Promerops; species Promerops cafer. The sequence continues at coordinate 404,766 of VZSE01013457.1, forward strand.
CAAAGCAGTCATAGGATGGGAGCTTTATCCATGTGTGTAACCTCTGCGGGATAATGTTCATATGCAACCAGGACTGTGAACTGGGGAAGTATAAAGAAGGATCTGTCAGAGTGACATGGCTGAAGGAAGATTTATAGAACTAGTTACAGCCTGCTGCCTAAGAAAGCAAGCTGTATCCTCTGGTGGCAAAAGCCCACTAAATTGCTCAAAGAGGGTTTAATAAAAAAACCTTCTACCAGGATGAATGAATTCACTTTGCCGCAGAGATGCTTTGTGGACTTATCACCCAAAGACCTGCCAAATATTCCTTCATATGCTCCAAAAAGCTTCCTCCTTTTCGCTCACCACAGCAGGAGGTTGCTTCTCCTTTTCCTCTCTCTGAAACACTCCAAACCCTTAGTACTGGGCTTTAACTATAAATGTAGGTCTGAGGCTGAAAGAAGCTGGTTTGCCTTTCTGAGTGTTGCCAGTCATGCAGAACAGGATACTGTTCCTGTCCAGACTGCTAAAAGACTTTGCTGCTGCACAGAAACCAGGATGATTCGGGATGAAATGGGGCAGCATTTAAACCTGTGTTGCAAGCCGCACACGACAGAAATAAACAGCAACGGGTGTCTGACTTGTCACAGCTCTTTCCTAGATACCTTCTGCTACTTTGCAGAGGGAAATGATTCCCAGCAGAAGATTTCACAGCACAGCTCAGTAGCCAAGAGTTGTGCTTCAGCCCCAGAGGGGGGGCTGCTGCAGCTCTCCAGATCCTTAAATCCAGGCACAAATGCTCACTTTTGGAGAAGGGGAATGTGTAAGAGGAGGCTGAGTACAAGGACATGACACCTTCCATGTGCTTGTCTCACTTGCTCTGTGGAGAGTCTGTTACCTGGGGAAGGTTTTGGGCTTATGGACCATCTGCCCTTTCAAAAATCTCAGAGGGATTATATAAGAGAGAGGACTAATTTAGTCCCTTGGTAATGGGAGTGCAGCATGAAGATGAAAAACACAGATGTAGGAGAGGGCTCGTGACATGTCTGTGGCTCCCACTGGTGCATGGCCAATTCCTTTCAATGACTCATGGCCTTCCTCTTCCTGCTCTGACCAGGTCAGAAGGTGAATCACCAAAATGATGGGAGGGGAACAAATAAAATCACTGCTCATCCATAGGTTTGGGTGCTGGTTTTCAAAAGGCAGCAGATTGGGTTGTGGAGGTCTGGGAGTGAAGACCATGGCTGATTTCAAGTCCTGGAGACCAACACAAAGAATGCCAGAGATTTCTGCACAGAAAAAATGGTTCCTTGTGAGATTTAAACCTCAAAGCTGCAGTGCTTGTACAAGCCTGGCATGGAATCCTGCCTCAGCATGGCTCTGCTGTTCATGGCAGTGTTTTTACTGGGAGATCAAACTGGAGAGTCCAAGCCAAGATGAAAATGGCAGGAGACAAAAGAGCAACAGTGGATAGTTCAGCCACACGCCACTTCTGATCCTCCACTTGTTCCCATCATTGCTGCCATACCAAGTGCTGCCCTCTTAGTCAACCAAGCCTTGGGAGAATGGCAGGGGCAGATCCCTCAGCGCGGAAGAGCAGAAGGACAAGGGTTAATGTTTGACAGTGCCTGAAGGCAGTCTGGTTATGCTGTTATCCCAGCACATGACAGGAGGAAAAGAGAAGAAGGAAAACTGTGCCAAAGTTGCATCACAGACAAAGCAAAACCTGGCTCCTCTACCAGGTTTGAAAGAACCCTGATAAGCAGAGCTGATAGACAGTCCCCAGTTGTTCCTCACCCATATGAAAATCCCTTTCACTCTCTTGTCTGTCAGTCCCTATCCCTTTCCCTGCCTCTTTCAGAGCTGGTGAGTCACTGTGCTCATCACAGAAGGTTTAGTTCTTTGCCAGACAGTACCACTCGCTCACAAGAGGTTTCTCAGGCAAGAGCATCATCTCATCAGCCTGTTTGCCTCTCGTCCCCTTTCATCTGTCGTTTGCTTTCCATTCATACACAGAGAACTCACCCCCTTGCCAGACCATTTGCATGTTTTGTAAGAGGTGACGGTGATGCAAATGTCAGGAAGTACATGTTGTCTATTATTTGTGCAACATGTTTTTTTTACCTCCAGGTTATTTACCTTGTATTTAGTTCTTCCCTATTCAGACTTTGTCCCAGAAATAAACTCAAAGAGAAAATCTAAGTTTAAGAGCTGCAGGTGTGCCTGTAAATGGCTGGGGCAGAAGAAAGGGCTGAGCTGGTCTGGTTCTTTCTTTGCCACCAGCCCATTACAGCACTTTGGACAAACCCCTCTGTCCCCGAAAGCTGGGGGAGGAGAAGCATGTTTGTACAGCTGCATGCACAGTGAAGAGCTGTCGTATGCTTTCATCAGGAAAGCACTTGTTCCACAGTGCAAGAGATTTTCCTGCCTCTTGGTGAAGGATTCCCTCTCAGGGTGCTACTGCAGGAGGCAGACAAACCCACTTCAGCACCTTTGTAGACTTGAGTGTCCATAAGAAAGGACAGTGACAGTTTCCAGAAAGAATTCAGAGACATCCTTACCTAATCATTACAGGTCAAGTTGCAAATTTGGCAAATTTACTGCTGATCATCTCAAGCAAATTTGGAAATTAAGATGAAGATATGTAAGCAGATTGAAAAATAAAATTCCCTACACCAGTCTGAAAATTACACGAGTGCCTGTCAATTAGTCACAAGGTTTTGGCGACAGGGCAGGAGAAAATTATCACATTGGGGAAAAAAGTAACAAACCTTGTGCTACAGGTCCAGTAAAGTAATGCCTTAAAATTAATTTGCAGTGTAATTTTCAGTTCTCATTGATTATCTTCCACTTCTACTTAACTACATGAGGGCCCACAGTTACTAATACCTGGATCTAAAGACCTGCTTTCCTTCAGGAAGAGCTCCCTCAGTTTCATTGCTACAGTTGGAACTAAATCTTCTTCACCATAAACTTGGCCTACACAATCGTTCAACACAAAAAACCCAACCCAACCCAACCCAACCCAAACCAAACCAAACCACAACAACAACAACAACCAACCAACCAACCAAAAAAAAATAAAGAAAGAAAAATAAACACCTTTAAGGTATAAAATGAGGAACTGCTATGACCTACAAAGCAATGAATAGCCTTAAGATCATCCGTCTTCACCCAAGAATAATTTTTCAGTGGGAGAGCATGAAATACAATTTTATCTCCCAAACCAAATGAATATACCAAGATTTTCAGTAATGTGTCCCAGAGGGATTTTTGCATAGACTGAATTCTAAACTCAATTTTCAGCTTCTTTAACTTTTTTGTCTGAGCACATATTGAGTACAATAAATCAGAGTACCACCCTGATGGTAGTAATGATTTATATGGAATTTTTGCCAAAAATGCAATGAAACCATCTTAAAACACTTCATAGATCCAGCGAAGTGATATGCAAGCCACATGCAAGGATGACATTGCATCATCCACCAGGACACAGCAAGCATCTCTGTGATGATGGAGGGAAACATCTTGAACAATGCACACTAACATTACCCAACAGTTCAGAAAAGGAAGTGAAAATTTAATGATTGCGTCTTATTGAAACTGCAGGAAGAATTTTGAGCAACAGAATTCAATTACTCAAGCTGGAACTTAATCAGAAGCTAAACAGAATGTGCTACCTGCTACACAAACATTCCAGATTTGGGCTGACTTAAAATACAAAATATCAAGGATAATCTCACAAACTTAATAGGAACTATGATTTTGTTTTCTTTTTTTTTTTTTTTCTTCCTTTTTTATTTTCTATTAAGCCACACTGCCCCACAAAGATATAAGGGTATGTACAACAGAAATGTTTGAGGAGTCAGGAAAATTTTGTTGATTGATACCAAGGCCTTTCTGGTGTTAGGTGAAGCTGAGAAGGCTGCCTGGCTGATGGAGGACAGAGATGAACAAATTCTACCAGGGAATGGAGTTTTTATGACAAGAAAACACACAGTGATGAGTCTCTGCTATTTGTGAACCTATAAACTCTCCTTGGCTGAATATCTAACCCGTCACAACCCCTGGCTATTCTCGAGAGAGAACTTCAGTGCTAAAAATGCAAGCATGGTGTTTTTGTGGAAGAGAGCTCCTCCAGACCGGGAGAATGCAGTCCACAACCTGGAGAATGAGTATCTATTAGATTGTTGTTTAAGCCACCTTTTTTTCTGGAAAATCCTGACAAGAGGTTGTTAAGCCATTCAGGTATAAAATAAGCAAGGTAGGTTCAGCTGAGGCAGCTCATCCACAGCAGTCAAAGGTCAGGAAAGACATTTCTGTGCAGGCTGTACTCTGAGTCAAGTACGAGAGCTGAGGACTCAGAGTTCACAGGGGGCTAGGAGGATAAATTGCTCCTATTTTTTAAAAACCTGAGCCTGCATCTTCAGCAGAAGTCTATGGAGCTGATTGATTGTGGTCACTGATCAAGACTACACAGCCCAACACTGGGGGAGGAAAGAGAGTCAAGGGAAAAAGGCAACTTTAGGTATCTTGCACAGGCACTAACATGTAGTTCATATAAACTGCAGAAGTATTTTCCATTTATAGCAGGAATTTCTCGGAAGGTTTTAACAGTTGCTCGCAAAGTATTTCTTAAAACAGTATGGCCAAGGACACTTCCTTATCACACCATGAGTGGCCTCCCATAATAGCTCAGTGTTTGCCTTTACCTTGCTATAACTGACTGGTAACCACTCCCTTGCAGTATTACAAGCTGCTGCAGCCACGGCCTTGTCCTGCAGTCACCAGTTGTGCCTGGCTGGCTGCAGCTGCTTGCAGGTCTGGCTGCTGCAGACAGGCAGCAAATGAGGAAATACCAATGGTTTTATTGACTGAGCACCATATCTAGCTCCAGAGCAGAGGGCTCACCCTGTCCCACATGCTGTCGAGCTGTGGTCAGTCAGTTATCTGCCCACAGCAGCAGGTTGTGCAACAGGCACGGCTGTTCTGGCAGATGGGCCTCTCGGAAACCAAGTCTCAAGTTTCATTTCCATTGCCCAAAGTGAGGAGTCTTTCTCCCTTTCGACTAATTTTTCTTTCCTCCTCCACGCTGGCGTTATCCCTTCTGAAGTTCAGAGAGTGATGGGGAGTTGATGTGCTGCTCCTCCAGAGGCCAGGCTGGCTGCCCACCCTCAGGGGATGAAGGGGACATTGGCACATGTAACACTGCAGGCTTTCCTGCCCTGCCAACTCCTTTCCCCACAGGGATGCAGGAGATCCAAGGACAGCAGGGTTATTGCTTATCTACCCCCCTTTCTGCTACAACCAAAGGGTTCTTCCAACAGGGGAATGCCAAAGCAAGACCTGCAAAACAAACAGCTCCATCCTCCCTTCTCCTTCACTCCTTCCCTAGCATTCAAGGAATGACTGAGGGAGCTGGGGGGGTTTATCCTGGAGAAAAGGAGACTCAGAGGTGACCTCATCACTCTCTGCAGCTCCCTGAAAGGTGGCTGTGCTCAGGTGGGGTTGGTCTCTTTCTCCAGGCAGCAACTGACAGAACAAGAGGACACAGTCTTAAGCTGCACCAAGGGAAATACAGGTTGGGTGTTAGGAAAAAGTTTTTTACTGAAAGAGTGATAAAATACTGGAATGGTCTGCCCAGGGAAGTGGTGGATTCACCACCTCTGGATGTGTTTAAGAAAAGGCTGGATGTGGCACTCAGTGCCATGGTTTAGTTGAGATGTTAGGGATGTGTTAGACTGTATGATCTTAGAGGTCTCTTCCAACCCAGTGATTCTGTGATTCTGTGATTCTCTGCAGCATTGTGGTGGCCCTGGGGGTGTGCTGGGTGCCTCTGCCACCAGGCCTGGCTTGGGGCTGCAGCAGCTATGCTGCAGTCAGATCTGCTCAGAAGCTGATATTTGGGAGGCGCCTGTGCTGGACAAGGTGGATGAGCAGGTCCCTCTGTGAGAGATGGTGATACAGAATATATCCAGCCCTGATTTGGTTTGGTTCATCAGCTGGGGCATTTGTTTGGAGCCAAGACAACCCAAGCACGAGCTGTGTCCAGGTGGAATCCATCATTCCCACCAGCCTCACCTTGAGGCACCTGCTGTCTTTGGGAGGAGCAGCCGTGGTGCTTTTCTCTCCTCAGCCCCTCAGCATCTTGCAGCATTTACAGACTGTCCTCTGGCCATTGAGCAGCTTCTTCTTTCCTTGGCATTGTGAAATCTGCTCCTTGCCACAGGGAATAGTCAGTGCTGAAAGTGGAGCTCCAGTGTGGAGCTGCCCGCTCTTGCAGCTTTTTATCACAAGCCTCATAATATCTTATATTTTGATTAGAGCTCCAGTTTCTGTCAGCTAGCAGTTACAAAAAAAATATCAGAGGTTTTTTGGTTGGGTTGTTGTTTTGGGTTTTTTTTTATTTCAATATGAAATTATTCTTTTTTCTCTTGGAGTTGCAGAGAAAAGCCTGAAAACATGGCCCAGGGCTCCAGAACCAGACAAACAAATAGAACTTCATATTTATACTGTATTTGCATGTCATTTGTAAGATAGCCTCACCAGCATTTCAAGACTGGCAGTATCACAGAGGTTTCATCTGTGGCTGGGAAGCACAAATGCCAACTCTCCAATAGGATTATAGCCCTGGTGGTTTCTCAAGGTCATAGTCTGTATGACCAGAACGTAGAAAAAGGCTTTTTTTTTTTGCTTTTGTTTTCCCAATTCAAATGTGTGCTTGAAGAAGCATGTAGTTATGAGCAGGTCACTGTCCGTGGCTTGCTGGTGACCCCAGAAAACCTCCATGCAGGCAGTGGCCCACATGGAGGAAGCCCATTCTCTGTTTCACAAACAGAACTGTCAGTTGCTAGACGTGTGTCCTACCCATGCTCTGGTTTCCACCATGCCAACCCCACAAGCTGAGTTTGGACCGCAAATTTGTCTTGACACCCTGAAGAAGTACCTGTCCATGCCCTCACATGCTGCCATGTCATGGCAGCTGCTCTAAAAAGTCCCATTTCCAAAGCAGCAATGAAGTCTGGAAATTTGAGGGAGACAGAAGAGGTAATACCACATTTGTGCTACTGTCCCAGGCACAGAGAGCCCTCTTAGTGCTGGTTATAGTTATAAAGCCAGTGGTTGCCAAAATCTAAGGGTACAAGTATTCAATGGAAATGAGCAGGTCTGCTCTCCAGCCTTGAGGACAATTGGCACCATTTAATCACAAAGACATTACTGGCTTCTCCTCAGATCCAAGCTGCCTGATGGTTGAGTTCTGTGGCCTGCATCAAGCCCAGAAATGGTTCAGAGCTCCTCAGCTTGGGGCAGGGACAGCTACAGCAGCTTCACAGCACGGGTAACAGAGCTCTTGTGTGACACCTGCCATTCATCCCTCTGCTTCCATAAATGTAGCCTGGAAAATCATCACACTGCCATGACCAGGGCATGCTGGTCCCTGCAGTCACATGCTCCTCGGGTCACTCTGTGTTCAGCTGATTTTCATGGGGTAGGTTCACTTTTAGCTCTGGTCCACTTGGGTGCCCATGGATCTATTGGGAAGCTCTCCTTCCACATCCCTTCCTCAGGTTTCTTTCAAGAGAAACCCAGGACAAAACCCTGGTGCCTTTCAGGGGATACAGGGAACACTCCTGCAGTGTGGACAGGGTACCCACTCCAGACAGGACAGGACAGCAAACATTCCTGAATAAATTAAGAGAGAGGGCTAGTAGCCTGTTCTCCACATCTGTGGAAGGCTGTCTAAGAATCCATGGTTTAAATTTTAAATTTATGGGTTGGACTGGACTCAGAGGTCTTTTTCAACCTAGTTAACTCTGTGATTCTGTGATTTTAGTGAGGAAGAAGCCTTAAAGGACCTTTCTGTGGTGAGGGTACTCTTAGTGCAGAAGATCATCAGGAATATCCACCCGTGGCAGGCATCAAGAGCAGGTCAGACAAACATCTGCAGGAATGGCAGAGAGTTAATCCTGCCACAACAACACTTAGAAAATGGTGTTACAGCATCCAGCTGCTGTGATCCATATCCAGCTGCTCCACGAGTCCAACTGCAGCGAGGAATCTCCTCCGAGGAATCCACATCCCACAGAGCATCAGCCAGCATTCCCTTCCTTTGAAAGGCCCAGATCTTCTGTGGGCATAAGGAGACAGCTTGGAAGGAAACAAAATCCATGGAAACAAAATTCTGCCTCTCCAGAGCCAAAACAGGGCTTTGCAATGTCACGTCACACAAGTATTTAACAATCAATTTCATTTCTAAAGCTCTTGATCTCACATGTCCCTAATGAGTTGGAGTCTAGGTGGGAGGTCTGAGAGCCTCACTCTATTCAAAAGAGCAGAGAAAGAACATTAATGACCATGTTCCAGCCCTGGTTTTAATAAAGCATCAGGTATACTGGAAAGAACTTCTCCAGTCTTATCTGCCAAAAATGTGCAGCAATTGCAAAATATTAAATACCTTTTATATATTAAAAAAAAAAAAAAAAA
>VZSE01013510.1:0-82980 GCA_013398275.1 Promerops cafer
TTCTGTGATTCTGTGATATGTAAATGCTACCCCACTGTGAGAAGCAAAAATATGGATATGTATGTCAGCACATAGACTGCCAAAAAGAGATTATGACATTGAAATGCATTTTTAAAAGTCAATTATTTCTTCTCATCTGACCCCCTGCACTGCCTGGCAGGACTTTGGTGCCCACCTTGCTCAGCTGAGCCCATTCCCTTCTCTCCACACAGGATCCCTTCCACCAAAACCCCTGTGAGCTGCCATCAACATCAGCACGAGGTGGATCCTGCTGCCAGACAGTGCAGTGGGGGTGAACAGAAAGAACTGCATTTTTTGCCATTTGCAGCGAGTGTTTTGAAGGTCCAGATTTGCACTGGGTAATCTCCACGGGCCCATGGGTAGGGAAGGATGCAGCCTTGTCACTTGGATAACCCTCCTGGAGGGAGTCATGGGCTCACGGGTTCAATCAGCAGGAAATTAAAGGAATGGGAGAAAGAAGAAAGCCTGAAATTAGTTAAAAATGTAGGTAAACGCAACATAACACATTTTGTTATGCCATAGTGTCTCTGCATAACAATGTAAAAATAATAGAAGGATTACTGAATAAAAACTAGTTTAATGTTTGTGCTGGTTTGGGCTCTCCAAATCTGCCATTCTAAAAGGGTTAAACTGGTGATAATTAATGAGTGACTTTATTCAGGGCCTCGACAAAAGATTTCAATTTCACATTAAACTTGCCCGTGTGGCAACAGTAGACTTTTATGCTGCAGGATGTCACAAGCACATTTTTATTCTCTCTGCTTTAATTAATATGATCATCCAGAGTCAACTTTCTTTGAAATAAAATACAGTTGTAACAAATCAAAAATGATTGCAAAGGAATATCCTAAACCAAGCTACATGAAATAATTTAAATGCTTTCTCTCTACTTTCCATTTCTGAACTAATCTACTTAGAAATTACCTTGAGAAGAAGGAATAATTGTAGTTCTTCCAAATTTATTTGTATTCCTGTCAAATACACAGCACACAAGTGATACTGCCCAGGAACTTCAGTGTAAGAGCAAAGTGTGGAAGCCTTTGCATAACAAAGGAGCTCACTCTACTCAGAAGGAAAATTGAAAATTAATGCAGTAAGGACTAAGTCTAGACTTGAACAGAAGACTTGAATTCCTTGAATTCACAAACCTTATTTTTCACATAAAAGAACATTAGTTTTAAATAAATAAAGGCAGAAAATATATTTTAAAATATTGCTGTAAAATATACCAGCAGAGTTCTCCTGCAGGAACAACAATGATCACATGAGTCTTGCAGCAGTGCTGGGACTTTCCACTCTGCTCTTTGTGTTACAACCTCAGGCAATGTTTTCTGCAATTGTCATTGGGAGACCTGAATATTTCTTCTTGGGTGAGAAAGATGAGAATTTTGTTTCTGAGCCTTTTCCTCAACCTTTCCAAAGAAGAAAATAACACTTTACTTTCTGTGGTCAGTTCAGCAGCATCTTGGAGCTTCCATTAGATTTGGAGATTGCAGAAGAACAGAATCTGCCTCCACAGTCTGTGGGAGCTGAGTATGTGAGGGGCCATGGAATGGTAACTCCATCAGTAACATTTTATGGCTTCTCTTTTCCAATTTATTAGGACAGAGAGTAGCACTACCCTGCTTTCAGGCACAGCCAAACCTCCCATCTCCCTGGAGAAACTATCAGCAAGTTCACAAAGCCAGGCGTGAACTAATTCATGATGGCAATTACTGAGCACTGCAATGTAGCATTACAGTCCTGGGTGGGCAGGGACAGGTTGGATCCAAATCTACACGGGGGCTTCCCCAATTAAATTCCATCCCAGCTGCAGACACCTCAGTGGTCAGGAGCTGGGCTCTGGGGGGATCAGACCAATGAGCTGCCCAGACCCGGGAGCTTGGAACTCCCTGCTTAAGAAGGCTCTCAACAAGAATTCATGCTGTTTGTCACATTTTGAGCTTTGTTTTGTGCGCCGCCCCTGCCTCCGGCCGCCGAGCCCACGGAAGCTGTGGCCCCTCACGTAATGCTGCAAGAGAAAAATACCCTTCAAACTTTCCCAGTGGAAACGCCTCAATCCCAAGACGAGACTGATCCAGAGGTGGACTTTGATGATGGGGGTAAAACTCCCTGAAATCAATGGGAATTCTGTTTATCAAAGGAAAAGGGACCGTGTCTTGAGACCTGAGCACATGTGATCTTCCCTTTTCTCAGGGCTGGGCTGTTGACTGACAGTGCAGGGTTCCTCATCTTCCCTAACAATGTCTTACAGAGTGAAGGAGTAAATCTCCTGAATTTCCCTTTTTAATTTGTATTCCCCAGTCTAACCTCCTCGATCCCCATTAAAACTCCTATAAAGACAATCCTGTAGTCATTATTAGAAATCATTATTTACATTCAAGCCTCTTAAGGATCTCCAGATTTTGCTTTGTGCTATGAGACCACTACTGGAGAGAAGAGTTGGATATATTGAAAAATAAAAATAATTGGTGGGATTTTTCTCTTTTTGCAGTAACTAATGCTAACCTGTCTCAAAAGATTTGGAAGAGGTAACTTGCTTTCTAAATACAGGAAAAGGAAGATACTTGAAAGGGATTAAAATCTTTTTTAAATCAGAGACAAAAATGACTAACTTGAAATCTGCTTTCCAGCTGAGAGTTAAAATTGATGCACAGTTCTTAAGAACCCAGGTATTCACACTAATTTAAAATTCATCTCTCCATGAGCACCAGACTCCACTGCCCTGAGTGTGCAGAGAAGAGAAAGCAGGAGTCTAACCAATTTGTCAAAATAATCTTCAAGTTTAATTTTCTCATGGTTTATTATAATCATAGTCATTTCAAGCAGTGTGATAAATCTGTGGATGTGTAAACCTCTGATTCCAAGGAGCAAAACCCAATAGGTTGCAAATACTCAGCTTTAGAAAAAGCATTTGCTTAGAAATACAAATCTTTTTTTCTAAATAAAAGTAGGGATGCCTATCATTAAGGACATTTTCAAATATGTTCTCATGGCTGTATTTTCAAAAGTGTTAATTACATCTCTGTTTTGGAGTTCCTGAAAAGGGTCTGGAGCTTAAGCCCTGTGCATTTTGAGAAAGTTTATCACCAGCATTTCAAAGATTTTTGCCTCCTTTTTCCAGGTACTGCCAGGGTCAGTACCTGGAACATGAGAGCAGGGGTCCATTCTGTGCTCCCCAGTCTGCTGTCTCCACTCATAGGAAGAAAAAGGAGGAGAATCCTGAGCTGGCTGGGAGCAGAGGCTGAGGCAGTTGTGCAGAGAGGCCTCAGTGCCTGCTAATGGCCTGTTAGCTAAATTGTAATACATAATGAAACTAAATTAAGTACAGGCAAACTTAATTCCAGTATGTGTGAGCACATTAATATTTGACTTGGAAATTGTAGGAGCACGATGTGTATGTGTGGGAGCAAAAGGAACAGAAAGAGAACGGAGGAGAAAGGAATGATATAATTATTATTTAGCAATCCTCAGATCAGCCTGAAAGCTGCTAAGCACTGTAAAACCTCTGTGTAAGCGACAATTCCTGTACAAGCATTTAGAAATCTCAAAATGTATCACAAGGAAAGCAGCAAGAGGCAGAGCACTTAGTTCAAAGCCCTCCCTTCTGTGTCAGTGGTAAAGGAGTGCTTTGATTTGCTTTATGGGCAATAAATAACACAAAAGCCTGGAAGATGCAGCAGGACTGACAAGACTGTGCAATCCTCACAGGACAGCACAGACAGCTAATCAAACACACTGGCTTATTGCCTCCAGAGCTCCTCTGCCTCGCAGCGCTCTCCTACACCTGAGTATTCCTGGTTGGAGAAGAAAAGGATGAAATTATAAATCACAGCTAGCAACACGATGGCTTTGGCACATCCTACACATTAATTCCTGCAAAGCTTTCACAGAACTACCTGAGTACCTAAAGAAATGAGTGAGCAGCATCTGAAAATTATTCTTCTTTTTGCTGCAGGAAGGGGCAGGATGCAGGAAGAACATCAGGGCTCTGCCTGCCTCGGGTGAAGCTGCAGCCCCCCTGACTGCAGGTCACCATCACTCACAGCAGCAACCAGAGAGCACAGCCAGAGGGAACGCTGGGTGATCCTGATCCTATCTCCACAGAAAAAGAGATTTTTGCTCCCAAGTCCAAAGGGTTCTGAACTTCACCTCCCTCTCCTGCTCTCCAGCCTCATTCCATGACCTTGGGTGTTCTTGCCACAGCATCAAAGGTGAGTCTCCCTGGGTCTTGCAGGGTAAATACACTTCCCCGTGTGCTCCAGCAGATGAAGTGCCATCACATTTTATTAGAGTTAAGAGAAAAACTGCAGGTCTGCATACCTAGTTGAGAGAGTGTGTTTTGCATTGCAATGTAATATTCAGTGATGTTGTGTTACCAAACACTGAACAACCTGACAGATACATCTGTTAGAAGTGTAATTACACAGGATAACTTGTACTGCTGTCCCTCTCTGTTAAAGAAAACAATGGATTTTCGTTCAGAGGGGCACCTTGAAAGATTAATGGTAGTAATGAAGCATGAAATATTTCCTTGCTAGCATGGTTAATCTGAAACAGAGGAAATAATCATTTCACTCTGGAGGGATAATCCTTTGAGGAAAATTTTCAGTGAAATAATGTGTTGTCATATCTCATCCCACATATGTCAACAAAGAAACTATCAGTGTTGTGCTTATTGCAATAAAGGCCAACGAGAACAAAATAAAAAAAAAAAAGGAAATGCAATCAGCACAGCCAAAACACAGATACACAGTGGGATCAGCAGGAGGGAGAGAGGAAGGCAGGAAAACTGGGACAAGAAGCAACAGCATAAGGAGCAAAGGAGGCCAGACACCAGAAGTTCAGCCATGGGGAGAGAAGCTGGAAGGAACTGTTCAAATAAAAACATTTGGGGGCAATTACTTAGGTGAGTCATGTGCAGTGTGTGTCAGAAGGAAGTGGCCACAGAGGCAGGTACTGCAGCTGGGCAGCAAAGGGTGCCAGGGCAGGCACTGAGCTCCCAGCACTGCCCCTTTATACACAATTTATACTTTGAATGGGCTCTGCCAACTAACACCTGTACACAGACATGTGTGTATACACAAGAAAAGCAACATTTTAAAAAACACATACTTTTTTTTTTTTTTTTTTTTTTTAAGTAAAGCCTTTGCCTTCTCTAGCAAGCACTGGTCTCCATAAAAAAAAAAAAAAAAAATCTCTTGATAACAGCTTATTAGAATCATCCCCTCAGATCCTTACCAATGCTCTGTCTTCAAAGAACACTCACAAGCCTTTCATTTTTGATAGATAAGCAGTTTGATCAATATTTTCAACACTAATCAAGGCCAAGAGCAATTTCATTTCTATCCTTTCCCTAAATTGAATTGGAATCTAAGCAAGTGCATCACTCAGTTACTTTGCTCGTGGTAAGCAGATTCAGCTGAAGGAGATAGAGGCTTTCAGTGGCAACTAATGCTGTTCAACTGATAATACTTTATATTTATCTCACATAAACATCAGTGCAGCAGGAAATGCTAAACTTTCTCTAGGAAAAAAAAGCCCCATTAAATAAGTCTATTTCTAGATCCTTTTTAATACCTAAGAGCCTTTTTATTACTTGAACTGATGACTGCTGTTGTCCTGATAATTTTTTTACTCTGCAAGATGTTTTATGCTCACAATATTCTCAGTGTGAAGCACTAATTAGAATCAGAAAACTGGTCTATTCTCATCATCTTTTTCCTGTCTGCATTTATTAAGGGAAATGTCTTTCCTGTGAGAGGTGCACCTTGCTGTGGGGGGAGGCTGGGTGACTGTCACCTCCCACTGCCCAGAGCTACCAGAGTGAGTTATCCCCACAGCCAGCACAGCCAGCAGAGGCTGGACCTCCCGAGCCAGGAATGAAACATCCCCTGGGGCTTTGCTTCAGCCTGGCCTGCTGTGATGTTTTCCTTGTTCCAGCCACACAACACTCACTGTGGCCACCAGAACAGCTGCAGCAGGATGCTCCCACTGCACACCCCCCACTTGGTGTCACGCAGCTGTCAGGACTTTGTTGCTGCCAGGAAAAGAATAAGGAATGAAGTGTAGAGAATATCAGTGTGACTATAAAAATGCACTGCCATACTTCACTTCACTGGGAGAAAATGCAGCTCAACTATTGCAAGCTCTGTGGCAATCCCACAGACTTGCCTTTGGCTTTCAGAAGGCCGTTTTGGCTTTATCCCTCTGCAGCAGACACTTTAAAACCTGTCATACAATCTGGGGGCTTTTTTACCTTTTGTTTCTTCCCCTGATATTACGACAGAAAACACACAGAAGAAAAAGTTCCCTTTCCCAAACATCTCCAGAGCTAACAGGAGCTTACTGAATGCTGTGTGCTGTGCAAACACAAATTTAAGACAATTTTATAGGGCCTGTTATTTACCCAGCTCTAACAGCTTCTTTGTTAGAGGATGGCACTGTAATTACCTGCTTTTATCATTAATAGCTTGAGTCAGTGGTTATTGCAGAGGTGACAAATCACTGAAATGCCTGACAGTTTATGGCTTTTAGCACTAAGGAATGTTTATTTTATTTCCTATCCCTTGTGTGTATCATATTTCCTTTAGATGTCTTCTGCTCTCTTACATACACATCCCCATTCATAATTAAATATACCTGATCATAATTCATTCACATGCTACCAAATACCAAATCTCTGTTGTTTAGTGATAGTGCCTATTTGGAAAGTGGTGGAACGAGGGGAATGTTTCTAACTGAGGAGTACCACAGGAAGGACTTGAGTCTTTTATGTCCATTCTGAAACATCAGCCAGCAAATAAAGAAAAAGTACACATCTGCTTGAATTTGCCAGCCATTGGAAGGATAGGGGGAACTGCCAGTACCCTCAGCTCCACTCCAAAAAGTGGAATCAGAAATGTTTCGGGCCAAAAGCAGGAAAATGCTCTGCTCTCCCTGCAAACTCCAGGACCCATGTTCCACTTGCATCACGTTCCAGGCACACAGACCAAGGACCTGCCTCCAAAGCTGGTGCTGCCTGTACACACCAGAGTGCCCCTGCAAATCCCAGGATGAGAATACAGAACACACTGCCAGCTTTAGACTGCCCTTCCCTATCAGGAAATGCAGCCACTTGTACTCCATAATTCACACACAGAGTGTGGGATTCACCCTTGTATAAACATAATTTGCCCCATACAGTGAGGTTTAGTTGCTCACCCTCCTGCCCCACGCTCACAAAAACACACAGCCCCCATTTGAAATGGAATGTAAGCCCTTGTGTGGCAAGAAGTCAGTCACTTTTGGAAGCAATGAGTAGCAACTGTTAAAACAAACCAAACTCCATTTCAAATCCACCGTGAAGCAAAGGAGCAAAAAAAGAATGAGGCAGAAATTACCTTATCCATAACTACAGCCATAAGGCTAGTTAGGATTCCTTCTGAGTAAAAAATAGAGAAGAACAACTGGCAAATGTCAGCCTCATTATCATGAACTCTTTTTAGTAGTGAAACAAAAATTACCCTTAGATCCTTTTTCAACAGCCCAGACCATTCTCTGTGTTAGAAGCCTTTCCATTTCTTTTGAATAACTATCAAATTATGGCAACATCTTTTCCCTTCAGTACTAAAAGCACACGTTGCAGCCTTAATGACTATATGCACACTATATTTGTCTTCCACAAACACTTCATGCTAAACTAGTTGGGGCATAATGTTGTGAAATACAGTGAGCAGGCAAAAAGGAGATGAAGCTGAGCAAAAAGAACATTGAGTTCAAAGGTAATTGTTTCTCTGTGATACCTACAGATTTTCATATTTTCCTTTAGAAATACTAAAATATGGAACACTCCAGCTCAATAAAAGAAATTCTGAAACAATTTCATGTAATGCTTGTGTCACTGTTTGAAGCCAAGATTATGCTCTTCAATCTTGAGTCTACAATGTCTATAGACAATACAGTTGTCCTTAACCTGAGAGATGTCAATGGGAGTTTTCCCAAGTAATAACTTGGCAAGAGGTCAAATCCTAACCTGCTGCAAATCTCTGAGGCTCCAGTAAAGTTAACAGAATTGTGCCATTTCATGTGAGCCCGGGCTCTGGCACAATTTAATCCGGACACTTTAATCTTTCTAGCCAGCAGTTCAACTAATGCATGTTTTTACAAGGCACTTGAGTGAGACAAGGACAGTTTCTTACCTTGGCTTCTTTGTCTCTTGTATATTTTGGTCATTTATTTTTTGCTATTCTCCGGTGTGCATCCTCAAGTGTACCTCCATCTATTCTTGAAGGCCAGGGCTTTACGTCCACAGTTGTTATCCCTCCCAGCTGTGACTCAACAATTGTTGAGTCCCTGGGACAGTGATGGAGCACAGCTGATTTTTCCTGTTCATGACATCATGAACTGCCCTTCATGGGAAAAGATATTGTTCACATATCCACATCATCTCTAGGTAAGGCTCAGGAAGAAAGACCAGATGCTGGGTTTTGTACTGGGTCCTTGTGGGTTTCTCCCCCCACTTATTTCCCTGTAAAGGAACCTGTGGTTGTGATCTCAGGTCAGGATTAGTTGTCCAAATCCTTCCCCACTTCCATTTGTCCAGCTTCCTGAACTGACACAACACTGGGTGGGTCTTCATCACATTTACCCACCTGGCATTGCTGAACCAGGAGTACAGGGACATTTGTCCCTTAGAGCTCCTGTTTCCCACTTCTCTGGTACCTGGAGATACAAATGTGAAGCTGAGTGTTCTGGGTTTCTGTGACCTCAAAACCCCACATCCAGCATTTCCCCCCAGAAGCACAGAGAGATGCACCAGCTCTGTGTGTCTTGTGAGCCTCGGTGCAAACACATCAGGTTCATCCAGCCTTGGTACAGACACATCAGGTTCATCCAGCCTTGGTACAGACACATCAGGTTCATCCAGCTGTGAAGACCCTGCTTCAGCCACTTCACCAACCTCCAGTGGCCACTCTGGGCTGCAGGACTCACCTCCACATGGATGGGGACAATGACATGGAACTAAGCAGAGATGTCTGACAGCTGCCCAGGCAGCAGCAGAGAAGAGGAGGCATTCTGCCACGAGCCTCATTCAGGAAAGATCCCTCAGAGGCAACTCCAGGCAGCCAAGGCCATCTGATGCTGCCTGTGACTCTCCAGGGAGCAGCACGAACCAGAAGTGTGGCATGAGGGTTTTACCTTGTGAAACATGTGAGGATTCCACTCAGCCACAAGTTTAGGATCGGAATATGAAGGCTAAGTAGAACATCCCATAAGGTACAGTAAAAGGTCAAAATTCATATTTGAGGAAATGGGAGTGATGATGCTTGCTTGCTCCAGAGGGTTGTTCTGAGGCTCAGCAAAATTCTGTGATTCCCTGACGTGCCCAATCAATGCCAAGGGTTGTTACCTCTAAAGAAAGCACCCTCCAGTGTTTCCTGCCAAAGTATGATTTATAGAACACGCCACAGAGCAAACCAGAGACAGCTCTGAGAGATGCAGAAACAGCAGCCTGTGACACAAAGGGTGCTGCTGGCAGGGAGCTGAAGCCTGTAGGAATGGCTTCTGCAGAAAGCTGGACTGGGTCTGTGAACAGCTGTCCTGGCTTTACAGGGGTGCTAATAAACCTTCCAACACTTTTCCTACCATGTTCCATCTATTCTACACCTTGAATGCTTGCTGGAAATGGGAGCTTTACTCAAGATACTTTTCCCCTGGACTAGCAGATACGTGG
The DNA here is from genome assembly GCA_013398275.1 of Promerops cafer. Classification (NCBI taxonomy): domain Eukaryota; kingdom Metazoa; phylum Chordata; class Aves; order Passeriformes; family Nectariniidae; genus Promerops; species Promerops cafer. The sequence goes on from VZSE01013510.1 coordinate 9,737, forward strand.
ATTGTGTTATCTCCCCTCCAGTGACAGCAGCCAAGAAAGTCACAGCTGAAATCCCAGCGAGCTTCTTGAAGTTCCTCTTCTTGTTGCTTTAGCTCAAGGAAGCAATAGATCACTCAGATTATATCCCTGAAGCTTCTTTTGAAACATGATTACAAACATAGAAGACAACATTTTCCATTTTTTTCCTATGAATCCAGGAAATTCAAACACAGAGTCAGTAGAAGAATAGGGCTTTCATCCTAAACACTCCGTTCCTTAAATATGAAGCTCATTGCTATTTCTAGTTACTTCTAGGTGATATTCCGTCAGGAAACAGACAGATTCAGGATACATGAAATAAACTTTATGTTATGAGATCAGAGAAATACTCACAACGATGATACAGCATTTATAACAACAACTGCTAGAAATGAAAAAATCCACAGTGGCCTAACTCATGATGAGAGTCAGTAATAACTCCAATTCAGTGCCAGGCAGAGATGTTATTAACTTGTGACCCAGTAAGCTAGCAGCTGTGAAATAATGTGTTCTCTTAAAAAAAAATAAAGCAAAAAACCCAAACCCCAACAAATCCCACCATAAAAAAATAAGACTGAACATGTTGCTTATAAAATGTTTACATCCATTTTACCAATTTGTGCCGTAATGATAATCAGAGTTTGTTTCTCTAAAATGCAAAACAAGAATTAGAAGACTTGAAAACAGAGAGCACATAATTGCTACCAAAAAAGAGATGGCACCAGCATACCACACACACCCAATGAAATTCATATGGCCATGGCTATTTTCAGCTGTCTCCCTAAATTCCCTTTTGTCCTTTCTTCTGAGCTGATGCATTCATGTGACAGTGACATCTCCTGTAAGTGGGTTTCATAGCACAAAACAGGGCCACTCTGAACTCAGGAGTGGAGGCAGTCAGCAATCTGGGAGCAGAGAGCCTTGTCTGGAGGAGGGCAAGCACAGAAACACCCGGGAGGGTCGGGAGCAGAGGGTGCAAAGTGAGGGCTGGGCTTGGAAGGGGTGAGGAGACAGTGGGGACCAATGTCACTGCTTTGGGGTGGGATGAACTAGAACAGAAAAGTGTCCTCCAAAACTTCCTTATCCGGAGATTTCTCGATTCCAAAAGGAACAAAGAAGAGGCCTGGATTCAGTGGAGTTACCTGAGTACACGTCTGACTTAATGGGTTTTTCAGTTTGTTGTAAGAGTCCCTGCATGTCACAACTCTTTGACATTTATTTTTATTATTATGTCCTGCTCTGGCAACCTTACTTCCCCCAAAGTTGCTGTTAAAGCTCAAAAAAAACCTCGGTTTGCTAGTTTGTATCAGTTTTGTCAAAGACTGTAAATAGAGGAACTTGGTTTCTTTATTTAAAACAACAAAACAAAACAAAACAAAACAAAACAAAACAAAACAAAACAAAACAGACCNAAAACAAAACAAAACAAAACAAAACAAAACAGACCCATTCGTTTTTCTTCCGATTTTGTTAGTTTTTCTAATACAAAAAGCTGATCAAACAGTGTTTTCAAATATTTTAAAATACTGAAAACCCATACAAAAAGCCTTGTGAATGTCATATGATTGGAGTGCTGGAGTTTCTGCGGTGTCTAAACACAAAAATTGGATATTGCCCTTTTTTCATCCCCGAACTCTAACTCTCACTGTATGACCAACTATGACAAACTCTGTAAAGAAAAGGGATTGAGATCAGACCTTCCCAGGGGTCTGTTCTGATGGAGTTGAATGGAAACTCCTGCTCATGCCTTATGAGAAAGGGAAACTGGAAATGTGTGTCCTCATTTAAACAATGCAAAATGGAGGAGATGCTGCCAGGGAAGAAGATGTGATGCTCTGAAGCACAATAGTGTTAATAAATGTAAGAACAAGTTGTCCAAAGAGGAAGAATAATTAACCAAACAGGAAACTGACAGCCAGACCTGAACTTTCTCAGAGAAAAGAAGACTGAGAACTGGTGCTTGTTTTGCTCATTATCTTTTTCTGAGTTCATGGCACTCGTGGCTAATGAGAGGCTCAGTCTGAAATTTCCAATCTGGCAACTTTTTGAAGTCAAAAGCACAAACAGGTTACACGTAAGGAGCCTTGTACAGCTAAAGAGGATGTGAAATTGAAAGTTTTGAAATATTAACCAGAGTCTCATGTTCGACGTGAAAACCCTTTTTGATGTGACATCTGATGGGCATGGCTGAGAAAGCAGAAATCTGGAGACAGCAGAAATTCATTTCTCTCCCTCTTTGTGTCTTTCCTGAAGAAGCTTCCAGCCCCACGTGGCTTCTTGGCTTTTCTGTGGCTGCAAAGAATGCTGAAAACGTGACATTTCCAAACTAGACCCCAATTTCACCTTGTTTGGCCCTTGAGACCTGATTTTATGTACATGTATGTGTATCTTAAAGCATTGCCAGCTAGACTGTTGCCACAAAGGGAATTCTCTCAGGCCCCCAAATTGCAGGAAGTCTAACACACTAAACAGCTCCGTGCTCCAAGAAGATGCAAAGCTTTTGAGGGCAATTTGTAGCAAGTGGCCACATGCCGAGCAAACTGCTGTGCAACAAGTGATTGATGTCCTTGCTGATATTCCCCATTTCTGTGCCAGGTTCCTGCAGCAAATCCTGCAGGCAGCTCCATTCAGGTGAACAAGGCTGGGGTAATTGATATGTGCTGGGAATCTGCCCCTTCTCAGCCTTGGATTTCTTTGGGTAGACACTCGCCACTAAAATCTGCCCCTGGAGAACTGAGGCAGCTCCGTTTCACACATAAATATCACCACTTCAGTTTGGCTTCCTGTCCCTCAAATTACAGCCATATTTAAAGCCAGAATGCTGCTGAGCTTTTTCCAAGCCAAGGAGATAACACTTAGAGCAGTTGGGCACCTAGACATCCCACAAAAATCACAGAACTCCTAGGCTGAGAGCCAACAGCCTGGAGGATGACGTGGGAAAAAAATAAAATTTAAAAAGAAAAATCCAGCTGCATTCCTCACTGTTGGGGCTGAAGGACTTTTGCTTCTTGGAGTAGCTGCTTAAGGTGGCAATATGAACAAGGGGTTGAGAGGCAGGCCTGGGCAGAGGTGACAGTTTCTGGACCCACACTGACACAGATGAGGTGGTGAGAAGTCCAGGGGACACTTCTGGAACCAGAGTCCTCCAGCCAAATCCTGGGGCTCAAACCTGAGTGCTCACCCAGGAACTGGCTCATGGCACGGGCTTCACTCACTGGCCTAAAGGAAAAGTTCCAGTCCTTTGGCCATTGGAGAACACATTAAACATAATGCTAACTGCTAATGCAGATAAAAAAGCTTCAGAATTGGTGACAATAAAATGGAAACAGTGATAAAGACAAAATTTTCCATCTCACCTTCATCAGCCGCAGGTACCATGTTCCCAAAATTGCCTTTTAAGTGAGTTAATCTCTAAAGAGAAACCATTAATGCTATTACTTCTAGAGCACAGGCACAATATAGCAAGTACATGATCTGTGAAACATTTGGAAGGAGAGCTCAGGAGTCTAAACCATAAAATATGGTAAAAAATATGGCTTATAAATAGATGTAAAAAAATAGCTTCTTTAGTCTCAAGTTGTAAAACATTCTATAGATGGGCTTCAGAAAGGTCACTCCTCACTTTCAGAAGCTTCTTTATAAAACAGTTCATTTAAAAAAATTAGAAATACATAAAATTATATTATAAATATTGCATTACTTACAAATACAGTTCTCAGTAGAACTGGAGAGCCCAGACCATCTGCTCAAAGTGCCAAGAACAACCTCTTTCCTTCAGTAAATGTAAATAAAGCTGTGCCATAAAGACAGACCCACTGCAGTTTAGTAGATTTGCTGTTAAAAGGTGAAACCTGCCTGGTTTCCAAGCACCTGGCTGGTGCAGCTTTATGAATGAAATGAGTGAGATAACAGCATTTACGAATGAGTCCTCAACACTAATTTTATTGTTTGTTCTTCTTGCTGTCTATTGCCAGGATTACCTCTGAAGGGAGAGAAATATTTATTTTTTCATCTAAACGTTTCACATGGGTGGTGCCAAGTCCAACAGCTGCCAGCAGAATATTTACAGCAGGCCCTAACAGCAGCCACAGCTGATGGAGACAGCCCTGGCAAGCTGCTGAAGTTTCTCCTTCAATGGGTCTTAGCTAAACTGTAATGCATAAAACATACCTTCAGCACGTAGCAATTTGGGCTTGGCTTTTTCCTCCTGTATATTAGATTTTCTTGTATTTAAATGCAGCATTTCAAGCCCCTCTACTGAATTTTTACAAAGATCTAAGAGAAACAAAACATCAGTCTAAAAGATAAAGACAATACACTCTGTCTGTTTTTATGGTTATTTTAAATCAGTTTTATGCTGGCTTTGACAGGGGTCTATTAAATCAAAAGCCAAAGATTGAAGTGGCAGTTCCAGTAGAATTGAATGAAAGCTAAAATAACTGCAGTCAAAGAAAGGGTCAAAGCCTATGTACTGCTTCAAGAGCAGCTTTCTTTTATTTGTAACAATGATTTTTAAGCTGTTAAACATTCTAAGCATGGATGGATGCCACTGAAAGGTGCTGGAGTGACCCCCAATCCAACAGGAGCTCTGCCTGCCTCTGGATGCAGAATTCCAAGCACAAAACCTCTCCAAAGGCCCTGTGCCCTGAGTGCCACCCCAAGTGACTTCTGTGGGAGGGATATTTACCCCTGGGGAGGCTCCAGCCCCTCGTTTCAGATCCCACCCTGGGTACGTGAGGGGAGCACAAGAGAAAACACAGGAATGGCCTCAGCTCCTCAGACAAGCTCAGACAGGGACCCTTTACAGCCAAGGAGCTGGTTTGCTGTAAGGGGTGGGTCAGGAAAAATATAAACCCAGAAAAATGCATTCTCGTGGGTTCCAGCCTTAAACAATAGCAGCTGTTTTGAGATAAAATTCGCATGGACACAATGGTGTTAAAAAATCCCTACTGGTTCACCATATAACTTTTTGAAAGAAATTTTGTTTTTATGAGACTGTTATCTGATAACTCGACAGAAAATCCTCAAGGCTTTTCTTGAGAAACACTGATTTTTTTTCTGTAAATATATTTCTATTTTTTTCTTTTTCTTCATGCCATTACTGATCTCAAAGACCTCATATTCTCTCACATGTGAGAATTTAAACAAGCACGTGCCAGACAGTGACATTCTGAGCAGTGAACATATCTCCCTTTCATGGGAGCCCTATTTCATACTCATTTAGTGATAGCTAAACCTGTATTAAACAATGCTACAACAGAGCAAAGACCTCAACATGTCAAGAGCCCACGTTTCCAGAGAGGAGAAAAGGTCAAAATCAATCATATAAATTCCAGTGCATGCAAAGAAGCAGCCCTATCAGATTGGTGTTAGAACTGATGGTGTTACAATAGTTACTGTCATCATCTACAAGAACCTGCTGTCTCCTGGTGAAAATGGGGATCTCACAGGAAACCTTGGTCAGGATTAGAGGGGGGAGTGAACCAAGAGTGGAGACTGCTTTGTGCTCACAAAAACAGTGTTGGGTTTGTTTATAGCATCAGTTTGTTTTCCCAGTTCTATAAAATACATGGTAAGAAATGCAATGGATTTCATGTGACACCTGTGATTATGAATTAAAGACCTTCTTCAGCATAAATGTTTCACAGCTTCACACCACTTACCTGGTCAAATGTGACTGCTGAGCACTTTGCCTTTCCTTCCAAGCCTCAGCCACTCCCCTCACACCTGGGGACCAAGGGACCTGGTTGTGTGATCAATAACTTCAGCTCCTCATTTAGATCCAAAATGCAACAGTTCTGCAGTTATCTGGTTTGTGTTAATAAATCACATCAAACAAATTCAAACTCCCTAAGAGAGAAAGAGTCCAGATCAGAGTTATTAGTATACATTTCAATTTTCTGACATCTTTTCCTCATTCTGAGGAGGACTATTAGTTATCATCCATTTTATCATATTGGAATTAGGGGAATAAAGGTGAAAGGAGGGAGTGGAAGCAAAGGACAAAACCCCAAATGTATTGGAGAACATTTGGAAAAGTAGGAGGCTGGTGGGACAATTTAGTAGCAAAGCTACTTACAAGAACAGGCCATATTGCTACTAAAAACCAAAAAAAATCCCAAAACCAACCAAACAAAAACCCCAAAACCAGCAGAAAAGAATGTTAGATGAAAATAGCTTTCCATTGCCAGTTGAGCAAACTGTTCCTCTCCAGCTACCTCCAAGGGCTGCTTTTAACCTGCAGGACTGTCTTGGGGATGGTTTATGATCCCATCCCGTTTTTAGGGGTTTTGATCTGTTTTGTTAGACCCAGATGTCTCAGCTGGTGCCCCCCCAGTTTGTGCCAGCCCCTGTGAGAAAGAGGAACCATCATGAGCAGCTCGGTGCTGAGCACCACGTCTGGCAGGCCAGAACAGCAAAGGTGTTTCCAAAACAGCTTCTGAGGAGCAGCTTCTCTCTTTCATGGTCCAGAGAACAAAAAAGGGCATAAACCAAAGCAACGAGAAAAATATAAAAGAGAGAAGGGGAAAATATATCTGAAGCCAGAAGGTGTTATCCAGAAATCACATTGGAGCAGAGGTAGTAAAGAAGAGTAAGTGTGCAACAAAACAGGGATGGAGCTGAGGAATTCCCTCTGAGTTTTTAAATGGTCAGCAAAATGGTGCAGTTACATAACACAAATGAGTTACAGGCAGTGGTGGAGATAAGAGCATTGCAACTTAAGATTAGGTGAACTTCTTCTGGGGCAAGAAAAGATTTTTCTATTCTCTTACATAGATTATTTGTTTCTTAATTTTCCAGGCATTCCAGCCAAGTGCTCAGTTGCTTAATCCAGCTGTAGTGGGTTTGTAACATCCCTCAGTACTTACACTGTTATGAAATGCCTTCCTCTTCCTCTGGAAAAAAAAAAAAAAAGGCAAGAAAGGAAGGAAGAAAGGAAGAAAGGAAGAAAGGAAGAAAGGAAGAAAGGAAGAAAGGAAGACAGGAAGAAAGGAAGGCTGTGGGTGTGTAAGAAAATGTCTCTCAAATTTTTCTATTTAAAAAATTCTATTTAAAAGAGCAACTAAATGATAGCAGCAGCTGTACATGGGGGTCACCCTGCTCTCCAGCTCCCCTCCTTCCCCTTGAGGATGACCCAGGGCAAGTCAGCAGCAGCCAGAGAAGTGTTTTCAGACAGAAAGGGTCTGCAAAACCACAAATGGACTGTACTTCAGAGCTCCCTGGACCTCTCCAATTTTTTCCAGTACGAATTTCTGCATAAACCCAGCCATGTTCCCTTTAAAGAGCTGTTTGGGAATGCACACAATTCCTGCCACCAAGTGCTGTCAAAGCTGGGGGAGTTTTGGGCCAGGATGGCATCAGAGCAGTGCAGCAACGTGCTCAGGTGAGGCATCCCTGCAGGAAGGAAGCAAAGCAGGGAGCTGTGTGCTGGAGATGGGAGTTTTCCAGCTCTCCTTGCCCCAGGAGGGAAGGGGGAAGTGTAGATGTCTCTGCTGGGCTTGAGAGTTCAACAGCCTGACAGTCCTCACAGTCTGACTGGCTGCTGTGCCCAAGGGGTCAAAACTGAGATTAGAGACCTGGGCAGGTGAACAGAGACACCAGCCTGGAGGACAACAGAAGTAAAACTGATGCTTCAACATCTCCAAAATAGCCTTTATTTCTGCCTCAAAAAGGTAAATATTTGAGTAAGAATCTCTAAGGGAGGGTCTGAAAGTCACAAGTTAGTGTTCTGTCTTTGTTCCAAAGGTCCACAGATAAACTGTACCCAGATCACTGTCTCAGAAATTCACTTGGACAAGCAAAGGGCATGAGATACTTCCAAGATTTAATGGTTACGAGGTGAAAAGATGACTTTTTGGAAATATTCTGCAGTGAGCATCCCGTCGCTTACAAGAAGTCTGTAGAGAGCAAACAAAGAAAAGAGAGCAACAGAAGGAAAGTGAATTCACCCAGAGGTGGGGCTGCAAATTCAGAATCCATTCAGTGAGCTCTGGCACAAGCACTGGAGCCGTCAGGAACCCCAGATACACTCCTCTGACATTTCATCTCATGCACAGAAGGGGCTCCTGTAGGGCAACCACGCTGCTTGTGCTGATCCTGCTCCACCTGACCACGCCCCTCCCACAGAAAACAGTGTAAAAGACAGCAAAGAAAGTAAAAATTTAGTGTGGAGGCATATGAGATGTTTAAAAACATAGTTTTTGTATGTTCATCAAGTGTACCAATTATTTAAGCTATGCATTAGAGAATTCTAGGCATGTTTAAACCGAGTATTTGAAAGGATCTAAATAATTTTATCATATTTGCACTACAGATAGCATAAGAAATTCCACACCAGCTTAACAGTGAGGGATCAGGGCACAAAAGAGCAGGTGAGATTTAGATTAAAGAATATTCAGGGCCATCCACATAGCAAATAATTTCCCAGCTTGCTCATATACCCTGTTGCTGGTTCTGAAAGGGAGAGCCTGGGGGAAATGGTGCTGTGTGAACCTGGCCCTCAGGACCCTGCAGCACAGCCCTGCTGTGCCTCACACACAGACAGAAATATGGGGCTGCTTCAGCAGCAGAGCTGCATGGAATGTGGAATGTGGAATGTGGACCAGGAAATATGGACTAGGAAATATGGACTAGGAAAATGGAATATGGAATGTGGAATATGGAATATAGACTAGGAAATATGGAATGTGGAATGTGGAATATGAAATATGGAATATGGAGTGTTGAATATGGAATATGGAATGTGGAATATGGAATATAGACTAGGAAATATGGAATGTGGAATGTGGAATATGAAATATGGAATATGGAGTGTTGAATATGGAATATGGAATGTGGAATATGGAATATAGACTAGGAAATATGGAATGTGGAATGTGGAATATGAAATATGGAATATGGAGTGTTGAATATGGAATATGGAATGTGGAATATGGAATATAGACTAGGAAATATGGAATGTGGAATGTGGAATATGAAATATGGAATATGGAGTGTTGAATATGGAATATGGAATGTGGAATATGGAATATAGACTAGGAAATATGGAATGTGGAATGTGGAATATGAAATATGGAATATGGAGTGTTGAATATGGAATATGGAATGTGGAATATGGAATATGGAATAGGAAATATGGAATATAGACTAGGAAATATGGAATGTGGAATGTGGAATATGAAATATGGAATATGGAGTGTTGAATATGGAATATGGAATGTGGAATATGGAATATGGAGTGTGGAATAGGAAATGTGGACTGGGAAATATGGAATATAGACTAGGAAATATGGAATGTGGAATGCATCTGGGCCGCTGCGGGGGCTGGAGGCTCCTCTCCACCTTTCTCATCAAGTTCTGGTCTCTACCACATAAAGAAATTGAGAAAGTGAATCCAAACCTTACGTTTCAAGACAGGCAAAAATGAAAAAGCTTTTGCCTTCCACCATTTTCTGACTGAATTTCAATTAGTTTTCAACCAAAAACTTGATCACGTTCGTTCTCAAGCAGTGCACGTGTTGAAAATTTCTGCCATTTCCTTTCAGTTGTAGCACAGCAGCTTTTCTGCTCCCCTGAATTTATCAATACCTCTGTGTGAGTCCTCCCCCTGCCTCAGCCCACCACTCCCAATGGGAAGAGCTGGATTGGTTCAGGTTGTGTTTTGTTTCTCCAATTTCATGTTAGATCTGACAGGAGGAACAGCTATACACTTGTCATCCCATTGCAGACACTTCCTCCTTTTATCACCAGGGCCAGATGCTTTTCATTAGATTTTGCTTCCCTTCAGCTTTGATCTCCTTTACAAAAGGTAGACTGCTCCACTATACAAGAATGTGAAAAAAAGATGCTGGAAAAAAGCCTCTAAAATATTGTATCTTCCTTCCCTATTTTTATGTTTCCTATTCTTTCTGTACTTTGCCATAGGCTTCCTCATAAAATATCTGGACAAAAAGTCAACATTTTCAAATTAATTTCTCACACTGAAAAGTCCTTTTTCCTCAGACAACCCCAGGGCACTAATAGCATCTTTTTATATATTCTTCCTTGTCTTCCCTTCCATCCATTAAATGTCTATTTCAAGGGTTCTTGGACTCAGCATGCACCATCTTATCATGCTGTTTTCTTAATTTAAATGCTTGTCTTCACTCCACACAGTCTAATATTTCATCTGTTCATTGCAGATCTCCTTAATTCGCCGAGTTGATGAAACATTTAAAAATATATATATTAATTGTTCGTGAGAGTCAGTTGTGTGTGTCCCCTGCCCCAGTTCCAGCCCTGGGGAAACACAAACAGTCAGTCTGGTTGATTAGTGCAAGCACAAAGGCAGATTCCTTTCTTCTTCTCCCAGCATCAGAACCATTGTGTTCCATTTTTCGCTGGGTCATATCCAAATATTTGTTCATTTCTGCACTGGTGTCCTGGGCCACTGTCCCTTCGCCACTGCCCAGAGGCTGAGCCAATGCTGTCACCCCAGGCAGCCACACTGCTGAGCCCTGAGCCACGGTGACACTGCTGAGCCCTGAGCCACGGTGACACTGCTGAGCCCTGAGCCACGGTGACACTGCTGAGCTGTGGCCACAGTGACACTGCTGAGCCCTGAGCTGTGGCCACACTGCTGAGTCCTGAGCCACAGTGACACTGCTGAGCCCTGAGCCACGGTGACACTGCTGAGCCCTGAGCTGTGGTCACACACCTTGCTCTGCCTGCTGAAACCCTGGGTAGGGTGTGGTGACATCAGGGCAGCTGATGGGGTGGCAGTGGAGCAAAACAACTTCTTCTGGCTGATGTACCTCCTTCCTGAGCACCAGCGAGCAGGGGTTACCCAGAATGGATGGGGGCTCACAGAGGCACACAGACCCCCTGCCCAAGGCTGAGAAATGCCCCGATGGAGGCTCACAGAGGCACACAGACCCTGCCCAAGGCTGAGAAATGCCCCGATGGAGGCTGCCAGAGGCACACAGACCCTGCCCAAGGCTGAGAAATGCCCCACACACAGCACAGGCAGGAAGGGATGCGTTAGTCCCAGGATGGAACTGGGACAGCTCTGGGGACACTGTTTCTCCCACAGCCAGGTGTGGCATGACCAGTGGCCTCCAAGAGTTCCTGAGCTGCCCCAGATGTGCACTACTGCCAAAAACTGAGACTTGCCATCCCTTAAAATCTGCTGTCCTAAGGGGCATCCTGTCACCCAAACACATCCTGGCTTTGGCTTCAGGGACACTTTCAGTAGGTTAAAAACCACGGCCTCACTCCCAGAATATGATGAGGAGATGGGAGAACTGAGGAGGGACAGACAGCACCAAACATAATTCAGACCCAGCCACCCCTACAGCTTATCATCCAATTCCAGCACAGGTATATTCAAGGAAATTTCAGCAAAATCTGTGGAGCTAAATTTAACCCAGTCACGTCGCTGAAAGGGGCAACCTGAGGAATGTTTCTGAAGATGGGTCTCCATGGGCTGACCTGTTTTCTGACACAACTGAGTGCACCATCAGATTGTAAGCCTGAAACAGAGCTCCAGCAGAAATCAAAGGGAGTTCTGTCTTCAATGAAAGAATATTTCCCCCTCAAGCCTTCAGGAGTGCTTTGTAAACAACGAGACATCTGAGCAGCTGTTCAGCTGCTACAGCTCTGGTCATCTAACAGGGAGTGAAAGAGGGGGCAGTTTTATGCTCTTATCTTTTTAGTTCATAGGTCTGCAGTTCTGGGACCTGCTTTGGAACACAACACAAACTAAGTTACGAGCCATACAACCTCCCTCTGGGGAAGTGGCCTCATTTCCTCAGCAGAGGGAAGAGCAGAGGTAGCAGGGAAGAGCAGCAGTCCTGCATATTTCCAAGGCCCTGCAGGAGACACCATTTATGCCTTCAAAATTCCTCTTATCCCAGACCTGACCCCTGCAGTCCAGTCAGGTAACTTTGAATTCAACTTCAGTAATTGAAAATATTCTATCTTTCTCCCACATAAGGGGCCATAAAAAACTTTACCTTAAGATAGAAAACTTTAAATCATTATATATCAGAGTTTTCATCTCAGTGTTTCTTCTCAATGAAAATATTTACTTCCAGCAGAAACACAGTTTAAAAGTATATCCTTGCACTTCTAAAATATTTCTTCCTTTTTTTTCTTCTTCTTCTTTTTCAGTAAAAAGATAATGATGTCAGTTTAAGAAGCTAGATAGAAAAGACTTTCCATTGTACTAAAATTTCTTTTTTTGTTGCTTTGAATCCCCAGGTCGAGGTGTCAAGTTGCCCTTTACAGGCAGGCAGAGTCTCAAACAGCCACTTTGCAGGATTTGTAGTGATGTGCACCCTCACCCTGCTGCCACAGTTTTTCTGGGATGGACACTCATCAGGACCACAGCACACGACAGAACTTTCCATGAATGGTAAAATTAGCCTCTCCAGTGAGGTTCCAGGTTACTGCACACTGATGTCATGTTTAAATAAGTCCTGTATTAAAGCAGTGAGGGGCTTTGGACTATTTCTAGACTTTGAGGTATTTTCATACTGCAGCTGCACTGTGAAAACCTAATTAATATTTCTCTTCTTCTGCCACCTTCTCTCCTTTCTCCTCACCCCTTCCTGCTGCTGTAATTCCTTCTCAGCTGCTATCCCACCCAGCTCCCTCTGATTTGGAGCCACCCCCTGACAGAGGCAAGCTTTAAAAGCAGGGGTTGTCTTTATTTTCATCAAGAGAAATCACAGCTGCAAGTTTCAGTACCCACAGAGGCTTTTAACCGTGACTTTTTATTAGAAGTGCTAAATTGGGAGTAATAAAAACTCCCAATTTAATAGTTTAATAAAAAAAAGGAAGCTAAAAGCCAGCATGGCTATGGAGGAGCAGCAGTGAGACTGCAGGTGCCAAATATTTGGGTTTTAAATGGCTCAGCTTTCTCCTGTGTTTTATGGTTCTACAGCAAGGCTCTCCAGTGAGCTGCTCTGGGCACAGCCAGTGTTTCAAATCTGACTCTTATTCCTTGTAAGAAATTTGGGGTTGTTTTCCAGAAACAAGGCAGGCTTCCACAGTTTGTTTCGAGCAGCAAGGGGTGACCATGAAAATTCAGTGCAGCTGGAAGGTTCTGCCCAAGTAGCCAAAAGTTATCCTGATATAACCAATGTCACACAAAAAGGCCACACTACCAGACCCCAGCATTGCCAGATCTCCCCAGACTGCTGCCTGGTAGTGAATTGTGCTTTCATTATTCTGTAACACCAGAAATATTACAGGATATATTCTGTTTTATTTCCCATCTCAGAATTCAAACTGGACTAGAAGCAGTAATCCCAGCATAACAACAAAACTAACAAACCAACACAAAAAACTCCAAACAAACAAACAAACACACACAAACCACCAAAAACCCACAAAAAAACCCAACGACCCCAAACCAAACCACAAAAAAACCCCAAACAAACCAGCTGAAAAAACACCCTTCAACCCCTTCCTTTTTTTTTTTTTTTATAAATAAAACTTGTGAGTCTGCTTTGTGGTCCATATAAGCTCTAATATTGCAAGTATTAAACAACAATGTATACACAATTTTTGAGATCTGGTTTTGTCAGAAGTCACAGCTACACATGCTAACTTCAGAAAAATTAGCAAAGGCCCAAGGAAAACCTAATCTAAATGAAAAACAAGTTTCTATATAAAATGAACGGACAACTCAGCAACATTTGTCTAAATAAGAAAAATTCATCTCTTATTCTTGGGAATAAAGGAAGGGCAGGCTTTAGCTGGATTGTGCCAGCTGTCCCTGTCAGTATTAGAGATTGCTCTCAGCACACAATCTCTGCTTAAAAAAGATGCTTTAAATGTTACTTTTAATTATTTCCATACACTACGAGGCTTTCTAGACTTCCAGCAGTTGCTGTTACCCATACCATGAACTATAACTGGAGTTTTTAACCTTCTGAAGGTCCGGATGAAGCAGTCCTAAAATGTTCTGCAAGGAATTTTACAGGTTTATTAGCTGACTCCATTAAAAAGTGCTGATTGCTGTGGGACTACACAGAAGTTAGCAGGCAGGAATTATTCCCAGCTCTCTGTGAAGCACCATCAGCACATCAAAGCAACAATCCCTGCTGGGTGCCACCAGAAACTTACGGGAAACTGTCGGGGAGAAGGGGATTTTGAGGAAGACTAAACCAAGAGCACACGCCTTGCGTTAGTCCCGAGGGCAAGGAGCTCTGAGAGCAGAGGAATGAAAGGATGCAGAGCCTCAGCTCGGCTGCTGCCAGAGTGAGCAAATTCCCCTTCAGGGAACGAGCAGCTCGGCCGTGGTTACTGCTCCCAGGCACTTTCTGGAATTGTCAGGATCCTGCACAGCTCTGTTCCCAGCCAACCCAAAGATGTGTGTGTGTGTATATATGTATATTTCTGTCACTTGATTCTTCCACCCAAGAACGTTCCCATCCAACCCCACTCTGAAAGCATTTGTTTCACCCATTTTAGTATTTGTCACTTGAGAAGTTTCTCTTCCCTCCTCTTCTAGCAACTGCTTGTCAGAACCCCTGTCAGTCCCTAATGTTGGCAATTCCCTCTTGGGTGGCATCTCCTTCCAAAACCTGCCACCTGCATTAGCAATTCCTGGGAAAACAGAGCAGGAGCAACTGCTGCAATGAAGGAGGGAGCCCACACCAGTGGAAACCTGGGGCTTACAGCCATTGAAAGAAGAAAATAGTATCAGTAACACTTCTTGTATTTGTTCCACTGAGTTCCTTTCAAGTCCGTGTAAAAGCGCATTACCCTGTTGCTCCTGAATTTTATAAAGACTGATTTCTGAAAAGACTACAGTTGTTAAAGTTATTTTACACAAATTCCCTAGCACAGATATTTGATGTGCTTCAAGAAATTATGGCATCCCTCTTTTGATGAGCTTTGGTGTTCTTTGCTTGCTTCTGGGAAATCTTTGCATAAATACTTTGGATTAGAGAACGAAGTTTTTTGATAGCACAAAGGATAAAAGTTCTGTTTCAGTAGTAGATGAATAAAAATAGCTAGGAATTATATAAAGAAATATTACTTTGTTGAAACAGATTCTTACTAAATTTTCATGAAAATTTTATCAGAAAAGGCTTCTGAGGTTGATTAAATTCAAAACTGCAGAATTCGAAGCTGTGCTGTGATCCCTGTATGACCAACTCAACCTTAGATTTATAGACAGTGAGAGAGCTCCCAAGGAAAAAGAAATCCATAATCTCTGGGTGAAGACTCTCCCTGTGGCCCAGGCTCTGAGGTTCTGGCCCTTTCTCTCCCTCAGACAGACAATGGGATCCTTCCAGATTGCAAGAGATCTCTGATTGAAGCAGGAATGGCAGCATCATCTTCAGTGTTTTGGAGCTTTTCTCTTGCATCACATAAATAGGAAACATTTTCAAGATTCAAAATAGTTTAAAACAGAAGTGAAGAATTTTTTAAATATCTAAAATATTTTCTGAAGTCTTTTTTTTTGTGATTTCTAGAGCTGGTCAGTTGAAATTCTTCCACCACTCTTGTCCATAGACACACACACTCCATACCCAGGTTCTTTTCCTCAATTCTCCTCATTCTCATGATGATTTTCCAGCTCTCAGTTTCTCATGCAGCCTGGCCTGACTCTCAAAAGGCTGTTGTTTCCTACTCTATCACATTTTACGAAGTTTTCTCCACAGCCTGCAGTAAAGGAAAACTGCTGGATTTCAGTCTGTAAAATTTTGCAATCCTGGCAAGACCATTTAATTGATTTGTGGTCATGGAGGAGATGCCAGGTGGATCTGTCTAGAGGAGAAAAAATTTCCTGGTGCTACAAAAATGTAAAAGATGGAAACACCAGGGACTGGTAATTCCACATCAATAAATTCCAAGGTCATCTAGAAGCGACAGCAGATAATTAAAGAGCATAACTGTACCACTGGACACCTGATCTCAATTAAGCATTCCATCTTAAAACTGTTGAAATTAAAAGGAGAATGAAAAATCTGCTTTTTAAAATCACACTTTCGAGGAATTTTTAAGGTCCAGTCAGGAGCTCTCCAAAAGGCCTGATTTTCCACCTCTGATCTCCTCTGTTATTTACAGCTTGGGCATTTTATTTATACACAGCTACAACTCTCCCTACTCCTTCCCCCAGAGGAGTGCCTAGTATTTAAAACATGCATTAAAGGGCTGCTGATACGATGCTAAGTCTATTTCTGTCCTTGGAAATACTGCTTTGCTCAGGGGAGCTGAAGTGTTTTGGAACCCAACTTTATTTGGCATTCCCATTTTGGACCAAGAGTTGCCAAATGCCAGGCACGGCATGTGAGCAGAGCAGGAGCTCCCTCCCAGAGCTACCCCCACTGGGGAGGATTCTCTCTGGGAATTGTCCTTCAGGAACAATCCCTGCTGTCACCTCTGCCTCACAAATGCCAACAACTGAGCGAGTGAAGGCAGCACAAAGTTCTCCTGCAGAGGGAGAGACCCCCCTCACCCCTCACAGAACATCTCAAATGCCTTGCACAGCAAGGAAGCTCCAGAGCAGTAGCTCAGTAATAAAGGTGGCTATATTTTATGGAAATGTTACATCCTTCCACTGTGCCAAGAGCAAGAAAACTGCTGTTTCTGACCATTCTTTTCCTTCTGTGCCTTGTGGCACCTGCTAAGGAGCAGGTGAGCTCTGAGTGAGCTCTCCAAGCTTCTTGGCTTTCACAGCTGCCTTGACACTTCCCCCAGGCTGCTCCCCATGGGAGATTTTCAGACTCAAAGCCTCTACTGGCTCACTCTTCCCCTCAGAGTTTTCCAAACTGGTTTTCCATCTGCTCCTACATATTTTTCTGAACATTCCCATTCGTACTAAATATTGCCAGACGCAAGGCAGTATTTTAAATGAAACAGCATGTGCAAATGCATGCACATATATTTTTAGCAGACTGCTTCTGGTTTTCCATGTAAATAACCAAGCAAAACAAAATTCAGGAAGAAAATTTAAATGCTGTTAATTGATTAAAAAGAAACAGAATGTGATAACAGAAAAAGCTATTAGTGTTCCGGGAATGATCTTGAGAAATTGAAGAAAAGGTCTGAAATATACAGGTGCAAGTCAGTAAAGACAAATGCAAAGCACTGCAGTGAGGACTTATCCCCTCCAAAACCAACAAAAAACCCCAACAACAACAAAGATACAAGAAAAATCCCCACAAAACACGATGGAGGAAAAATGCAAGAAGCATCAGTTTTCCAGATAAGGATACTAGAGTTGGGTAAATCACAAATTGAAATCAGCATTATCAGATCACTGCTCTGTACCAAACTAACATAAAATGTCATTAAGATCCAGAAGTCATTCCTGTGTCCAGCCTGGCAGTGGCTCTGTTGGAATGGATCATCTGAGCACTGCACTGAAGGTTCACATCCACCACAGACTGCCTGCAGGAGAACAGGAACAGCAACCCAAGACCCAACATGATGTCACAGAATCATAAATTCTATTGAAATTCCTGAGGAAAGGACTGAAACTGTGTGTGATTGTGTGTTCTTTAGAAAACTCACATTTCTGTGCTTCTGAGTCTAAATCTGTATGTGCACAATACAGAGGGGAAGAGAAGGAGTTAATAAATTGTTTATCCTCTGTGGGCAAAAGAAAAAGTAACGGGCTCAGCATTCAGCAGGAGAGATTTGGGCAAGGCACTAAGAAATCTCGTGTGGTGAGGACAGGGGAGAGCTGTGATGCATTGCTTTAGCACTGAAGGCTTTTGGAGAACACATTACAGGAACATTTATCAGGAAAAGCCTGGTAGAAGTTATCTTGCCTTGTGAAAAAATATAAACTAGATGGTGTCTTGGGGTTTTTCCAATACAAACCTTCCCTATAATTTAATATGATGTTTTACAAAGCTGTCTATTTGCCTGCAAATTTCACCATTTCATCTCCTCTGAGTTAGTCAGATTCATTTGTATTTTCTTCTTCACTTAAATCTTCTGTCAAAGCCCCGTGCCATGGTCACCCATCTTTATGGCTGACTAGAAAGCTGTCTGGACACTGTAAATATTTGTCCTTCTCCAAGACAGAGCCCAGCATCTTCACAGGAATCCCAGCCTTGCAGCACAAGGGGAAGGTGTTGTGACTGGAAATCCAATCAGATGGAAACCTTCCACTGAGACTGGATGCTGCCCTTATTTCCTTGGAGTGTTGGCACAGCCATAATTCACAGCTGTGTTCATGGAGCACTGGAAAGCTTCTTGACTGCTTGCAGGGTTTCATTACAGAACTGCAACCACACAAAATTAATCAAATGTTCCAGCAATGGTTTAATATTAAGATTCTCTAATTAAATGGGGGCGGGGGGGAATGGATAAAGGAAAAGATTATTTTAGGTAGGAATTAACCAAAATGTGACCTGATACATAACCACTTCAACCACCCGAACCTCTGTGTTTTATTAGCAAAATGTATTAGAAATAGGCTTGAACTAGAAACTGGAACACAAATATCCAATCTGAGAGGAGCTGGCATATAAAATTGAACCTGGACTCTCATTTTACAGTCGAAGCCTCTCAGTATTATATCAAGCTATGGGCAAAACATATGAACTTTGCCAATTTCCCTACTTTCAGCCCAAATGAGCGAACAAACAAATAATCAATATATTTAAAATCACAGTTTTCTAGCTACTCTATTTCTTCCACATTATTTGTTTTCATCCAGGTTTCCTGGGCAACTTCCACTGGTACAGTTTTCAGGCCTTACATTTTGATTTGTATTTTCCCCAGACCCTCTCTAACAAGCCAGGCACCCAAAATGCCAACTTGGCCATTCATTTACTGAGAGAACTGGAGGAACCTCAGCTCTCTGCTCACCTTCCTGATGTACCCAGTGAAAGAGCTGGCTCTGAATACAGAATGTCCTGAGAATTCCAGGCTTCACTGCCATACAAATAACCCACGACAGCCCAAATCCACCAATCATGCACTTCTGCAGAAGGAAGTTGGAGTCATAAATCCTCTCCACTTTTGCTCAGAAAGTTTGTTTGACCATACTCTGTCTCATACATCACATGCTGTCTGCTGGATTCAAGGGCACTTTCCAAGTGGACATTTTTAAGTAGGCCAAGGAACTCTTGGACAACATGATAAAGCTGAATTAATCAACTGCACAGTAACATTCAGAGAGCATGAGGATTTGGGGTATTCTAAACATTAATATAAGGAAGCATATTTAGAACAAATAAAGGCATAAATGATATCCCAACTTCCAAGCCTGAGTTTTGTTCTAATCCAGAGAATTAGCATGGCAACAGTACATGAACTTTGGAATTAATAGACAGAGGGAAAATGATGAATCCCCTGTTATAAAGTGCATTTGATCCAGATGTATAACCTCTGCTATGAGGAGTTGGGGATATGCAGAAGTATCCAGTGAGTGCAATGTGGGGTGGTGGTGTTGGGACACAAGAGGATACAGATTCACAAGGTCCTTCAGAATAATCCAACAGTGCCAGGAATTAGATTGGACATATTATTGGACTGTAGGATTTGTGCTTTACAGGCTGCACTGTGACACCAGGGCACTCAGTTGTGCCTCTCTCCTTGTGGCCAACTAAAGCATTTTCAGACACCTGTACTCCTCTACCCAGGGAGTTCTCACACAATAATCCAAGTGACCTCCTAAACTTCGCCCAAATTCAGTTTTCAGTGCAAAGAACACCAACCTGTGAAATGAGGGTTGTGGCTTCCCCACATCCAAGTGCCTGGCAGGGATTCCCTCAGAATCTGAAACAAACATCCCTGAAACCTTGGACAAGCCTTGCTGTGTGGGGGAAGGCAGGGACTTCCTTCCCTGGCAGTACATACAAGCTGTACTTGTATGGTTCTTTATCTCTGCCAGCTTTTCGGGGTAGAGCTGGCATTTTGGGAAGAAAAATAAAACCTATTCATCTTCTACCTGAGTTATTCAATGGTCTTTTAAAAACAAATTTCAGTGAGACTTATTTTAATTTAAATTCATTATTTGCATTAAAAAGTCCAAAGCTGCAGTAGTTCCCAGTACCACAACAGTATTTCATTATAGTCATAACTGTGTATTTTTCAATAACTGATTGTGATTGGCTATTTTTTACTTCTTTTCTAAAAAAAATAATTAGTTAATCAAGAAAACAAACAATGTTTACATAATTCTCAGATTCTAGAAGGAAAAAGCATTCAGAGTGAGCAGAGGGAAATTCAAATCATGAAAAGGGTTCACAACCCACAGAACTAACATAAGTTCTGGGAGATTGGATTAACTGATTCTCTCTTAAATAGAGATACGGTGAGAAAAACGATGCTCGCGTTTTAATTTCAAAAGGTTTATTAAAAACCTCAGTAAAATACAACAGGAGACTGAGTAAGGAGAAACAAACAGCGCTGGGAGCAAGGGCTCAACCACCATGTGCTCTCTACAAAATGGATGTTCTACCTTTTATACCCCAGCCCCTCCTAAAGTCCTTCTTCACTGCTCAGTGGTGGAGATCACTTCCTCACACCTTGATTGGGGTCAGGAGTTGCCAAAGGAACAGGCTGACCCTCCCAAATACCCCCCTACTGGGACTGTCCCTGATAACAATGTATGGGGGAGGGAAACATTCCTATCACCTACAGAACCTCTCTGAACATATTCACCCCTTCACTGTGAGAGCCAACCATCACATTATTTACCTATAACAGATACCAAATTTACCTCTTGGTGTTTCTGCTGCAAACATCTGATTCTACTCTCATAAAATAACTGATCAGATTTAAAAGGGTTAGGCAGAAATTCTAATGATACACTGCAAATCAAGCACTTTATTTATTTTATGTATTCATAATAAAATCAAACAGTTCAAATAACAGCTTTACCCCAGACCCCCAACTCTGTATGAGTCACCATTAAAAATCAGAATATCACACATTAACTATTCCCTTAGAGAAAAAGAAACCAATCAGGAATTTTGACAACACAGACCTTGATAATAAATGATGCATATTCCTCATTCTGTCATCATTATATTTCTCATTCTGTTGTCATTTTCCATTGAAACTGAGTGATGAAAATACACTGAAATAATAGTTAGATGTAACTGGTGCAATTGAACTGTATCAGAATTCAAACTCTGAACTACTTTTAGAAGTAACTCGGGCTGGTGCAGACCCTTGTCTGTCCCAGGAGCCAAGCCTTCTGGGCCTGGTAAGGAACCTGCTGCCCAAAGTCAGGAGAGACATTCAGACCCATTTCAAAGACATCAAGAACCATTTCAAAGATGCTAACACCCATCAAATTATTTGTAACGACATTAGCACACATCTTCCCTCTCACAGGCAAGAGGCCCCACTTGTCTTTCCACTTCCAGGTGCAAGAACCTCCCTTGCTCCATAGCAAAAGTGCCCAAAGAATTCCTTGGCAATCAAGGAAGGGAAAGGCACTGAAGGTGCCTTAAAAATCTGTGACAACCATTCTTTCTCTGCTCTTCAGGCCACATTTTAAAGCCCCCTCTTAATCGAAACCTCCTCCACTTACTCCTTTCACAGAAAAAAGAACTCCTGCCACATGACTGACCAATCACATCTCAAACACCAGAATTAAATGGCCTTTATCATCCCTAAATCCAATACAAAGAAGTCCTAATTGCAGCACAAAATCAGTTGGGTAGTTATAAAATATGAGGAATTGCAATTTTTTGATCCCCTAAGATTTGGTGAGTAGAGAAAGAAGCCAAACCCACAGTCAGTGCCGATGAAAAGCAAAGAGACAGCAAATTTTACTGTCTATCAGCTTTTCTTAATGCATTCTCTTTAATGATGACACAGATAAATCTCAAGTGCTCCCCTTTGCAGGCAGTGTGTTCTTGCAAGGTGTAAGGAACTGAATAAATTAAACCTTTTACCTCAAAGCACACTCCAAGCTCAGTTTGATGGTTTAGCCTACAACAGCAAACCGAACAGCAAACCCAAAAGCACCACACCTGGTTTAATCAGGCACTGGAAAGGCATGTTGAGTTTCCCAAAAAGGGGAGGAAAAACCAGTCACTGCATCCATATTTTAAGAGCCTGTTATATAATCTGCACCAAAAACCTCTATAAAAGCTCAGCTGGTCAAACATGTTTCTGTTTGTTGTACCTTTTATCAAAAGAATAAGTCTTTGAAGAAAAGGTTTTGCTGCACTCAATTTAAGTGTACCCTATTCAACAGAGCAGCCAACTGGAAATTCTTCATCAAAAAGTATTAATATCAATTTTTCCCTAACTGGAGTTAGAAAAAAAATGAATTTGCTATTAAAATAATCTATTTTATTTTTGGTTTCTGTAAAATTAGATACAATTTAAGAGCTCGTTCCAATCAAGCACAGATGAATTTTCTTAATTGTCAATTTTTTTTCTTGAAGCCCCATCCTATCCAACTCCAAATTAAGTTGCTCCTGCAGCTTCCCCTGCCGTAATTGCTGAGTTGCTCAGGCTGATTTACCTATTCTCAGAATACTAATAGAGAATAAGGAAGTGCTGTAAGGCTCATCCTTAATTAATCACTGCAGGTGGGCTTCAGTGGCCTTAATCTCGCATTGTAGAGGTCATTAACAACCACTGATTGTTCTAAGCAGCCTCACCCAGGATCCCATCCATGTGCCCAGGGGCAGAACATAAGCTCCAGCCTGGGCTTTTAGTCTCAGTTTAAAGCCATTTGTAGATTCTTGTTTCTTCTCCTCTTCTTTTGGTGTCTTAATCTGACATGCACTTGTTGCTTTGCTTTATTTGGTGCCACCCCTGTGCTGTCCCTGCTTGGCTCTGTGGGACTGTGTCCTGCAGGTATCTCCAGCTCTCCTTGGCTCCCTGCTGGACTTCCCTTGGGGAATAACTGTTCTTACTGTTCTCCTACACTGCTGGCTCCACACAGACATCCAGGTACTCCTGCACACCTGAATTTTACAATCTTTTGTGTCCTTTCCTGCTTCCTGACTCACTCCCGTTTCATTGCAGAAGCTCCTCAGCCTTCAAGCAGGCTCAGAAGTCAGCCCTGCATTCCTAAACAATTCCTGAATAACACTGCCTCTGGTGTGTCCTGCCTGTATTCCCACTCCACAGCATTTTAGGCATCCAGCTTTCCCAGGAGTGCAGGCTGGCCTGCGAGCTCACCTCAGGGCTGTGGGCAGTGGTGTATTGCAAATCCTAACTGGTTCTGCAGAGCCTAAATTACCGCTCAGCCGTGGCTACACCGCGAGCGACAGGGGAGAAGAATTAAGTCCTCTCCCTTGAGTGACAGGTTGTACTGCTCACTGAGCTGGGCTTCTGCTCCACTTCCTTGGCAGAGAGTAAGTTTTGCCTTTCGTTTCACCACTCAGTCCGAAAAAAAGGGCTAAAATCAGGATAAGGGAATCATAATTCTACTTTAGCAGATCACAGGGTTTTCAGCATTGAAATTCCAGTGGCCGATTTTTCTGTGCACTGTGGAAGAGCAGCATGCTCTGGGGACTGGTAATGGGGTCTTCTAGCTCTGGGTCACTGCTGTGAATCCAGCTCAGGTCAATGAGAATGGCAGCTCAGTTGCCTGTGTTAATTTTGCTGATTGCCTCAGTCCAGCTCTGTAGAGCATCAATAGCTACAAATAGCCCATCACCACAACTGCCATTATTCAATTAAGTTCATCAATGAATTAAATACTAAACAAAAGGTGCAACAAACCTTACTCTAACTAATAGGCTGCTTCTAAGACAAGATCTAAGCCTATGAGTGGAATTCCTATAGCCAGAAAAAATATAGATTTGTCCTTTTCTCAGTGTATCTACAGCAGATAAGCAGCCATGATTCCATCACGTTGGCATGGGTATATCTTTGATTAAATCAAAGTTTTATCTTGTATAAACAAATGGGAATTTATTGTCTTAAGTTATCTTTGAATAGGGAAGGATTTTTCTGTTACCTTTGAGTTTATTAAAGGCTGTACTGTTAAATATATAAGATCTCTCAAGATTTCTTTGGTCTCAGTGAAACTGTAGGGAAAGAAGTGCACAGAGCCAATATAAACTGTACTATTTAAGGACACCATAAGCAGGAAAAATTAATAGGTAGACATAACCTCTGTGTACTCAAGAGCCAGTTTCAGGCTGTCTAGCACTACAAACATTTCACCTCCTCCATCATAATCACAGCTCTTCCACAACGTCACGACAGCACAAATTAAATTGCATGAGTGCTTTAGCTGCATTTTTTTTTTTCTGAATTGTTTGGCTATCTTTTGAATAGAGCCTGAGCTCTGAATACACTTAATGTGTAATACCTGTTTGGGATACACAGAAAAACCTTGGTCATGTTCAGTTTTCAGCTACAACAGCATCTCCCTTTGCCTGGGGAAACAAGGGAAACTCAGCAGAGCTGAGTGCCAGCACTGTCTTCCTGCCATGCACAGGCACAGGCAAGTTCCAAGGCACACGGGGCAGGGAGTGAGGGCTGTGTGTCTCAGACCTGCAGTAAAAAGCCAAGGTGCAGGTGCCAGAGTGAGCAGGATGCATTATCTCAACTCCCCAGGCACCAGCAGGTACCAGAGTGAGCAGGAGGCAGTACCCCAACTCCCCAAACACCACGAGGTGCCAGAGTGAGCAGGAGGCAGTACCCCAACTCCAACTCCCCAGGCACCACGCTGAACACTGGGAAGGCAGCATTAGCTGCTCCGAGGGGATGGGGAGCTCTGCACTTCTGCTGGAGTGATCCCATCTGGCCTAATTAAATGATCTGCACTGCCAGAATTCTGGGGAAAGGCTCATTGTGCTCTCCCAGCTGGAGGAGGAAAGTGCAACTGAGGCCTGCTGGAGGGGAGTAATGTGGAAGAGTCTCCCAGGGAGCTGGGATGTGTCTGATGGTTTTAAAAATGCAGGAGCAGCAGGTGAAGATAGAATCTAAGGAAGCATCATCCCCAGTTTTATGAAAAGCAGTGACCCACTTTCTGCTTCAGATAAAGGTATCACCTGCAGGTCTAGGGCCTCCTCAGAGCACGAGGCCAATGAAGAACCAAAAAGAAAGATTTCCTGCAGGATAAATGGTACTGAAACAGAACAGGAAGCAGAGTGTAAATGAAGCTATGGCCACTAATAAGCTATGGCCAGTGAGATAATGAGTAGCTGAGAAGAGCAGCAAAATGAGCAAGTGATAGACTAATTATGGCTGAATATGAAGAACTGCCAGCATCAAGTGCTCAGATACTGTAAGTCAGTCCACTGATTGTGGAGCCTTTTCATCTGCTGTGCTCTTTTGCTGAGCTCTTGGGATAATTTTGTACTTTTGCTCTGACTCATAGCAAAACCTGCTTTGCCCTCATGAGGCTTGACTGCCACTCTGAAAGAGGGTCCCGTGGTTCCCAAAGGGGGTGCTCAGGAGGGGATGTTTAGCCTGGCACAGTGGTGCACAGAATTTCTCCTCCCTGCTTCCCCAAAGGTGTTGAGTGCTAGGAAGTCCACAGATTTTTCTTTACACAGACAGTGAGGCTTTTGTGTTTGCTTTTTAATATGACCCAATATAGTTAGAGGATTGATATATTTAGATCATGCAGATTTTCAAGTGACAGCCCCACCTGGTTGGTGGTAACAACATCCAAATACTTCTGTCATTGAATTCAGGCAAGAAAAAAATATTCCTTGTCTTTTGTGTTATTGTCTTGTTCTCATCAGTTAACTCTGTCAATTGGATTTTTTAGAAAATGTTTTGCAAAGTACCAAGAATAGCACAATCCCTTTAGACTGAAATGGACTACATCTGCCTGTAAAGTGTTGTAGAAGGTGGACTCTTTCCTGCTGTGTATACACACAGTAAGTAAGGTTAAATGTTCTATTTGAGAGATTTGAACTGGAAGAGAGAGATTTGAGAGATTTGGGCACTGCAACAGAGAGAGTGAAAGCTATTTAACTAATTCTAGTGAATCACATTCAGCTTAAAGATACTGACTTTAAAACTGGAAGCACGGAGCTCTAATAAACTGATTTAATCCATCAGTATCATAGCACATTATGTGAATAATGCAAAATCATACAGCACACCGACCAAGATCTTTGCATCTTTCAGGATTTGGATTACCTTGTGTTCTTTTACTCATCGTGATGTAGCTCTGAGAAACAGATTTATGTTAAAACAGATGATCATAGCCCTGGCTCAATCTATAATTTACATGCGAACTGTGGTTTTCTGCGAATTTAAAATGAACATGTTGAAATGATGTTACATTTGGTAGCATCTTTTCTTGTGCCAATATCAGCCTGAAACACCAGCTCCTTCAAGGGGTCTCTGAGTTTCATCAGCTGTCAAAAATGTGAAGGTGAACCTCTCAGTACATCTGCAGATTGGACACATTTAATGACATTTATTTGAAACTGTATTCTCCAGTAAAGCTCTAAATCTGATCACATACCTAAATCTGCAGTGTAATCTGGATAACAGGCACATGCAACCCTAGGCATCAGATTAGAGTTCAGCTAAATCTGCTCCCATGAACCTCAGGTGATGAATACCTACTATTGTTCTTCAAAGAAAAAGCCTCAGGATAAGAAATTTCCATATGTATATGATGTTTTACCTTGTGATTGCTGTACGCACACAGAGCTGCATGAGGCACATCTGTGTTATTTTTAAGGTCTTTTCCTGTGTGTTTGATTGCCCAGTTTATCATAGTTCTCTTTTAACCTTTCTCTCTGTCTATTTTAATGAGTAAAGTAATTAATTTGAAAATTCCCCCCCTTTTTTTCTTTTCTCAGGAAAGATGCAAGTTCTCAAAACTGTAAGGAATATGCACCAGTGGAAAAGACAGGGATCTGATTGAGCTGATTTGAATCAGACTCCCAGCTGGCTGTCTGTATTGCTGCCCAAGTAATTTCTCTGCATGTCTTCCTTTCTGGTCTCTCTCCTCTCTTTGGACACACATTTCCAAGGCCTGTGCTCTGGGGAGAACTGGGGACTACAGCACCCACAGCATCTTCCAAAATACGCAGACACAAAACCAAAATACAAAGCCATTGTATCACCATGGATGTTTTCAATTTCTTTTGGCAGTATCATCCACAAAGTCAAAGGAAGCAAAAGGAAAGACTCCCTGTGTTCCACTAGGTTTTGGTTCAGATTAAATTCAGAACCGAAATTTTGCTACACCTTTTTATTGTTCTACATCACAGCAGTGATCAGAGCCAAGAGCTTTCTTACAATTCTTTCTGGAGTTAAAACTCTCCAATTTATAGTAAACCTCCCCTTGATCACACTAGTTCCAGGCTTGTTTAGTGGCTTTAATTTTTTCCCCGGGTACCGCAGCGACGCAGAACTCATGTTCTCTGCTGCTCACATCCTCCTGCTGTGGAGATTCCTCCCCTGGAACGAGGAGAACTCCGCTGGTGTCAGCAGCACTGGAGACACAGCCAAGCTTCCCTTGGCAGCTCAGGTTGGGCAGTGCTGAAAGGAGGGAACTGCACAAAACAAACCTGCCTGAACTGGGAAACATGAGAGCAAGGTCAGCAGCAAGTGACCGAGGAAGGAATGCAGTCTGATGGAGCTGCTCTTCTCTTTACTGCTGCTGAACCTGGGCATACAAAATCTATCCCTAAGTAGAATTATTTAAAACGCTCCAGAAAAGACCATCTGGCTTCTTGTGGCACTTAGGCTCTTTAATTACTATCTAATTAAAAACTATCTACAGACATCCACATCCATGGTGATGTAATATTTCATTCTTATTATTTATAACGGCAATAACTACTTCCAGATCAGAAAATTCCTATCATTTAATGACCTCAGGCAATGCCAAGAGCATTGACTCCTCCAGCCAGTCACCAACTGCCAGGAAATACCTGTTCCTGAAAGTCATTATGCTTAAATTCAAAGTATCAGACACCACTGTAGAAAGAGGAGAGGATGTTGCTGCATTTGCTTACAGAACTCCAGCTTGGAGTTTGTAACTTACTCACCTTTGTAATTAGAATGTGTGAACCTATATGGGCATATATATATCACAAAAGCATTCCTTAGAGGCTGTATTTACATCATTTTTGCTTAGGGAATTTCTCCTTAGGTGTGACTTACAATCAAGGCAAGACTACAGTCCCTGTGTTCAAACTGACACATATCAAAATTATGTTACAGCAGTGATTTGACCACTTGTCAGGTTTTGTGGGTACAGAGGATACGGTGCTGGGTGCAAGCTAAGAAATAGCCCTTTCCTTTCAAATACTGTAGTTCTGAGCCACAAAAAGAAAAAAAAAATCTGGGTGCTCTTTTCATTATATGAACAGGATGTAATGATAATATTCTCCTGCAGGATTTTTGACACATACTTGTTCCATCCTTGCTGCTGGGTTGCATGAAACAACCTGATTATATTAATGCTCTGAATGTACTGTAATGTCCCCAAACTTCTTTCTCTCTGCCCTGTCGAGGAAAATGCAATTTGAAGTGATCATTGGTGGGAGAATCACATCTGAGCCTCAGCTGTGTGTGAACAGTACAGCTGCAGATGTCAATTTTTATTATACACCACTGGATTTAAAGATCTCCAGGTATTGAACACTTACAGTAATTACACAAAGTCCAAAGAAACTGTTTAACATAAACTGCACTGTTGCATTAGTAGGATACATTTGTGCATAATTAGTGAAATATCGGAGTTTGCTTCAGTTTAAGAACATGAAACCTGTCTATTTTAGCATTTTTTCAACAAGCACTTCTTGTGCAAAGAATGAAAATACTTAATTGAGATATTTACAATAACTTCTCCTGAGGCACAGCTGCCAGGTAGCATCTGATTACCTGCCCTCACAGCTAGAAAGCAGATCCAGCAGTTTATGGGGCACGATTATGATGTGAAAATGAAAATAACAACAGCTATTTCAGTGGCTCAACATAGGATACAGCACCAGCTATAATAAAAGGGTCCTGAATGGATCCTTGTTGGCTCTGCAGCATTCCAAAGGGGTGGCCTAATCACCAAAGGCACCCCAAAGCACAGCTGAACTGGCAGTCCAGAACTCTGCACTGCCATCTGTTCAGCATTCTGAACTGCCAGCCTCATCTTATTCCAGCCCAAAAATAAATTTTTTATGGTAGAAACGTATTTTTTCTATGAGCAATTAAGGCAGCTCTAGGAGATGGATTATTACAAGATGCATTTAAGTCACTGAAATGTTAATTGGATATTCTGGACCAGCCAAAAGAAAACAAGTCCATTTTTCAAAGTTTAACTGATTTAGAAGGCCTGGTAAAAACAGCCCAACCTACTGTCCTCAATAAAACAACTCATATCCTGCTCTCCTGGTTCCCCAAGTGTGCCCTTTACCACAGCTATCTAGGAATATGCCTGCAGATTATAAAATTACTGGTGTGTGATAGTACCAGCAGCAGAAACTCATTTGGCATGATCATGGAGAATTTTCCATGGACACTGCCTGCTCTGTCAGGGAGTGCTTTGGGATGGAAGGGACCTCAAGGATCATCTTGTTCCAACCCCCTGCCATGGACACCTTCCACCAGAGCAGGCTGCTCAGAGCCCCGTGCAGCCTGCCCTGAGCACTGCCAGGGGTGGGGCACGGATCTTGGGAACAAAGGGGAAAGCAGGGAAAGAAGGAGATTAACAGGAATTGTGATGAGCAGCAGATCAACAACAGAATTTCTCTTTACAGCGTAACTGGACAGGGTAATTTCTTAGTGCTGCAAGCACTAAGTGCACCAGTAGAAAAAGAAGCCTGACTTTACATGGCACACATCTGCTGTAATAAAGCAGGTATAAATACACACACACACTCACACACATATATATATACACCTGGTATAAATACAGCAAGTTCCTCAGGATTCCTTAGAAGCAGTGGACCAGCAGCACCTCCTGCCAGCTGCCCAGAGGTGAGGAGTGGCAGGCTCTGCAATGGTTCACATGGCAGAACACAACTGCAGGAGCAGCTCACGGGAGCTCTGACTCCTGAGCAACATCCCAGCCAATGTGGTAGAGAATCAACAACGCTTCCAGTGGAAGTTGGTCAAGGGCTTGACAAAGATTTATCAAAGCCATGCAACCAAAGAGCAAACAAATGTTTCTCAGTTGGATCACACCTCTCAGGAAGATCACCAGGTGTGGCTTTTCATTCCCTCATCTTTCCTTCCCACCAGAGCCCTACTGGACGTGTCGTTTCCCTTTGGTTCCGTAATAAAAATTCCAGATCTTTTTGTTCCTGGCATGCTGCTAAAGCATCACCTTTTGTAAGCCATGAAATTAAAGGCAGTTCACAATTTTAGTTGGGGACTGAGTCTCTGTTTCCCCATATCTTTGACTGTGCTAAGGCAGTGCATAAATCCTCTCCTCCCTCCTCTTTCCTGGTGGATGTTGGACTTGGGATCCAGCCAGTCAGAACTTGCAGGCACTTGCAGAAGTGATCTTCGATTAGTGCTGTTTCTCTATGGGTATAATGTTGTATAATTGCCATTTTTGTACATCATCTTGGAAATCCAGCCTGGAGCAATTGGGTAATAATTGGCACCAAAGTTTTTTTCCTTTAATTTGGAAATCAAAATTAATACATCAGCACACCTCCCCCCCTTCCCACAAGTAATATCTATTTCACCCTTTGAATATATTATGGCTTCATTTTCATTTTTAAATCACTCTCTGTCAGCTCTTGGCTATCAGTCCTCACTTCAAATATTCAGAGATATTAATCAGTTTCTTTCATCATCTACTGAGTGTTTGTTCTAGAAACCACTACTGTTATAGTTTAGAAACCTACTTCAAAAGGTTTTTTTTTATTTTTTCTTTACTTTTAGCAAAAGATAGCTTCTATCAAGTTTAAGATTATGACAGCAAAGAGAGTGAATAAAGCAGTGCAAAGAGAAGGAACAGTTTCTAGCACAGCAACAAATTCCCAGCAAATATGAGGGAGTTATTATAGGAGGCCATTAAGTGGAGCATCAATTTCCTCACAGTGCTGCAACTACAGAAATATGCCATTCTTTATGAAATCCATTTCTGGAACCAAGGTATCACCTACCCGAAACCCTTGTGCATCAAGAGATTAACACCAAACCTGAATAGTTAGGAGGGAGAAAGCCAAATCAATGGGCTTTGTACCTACAGTGTGCTTCTGTTTTTCCACGCCTCTCTTCTCCATTAACAGCAGCTTTACTGGCTGAGAGAAGCTATGGCACACTAATGCTCCCTGTCATTAAAAAACCCACTAAAAACCACAAAAATCCCTAACCAACCCAAGAAGAATTAAATTCTGCCAACGTCCAATAAACAGATCCAAGGTTCAAGGTTTGGTAATTTCACTTGCACAGCTGTCAGATGGCTGTAAACTTCTCCAAATGCAGATCAACCTGCCCACTACTCATTTAGGAGACTTCACTTTTAATTTTTAATTTTATTTTTTAACAAACTCGCTCCTTGCCACAAATACCTTTATGTTTGTTTCTAGCCTTTTCAATCACTGTTAAAGGCAACCTGAGGAGCTGAGTTAAGGCTGATTCTGGATGGGAGGAGTTTCTAGAACAGCAGTTATTTGGTTTGACTTCTGCATTTTAACTTTGCTATTTGCACAGGTGTTGTTGCAGCGCGAATGTGAGATAGTAGGGATACAAAACTGAGGGAATCCTATGATGTGCAAACCTAAGGTTTGGCATTTCCACAGAGTTGTCAGATTCTTGCTGCCTGTAAAAAGAAATTCTGCATATCTCTGGAGAAAAATGGTAACACTGCACATTATCTAGGGAAATAAAAACTTTCTGAATTGCAAAACAGAGCAAAGATCAAAGAATTGACAGAGAAAAGGGAAAGCAAAAAAGATTCACAAGTAGAATAGCAGATTGTGAGCCATCTGAGAGACATAGAGAAAAATAGAAGCACTGGTCTTTATATAGTAAATTAGAACAAAAAATCCTAGAGAATTACAGATAGTGTAAGGCTGACATTAATTAACATTAATAAAACAAAACCACATTTGAAATGCCGACTGAAATTTTTATTCATTAGTACCACTGATCCCTTCTTGCCCCCAGATACCCCAGGTATCTCACAAGGCATGTGAGACTTGTGAGCTGTGTACACCAGGACTCAAGGCTGAGATGACAAAGGTAAAACACAGATGGACCTTAGTGACAAGACTTTCCTGCCTCTCTAAAATCAGAGGCTGTTTGGCAAGAAAAATTACTTCACTGTAACATTTTAATTAGTTTACCTCTTCTCAAGCTTTCTGACAGATGTAGATTTAAAAGAGGGATTTGAATGAGAATAGTATATCTGGCAATAGATACTGCACCTAATGAGTCTGGAATCTAATACATGTTGGTTTGCCACAGGACATAAGCTCCTGAATCACACTTCAAAATCCAGAAGCAGCAAAAAGAAACCCCGTGTTATTTTTCAACATGCTCTCACTTTTCAGAACATTACAATTTCTCAAGATCAACAACCGTTTATGCACAATGTAAATATCACATTTCTAAAATTACAGAGATTATGTGGCCTTAACACCCCTGCAGAGAGTTTTGGCCTTATGTTTACTTCATATGAAATACCTCACCACAGCTCCGGATCAGCCCAAAACTTCCCCAGCCATTTAGAGACTGAATCCAACATGATGCCTCTTGGATTAACTTACACCAGAAGAGGTTTCAGTCCACAGGTAGAGCAAACATATACCTGGAACCCAGTTTTGCAGAAATAAGAGCTATAAATGGGCAAATTCTGCAGATTCCTTTCCCAAACACTTGAAAGTGTTGCTAGCATTTACTTCTCTTTAATTAAATTTTGAGCTGGATGCCGTGACAGATTCCCCTTGCTATTTCTTTTAGGCACACCTTCTATATTTTTAAACCTCTTCTCCTCCCTCTCCCACTCCCTACAGATTCACCAAGACATAAAAGGAATCCAGAAAAAAACCTGGCATTAAGTTCTTATCTTTGAAACCTCAAGGATGAGTGGATTTGAAATCTAGCAGTTTTACGAAAGCCGAACATATGGTGATAGGAAGTTTTATGTGTGTGAAGACCAGCTCTGCTCTCTCCACCAAGAAATATGAGGAGTATTAAAATACCCGTTTTTTCTTAGTATTCCCCTTCTATGTTGTCCTAGAAGCAGGCATATTACACCTTTTTGTCTAATAAACAATTTAAAACCACTTCCCATTTTTCACATCCATAAACATAGGTGCTTTAGGGTTTTTTTTGCTCTTAGCAAAATGAGCTTTTTCAGCTGTCACTTAGTAGCTGGATGTGAACCTGACAACCGAACTGCTCTGTACCTGCTGCTAGCACCACAGGAACCCTTGTCAGACAACAAAAATGAAGAGATTTAAACCAATAATTGTTTCCAAACTCCCATTTTCTCCATTTTCAGCAGACTGACATCCATTGCCATGGAAACAGTCAGAGAGCAGAGCAGCAGGGATACAATCTGACCCAGAGGTTCTAGGATTCTTCCAGCTCCCATCACACTGATAACAATTTTCAAGAAGTGACCTCTCTATTTCACCTTTAACAAGAATCAGGAACGTAATACATACTCATGCAGTAAAACTGAGCTAACAACTTGTAGTGGTTTAGGTTTGCCAATTTGAGATTTCCTGGCTAATGCATCAAATAGTGTAGTGGTTTCAGTGCCGGCCAATCACAGGTGCACTCACTAGAATGTACTTATTTCTTGCTGTGAGATGGGATTAGGAGGAAGGCAAAACAGGCTCAAAACTTTAAAAGGGTAAAAAGAAAGATTTATTAGCAGTAACTAAAAGAAAAAAATGAGAAAAATCAAAACAAACCCTTCAGGATCTTCCCCTCCCCTTACAACCTTTTCTTTCCCACTGACAATGTAAAGAAACAAAACTCAATATTTTCAGTCAGTTTACCACCTTTAAAATAGTCTTTCATCAGTTCACTTGGGGAGAGAAGTCCCCGTTGCAAATGTCATGGAGACTTTTCCTCAAAAAAACAGTTCTCTTGTGGATTCCAACTCTCACGAATAGCAGCCGCCCGGGGAAACCTGCAATCGTAGAAGCCCCTCCCGTTTTTACACAGCCTTCCCACAGCTGTGTGTATGGGCCATGTCAACTTATGGGGTACCAGTTTAAAAATGAACCATTCACAAGCAAAGGTTCTCCTCATCTATCTTTAAGATCATCTTCATCGCTGGGAACAGAGATCATCTCCCCTTTTCTCTGGGGGCACAGAATCTTCATCATTCTTCTCTCTCGCTCTCTCTCTCCGTTGAAACGTCTCATAAAATCACATAGAGGCCTTTGCTAAGCAACTCATCTCCCCATAGTTCTTTCATGAGTTACAGGGAAAAAAGTCTTTCTCCACAGCCTCACAAGAGGATTTCAGCCTCAGGATCAAGGAATCTCCTCATCCTTCTTACCTGGGACTCAGTTTCTTTGTCACTGACCTCAGTATCTCATGCTGTCTCTCTACATGCTGGCATTTTTGTTCTTTTCTCTCACTTGAGGGAGGTCTGAAGCACTGAAGGAGTTAACATCTCGCCCAGGGCCTGCAGAGGGCCGTGTGACCCCCGCGGACTCGGTGCTTGCATAGGCTGTGGCTGCGGGCTGCGGCCAGGCTGGGGGAACGGCCAGGATCTCAGCAGCTCGGCCCCACAGCAGAGCACAGCCGGGGCCGATGGCTTCCCCCTGCCCCTGCCCGGTGGCTGTGGCTCTCTGTGGTGGTTCTCCATGGTGGTAAAATCTCCACCGAGCCTGCCAGGGCTGGGCCCTGCAGGGCATGGCGGGGGGGCGCTGGGCCTGCCTGCAGCTGTTCTCACCTCGGCTCTGCGGCGCCCCGCTCCTCCCCTGCCCGGCAGCCGATGGGGGTCCCAGCCTTGCGGCAGGAGCCGCCCGGCCCCATCTCTCCCCACAGCCCCATCTCTCCCCACGGCCCCTTCTCTCCCCATGGCCCCATCTCTCCCCACNATCTCAGCAGCTCGGCCCCACAGCAGAGCACAGCCGGGGCCGATGGCTTCCCCCTGGCCCTGCCCGGTGGCTGTGGCTCTCTGTGGTGGTTCTCCATGGTGGTAAAATCTCCACCGAGCCTGCCAGGGCTGGGCCCTGCAGGGCATGGCGGGGGGGCGCTGGGCCTGCCTGCAGCTGTTCTCACCTCGGCTCTGCGGCGCCCCGCTCCTCCCCTGCCCGGCAGCCGATGGGGGTCCCAGCCTTGCGGCAGGAGCCGCCCGGCCCCATCTCTCCCCACAGCCCCATCTCTCCCCACGGCCCCTTCTCTCCCCACGGCCCCATCTCTCCCCACGGCTCCATCTCTCCCCACGGCCCCCTCTCTCCCCACAGCCCCATCTCTCCCCACAGCCCCCTCCCTCTTCCTGGCAACCAATGCGGGGAGGGGGCCCGGCCGGGCCCGGCCCAGCCTGGCGGAGACGGGGCCAGGCCGCCCTTGTTACCTCTTTGCTGGCTGGAGGGGAAAGAGGCCGAGTCCCCGGCTTCCTTTTGTCTTTAACGTGTTTTTTTCACAGAGGCGTGTCCAGCTTTTCTCAGTGGTTTAGCAGAACTGTCAATTTCCACAGCAAATTCCTGATTGTTTTTTTGTCAGACACAGAGGAAACTGTTAAGAGCTTCCCTTTACATTACTTCCAAAAGTGCTTCCTGTCCAAATCACGACAAAACTGCTTCCAATTTTTAAGCTGGGCTTCCAGTCCCAATTTGCATTACTGAATTTCCAGGTGTACGATAACACAAGCCATCTAACAGCTTCAGCACAGCCACCATCTCCTCCCAGGGGTGGAAGAGCTCCTGCCTCAGGTGGGGATTTCCCCTTGCACAGTTCGCTCTACTTGCAACCCTACAAGGACTCAGCTGCTTCTTTTCATCATACCCACGTTGTGTCATTAGGATCTGAGCAAGACAGAAACAGAGCTGAGCAAACAGACCCAGGCAATTCTCAGGACAGCAAGAGATGAGCACTGTCATGCTCAGCAGGAAGGTAAACAGGTGCAGCTACCCAGAGTGCAAAGGAGCAGTCTGGAGTCAGACCTGAAATTCAGATACCAGCCCTGGAATGCTTTCTGCTAAGCACCACCACTTCACTATCAGAGGTTTTAATATATTTAAATATTCATTAAGTAAATCTTAAATATTTTAAATTCTATAAGATAGCAATTTTTCTGGTCTTTTGATCACAACCTTTTATTTTTGTCACTGTATTTCCATAAGGCCTCAAGAGATTTTTACCTACACTTTCAGTGCTCAGCTACCACAATGCTGATTCAGACCAGAAATACCAGATAAAATCTACAAGGCTCGGGGCTGGTGGTGACTTTCTTTAATGGCTGTTATTTGGAGAACCAATACCAGGACACAATTGGATTTCAAAGATGCTGCACACACTTAAAATAGACTTAAAATTATTCTTGGGGCACCAGCTGCTACTTGAACAACAGATTGTCCATGTAACATCAACATCACACTTTCATTCTGCACTGGGAATAACTTTGGAGAGGACACCAAGAAACTTCTTAGCTGGGGAGACATTTTTGGTACTCAGGCTATTTCCATTCTAATTTTAAGCCCTGAGAGCTACGTTAAGTCTACACTAAGTACTAAGGGAAAGCTCATCCTGAGTTTCTTTTGGGGATGCTCAGCAGGAAAGTAGCATATTTTTTTCTCAGGTATTTTTTTCTCTTGATATTCAAGATTTCAAAAAGCACCTGTATAGCCTCCCTGCATTTTCAGCATGAATTGCAGTGTGCACTTCAGAGATTTTGGCTGTGTTACTTTCATGCAGCTTGCCAAATGCTTTGAAAGGTCTCTGAGTTTGTGAACTCAAGTTCAAGTAATTAGAGTGAATGGAGAATTCTGAATTCATGAAAACCATAGGACATCAATAAAACATAAAGCCTAGCAGGTCAGTCCAGAAGTCAGCAAGTCCATTTGCCAGCCACTGAATAATGCCAAGGATGAGGAATGCCAAATAGCAATGAGAGCTTGTGGCAAGAGCAGTCCACTCATCCACACTTTCATTGTGGCACAGAGACACCCAGATTATCCTTTGTCCCTGAATCACTCCAGACTGAGACTGTCCCTTCAAGGGGCACTTCTGATGTGTCATCTTATTTTCTGTGCCATTCTGTACCCACTAACCACAAGCCTGGCTCAGTAAATAGAGCACTGGGATAGTGCAGGAGACTGGAGCTCCATTCTTTCCTAAAGTCCTTTAGCTGAGTGACACTGGAAGAACCAGCCTTTCCCCATGGCCCTGAAAAATCATATTTATCTCTGCAGGGTAAGATTACCTGATGGAAACAAAAAACCCAGTCATTATTTTCTTAGCAGGCAACTAAATAAATTAATCATCTCAATTGAGGGAGAAAAATATTGTCTCACAGATTGTTGTGGTATCCAACTGTCCCAACATCAAAGCTATTTTAATGGGAAATCTTGAAGGGCAGGAACCTTCCTGCAGCTCACAATCTGAACAAAGTAAGTAACAATTAGAAACCAAATAGGCTCTATTAGTGCCTACTCCTTCAGCTCAGCTACTGACCAGAAAGAGGAAGGCAACTATTCTTTTTTTGGTGTGTAATAGGAGCTCTCCAACCGTGTCTGGCCCAGCAGCCAGCCCGTGGGTGTGTGAGTGTGGCTGTCTGGCACTGTGCTCTTATACAATCCTGCTGGGAATGCTCCTGCTGGAAGCTCTGCCATGGACAACTGCCTTTTCCATCCCAGACTGGCTGTACAATTTCCTTACCTTCTCCTGCTTATCTGGCCCCAAAGCATTTCGTGGTGCTATTTACACCCTCGTGATTTTGGCAGG
Source organism: Promerops cafer (assembly GCA_013398275.1). Taxonomy (NCBI): domain Eukaryota; kingdom Metazoa; phylum Chordata; class Aves; order Passeriformes; family Nectariniidae; genus Promerops; species Promerops cafer. The sequence continues at coordinate 47,483 of VZSE01013510.1, forward strand.
TTCTAACAGAGGTTGGGTCTTGTGCTGCACAGACACAGCAGAGGCATTCTCCAGCCTCAAGGAGTTCCTGATCAGAACAGACCACACATAAATGGGAAGGAAAATAATCTTCTTTAGAGTTGCTACTTAAATTTTCCATCTCTGTGTTTCCCATGTGCCTTGTTCACTGAGGTGTGTGCTCTGCATGACCTTGGGCAGGATTTTATCAAACGAATCCACCATGCAGGTGGTCTGACAAGAGGCCAATGCCTTCAGCTCTGGCACAGCCACCTTCAGCAGCAGCTCAGAACCCTCTGCCTTGTGCAATTCACTCACTCGGCATCAGGACCTGAGCTCAATGACCAGTCCTCAAAACAGCTCCAGGTCAAATTTTGGGTACTGGAAAAAATTGCCTACAATTAATCTAATCAGGAAAATAAAATGCAATGAAGAGAAAGAGATACAAGAAGAATAAAAAAAAAAATTTAATTTCTTAAAGCTACCTGGGTGAGGTTTTGATAAAAATAATAATGCAATTGGCTATTACCAGATTCAAAAGAAGCCATGTTTGTTGAGAAAATATTGTGTTGTTAATTTATATGTTTGGCTGTATTGAGCAGCAGTGAGGCTGTTATTTTTTTCTTTGTTTCTTCTAGCTTATGAGAGGAGGGATAATCAGGAGTAAATTACTACCTGCTAGTAAATATTGTAGATTAACAGAAGGGAGAAATGAAAGGCAACCTACACACATATCAAATTTCTTAAGAATGTATCTTCTCAGGGCCATGTTGGTGCACTTCAGCTGCCATCCCTAATGCCAAGCATGAACCTTTGACACCCTGCCATAGCAAGTCACATTTATTGATGGTAAGAACCTCTGTAGAAATGGATCATTAAAACAACACATGCAAGGAAGTCCACAAACATCAAAGTTAGCATGGAGAGCTGACAGAAAACAACACAGAGAAAATTGATGTGGAGAGGCAGCAAAGGAGCAAGAACTCTGATGGAACAGAGGGAGGCTGCTCTGCTCAGCTGCACTTCTGTGCTTTGCATTGACTTTTCACCAAGGTGAAAAATGGCTTTAGTCAGCTCCTTGGGGCCCGTGCTTGGCTCTATCAGCCTCTCTATTGACAGCAAGAAAGTCATTTCACTTTGCTGGGAAATCAAAGTGTGGGGTAGAAATGGCAAGATGTGCACCTTGACACCAGAATTATGGGGACTCTTGACCAGTGGAGTCAACAAAGTCTGTCTCAGTTCCCTCTCTATAAAATCATGAGCCTCTCTGCCTGCTTGGCTGAAGGAACACTCCTCCAAACACTCATGCTTTCAGTGAGCTGGGGATTTTTCCCGCATCATCAGCTGCTGAAAAAGTAATTCTGTTTTGTTGCTTTGCAATGAAAACAAGTCAGCACAGTGCCAGATACAGGAGAGGCAGATGACACGGGAGCATGATAGCCTCCAACTGGGGCACCCAGCCAGGCTGCTTGAAGCACTCACAGCCAATCTGGCAGCTTGAAGCATCCATCCTGGATCAGTCCATTATTCTGGCAAGTCTAAATGTTCGCCCTTAGCAGCCAGAAGCACCAAATATTTCAGGAGGAGATAAATCCTTCCCCCTTTGAACAGCTTGTGAGTTGTCCTTTTTTTGGTTAAAAATGCCACTCCTAACTTCAGCCCAAGATCACTGGAGCTTAATGTTTATATTTTGTCTTGAGTAATGGTACATCAAAGTATTCTTAAATCCTTTCAAAATCCTATAACATTTGTTTGAAAGTGAGAAGTTCCCCACTGAACACCCACCTCAGTTATTCCAGCAACCAAAAAATTACCTATGGCTTGGTACACAGAAGAGAAAGCATTTCCAGTTATTCCTTTAATATTGATCATCTTTGCTTTCATACTGACCACCTCTCAGATTCTGGGGTCTTCGTGGGCATTTATAATAGTTTGTGAAGCTATACATAAATAGGTTTATATATTTATAGGTTTGCAGTGGGTTTATTTGCAGACACAGAATGAGCAGGACCATCTCAGCTGTGCTGTAATTCAGTGTATTGGGGTATCCAGTGCATTCAGCCCATGGAGAGGGATGAGACAGACGTTGTTTCTCTCCCTTCAGTGCTCCAGGACTTCCCCATATCCCAGGAGCTCTGTGGAGGGCAGGGAAGCAGTCTGGCTGCAGGGCAGGAAAAATTTGTGTGTAGAGTTGGACTTAAAAGAGACATAGATTAGATCCTTCTGCAAACTGAACTTAAATCTTGTTGGCAGGAGGACCAACAGAATATCGATCGTGTTGGATTTTCCAACCACCAAGATTTAGGTCTGCTTTAGAAGAGAGGCAATTACTAAAAAAGAATGAGATCAGAGTTCATGAAGAGCAGCAAATTAGCCAGCAGTGGAAACTCCCCAGTATGTAGATTTATCCCGAAGTTACACACTATGAAGCTGTGCAGACAGTAGGGCTGTGTCTATAAAGCAAATTTTTTGAAAATTAGAAGTACCATGTCCAACTTGAAAAAAAACTATCATACATGACTTTTAGAACAGATGTTTAGGTGAAAGACAAAAACGAAGAAAAAATTGGACCTTTCTGTTAAGGAAGTTAATAACAAAAGCTTGAGGACCCAGTCTGCTAACCCACGAAATTACCACTCACCTAGCACAATATATTATATATAATAGCATGAAAGTGCTAAAAAAAGTTGAAGTTTGACTTATTATTACTTGAGATGTGATGACAAATAATATTCCACTGATGCCTGGCCATCTAACTACACTTTTTTATCTAATATTTTTTTATCCAATAAATTTTTTCCAGTATCCAAATAAGTACAACTCCGGGAATACTTTACAAAATTCAAACATATGACTTTGAGTTAAAACAAGAATTTTCTTCTTCTAAAGACTGCCACTGTAACCAGCTGGCAGCAAAAATGTTCACATTTTGTGGAATCATTTCCATTTCAGGAAGATTCATTACTGAGACAGCTGACAAATTCCTAAGGCCACTAGAAATGGGCCTTTTTAACCATTTTGCCTTGTTCTTTTTAAGTTACAGGCAAGTGGAAACAGAAATTTCTCCATATGGTTTGATTTTTAAATTATTTTTCTTTTTTAGTGAAAGAAAATCTGGAGCTCTGAGGTGTTCGGGGTTTGGCTTTTGTTGTTCTTAACAGGTACACAAGCTTCAAATCCCTCAAGGCTGAAGAATTTCTTTGCCAAATTTCAGCAAGGACAAACTATTTCATGTGGAAAATATAAATCTCAAAAATTCAAACCTGTAGTGACAGGAGACATTATAATAATAGAAATGCAAAATGTTAGCACTGCAATAAAATAACAGTAGCAATCTTTTCATCTCATCAATGGGCATAAAATGAAAAAAAAAAAAAAAACAGGAAAGCTTCAAATATAACCTTTTAGTAGGTTTATCAGGACATGATAAAGATGTGATTTCTCAGTTTACACACTATAATGTTAAAAAGAGGCTGTAACTCTTTACCAAACTAAAATGCACCAACAGAATGAGAAATTCATGTGTTTACTAGACAAAACAAACTCAGTATCTGAGTACACTGTTCACTGCCACAGGGTAAGACAGTGCAATGTACTTACTGCCTTAGCCAGTCTTTTTCTTACAAACATTTGGTTCCTCCTGCTGGTCAACCTGCCCATTTAATTTCAGTCTCTGGCATAATAAAGGCTTTTCCTGCCCCTGGTTTACAAATCATAGCAAGCACGAGAGACTAGGAACTGACTTTTCCATTCATTTCCTTTTGAGGAGCTGACTCTAACAGAGGAAACCCAGATAACCCTTCCCTCCCTCCCTGCTTTGAGGTTTGAATTTCCTGCAGGCAGGACAGAACCAGAGTGGGAACTGCCATTCACAGGGACTTAGCTGGAACTTGTGCTGAGAGGAACCTGAGCTCAGCTCAGCAAAGTGCTGAAAACTGGGGCAGAGCACCTTCTCCTGCTCAGCACCCACCTCGTTCAGGCAGGTCTGGGGAGAAGCTCAGCCCAAATGGAAAGGGGCAGAGGTGTGGCTGTGACCACCCCAGGCAGGTCCAGAAGCCACCCCAGTGCCACCAGGGAGGCTTCCCCTGCTGCAGTGGGTTGGGAAATGCCTCAATTAAACTGTTCAGGGAGATGGTTCTGACCCCAGACTTTGCCCAAAGCTGCCCATTTCCCATCTCCCATCATTTGTCTCCCTTCCACTGCCCTAAACAGGTATGTGTTCCCTATTCCCACCCAAAAAAAAAAAGAATCAGACTCTCTCAGTATAGCAGGCTTCAGCTGTGAAGGCCATGAGGGGGACATAAACTAATTTTCACCATTTATCAAGTGATTGGAGGCAAATTTTTCCAGGCAGGTGTCTACGGACACCAGAGAAGGACTGATATATAATCAGTGTGACCCAATGCATGTGGCATCCTTTAGCAGCAGGAACACCCCATTTCCATCATCAGGTTTTTAGAGGACCAGTAAAGCTGCACACTAGCTATTAAACAAGATAAGAAGAGAAGAAATCACCTATGAGCATAAACTGGGAGATTTAATGGTGCAGGCAACAGCACTTTGGTATTTGCTTAATCATTTTAAATTGAGTCGTTTTGGAAATGAAGCAGGTCATCTCACTGTATTTTTTTAATTCTCCATCTTAGGTTCACCTCACCTGGTATATAATAGTCAATGAAATTTAATCTGTCTGGAAAAAATATGCTTCAAGTTCACTGATTTTTTTCTTCCTTTCAATTTCCTTTTATCCAGTTTAGCTAAGCTTTTGAAGTGGAGGTGAAATATTGTTGGAAAAACTACACCAGGACAAACTTTCAAACTGACTGCGATGTATATAGCATACTTGTGGTTGCAGCTTTGGAAAATTTTGAGAAATGAGAGAAAAAATACAGGCAAAATGCCTGTAACAATATTCTAAAGATAATTTTAAATAAGAAAATATACTCGTGACTGTATTGAACAGGAAAAAGCTATCAGCAAACAGAGAGAAAAACTGAAACTAGTGCTGCCCCATGTCTAACAGTGCTCAGCCTTTTCTTTCAAAGGCATATTCATGCCTTTTAAGGATTATTCTTTTTCTACCTAATCCCCTTCTAACTAGCACAAATCCAGCGTTTGGATGTGAAGCCAGCAGTATCCCCTGCAGAGGCTGCAGCTGCCACCTCTGAAATAGCATTTCTTTAGCGATTGGGAAACAGCCTCACCTTTCACAATCTGTTAGAGATGGTATTCCCGGGGTGCAATCCATCCTGGTTTATGTGTGATCATTGCCCAATTTGTTCTTATTATGTTATTACTGCCGAAAGATGTTTTCCATTAGAGGGTGCAAGCTTTCAGGCTCTTGCTGGCTAAAAGATGAAGTTAAAGGCTTTCAGCTCTTAAGGGAGAGACATATTTGCAAACATTTAGTTTCTGTGGAGCAGATCTCTTTTGCACAGTAGCTTTACTGTTTGGATTTTCAGGTGTCATACATGAAATGAAGCTCTCAGACTACCCAGGATCTTTCAGCATCAGCCTTAATAACATGTTAATACTTCACAAGAAGTCTGATCAATGTATTTGAAATCATAGCTTAATTAGACTCACCAACACCAGCATCAGCTATAGAAACAGCTGACTCACAGGAGGGGTGGCTGGTGCCATGTATTTCACTAAACACTGGTTCCCAGCCCAAAGGAGGTCTGCTGGCAGAGTCCAACAGCTTCCCACTCCATTTTGGTTGCTGTTCACTGCCAGTGTGAGCAGAGTTTGGGCAAACCACAGCTCCAGCCAGAGGGTGTCCCCCTCCCAAATGTCCTTGTGACAGCCAACACCTGCACTGCCAGGCGCATTCACTAAGACAGACCCTTGACAGCCAGAGAAATGATGCCTTTTGTATTTCCCTGCAGCTCTTCTGGGCTGAGATTAAAGGAACTGGGTGCTGCCTGCTGCCTGGAAACTCCTCCCAGAACTGCAAGAGCTGTGAGCCTTCAGGCCTAATCTGGCACTTACTGTCAGGTGCAAATCAATAAAACAAGAATTAAAATGTATGTTCCTAACTTGCTGAGGAATTGCTTATTCATGCCTTCAGCTGTCATTTTTTTTTTTTTGCTCAATAAGGAAACAAAACCCAAATTGCTATGCCAGTGCCCTTTAATTTGCCTGTGAAGAAACCTTCACTGGTAAAGCACAGACAGCTCCAAGTCCTTCACAAAGATGTACAGTCTCTCATTTTACAGGTGACAAAGTGAGGTGACTGCCCAGTACCACACTGAGTCTAGAGAAGACACAGGACTAGAACCCACATCTCCTAAATTCTTGGTTTTCCTGCTGCATTCATGATGGACAGACAATTTGGTAGCAATCTTGTAGGAAGACATCTCCTACCAGTTGTTAGTGCAAGTAACTGTAAAGAAAAACTGTCACAGGCCAGATACTCATGCAACTGTGTGCCTGTACTGAGCTAGACTTCTGTGAGATCAAACTCACTGAAGTTTTTCCATTTCTAGCGACAAGAATTAATTCCCTTTTTACCATTAGGATCTTTGCTCTCAGAAATCTGAGACCAGTATTACTGACCTTGAGCAAAACACAGTGCCCAGATGTGGGAACTCCACTCCACATACCCTGCACTTTGTAGGAGAGATGTCATTTCTGCTATGCCCACCAAAACCTGACAACTGTGCCAGCTCCCAAGTGACAAACACAGATTTCAGGTTACACCAAGGCAATTCTAAGTGTGAAACCATCCAATTGTGCTATTTCCAAAGTACAAAGCTGCTCGTGTATTCATTAGAACCTCAGAGCCCTTCCTCATTCCCTCCTGGAAACTACTGAAAGGAACCATGACTGCAGAAATAGGACAACCTGCTTCTCACAAATATAAGCTCACATAGCTCTATACAGAGAAATTAGATTTTTTTAAAATTTAAATCATTATTCAAGGGAAACATCTTTTTTCCTTTGCTAGTTGATACAGCACATTTTCCCCCAGTGTTTTTTACAAAAAGGTACTGGTGGATCAAAGTTTGACAGCATAAATATTTATTTTTGGATTAATAACTAGGGGGCAAAATGTCAGAGAAACTTATTTTATACGAAGTTTAGAAGTTGTCAATCCTCTGTGCGATTTTGACAGTTCACAGGTAATGGGCATTATCCTCAGCACAAAGTGTCAGAGGATTAACTACAAGCCTTATTACATGTGAGATACATATAAGATAAAGCAATTGAGAACATAAATACACCTTTTTGCCCCCCAAGTTTACTGATTTTTTTGTTAGGTTTACCAGGCTTAATGAGATAAACTTTTTCTTTATTCTCACACAGAAGTTTTGGAACTACCTATAGTAATAACAAAATATTCTATCAGAGTTCCATGATCAAATGAGGACACCACTCTCAGCACTTCAATGCAGAAATGCAGAAATACAGAATATTATTTTAAATTAATCTTTCAAGTATATACAATACAATGTGAATGTGCAAGCCTATGGTGTCTCCAGTAAATATTTCAATCTATTTGAGCCACAAATGCTCTCAACATTAGGAACAGAACAAGAAAAGGACTTGAAAAGGTAAACGTTGTTCGTAAGGTGAAGACTTAAATAGACTCCAAAATGGACCATTTAAAATGAACAAATAGCTCAACTGGATTAAAATAATTATATATTATCATGCAAATTTTATTTTTAACTTTAAAAGCTTAAAGAAGTTGCAGTCAAACAGTGCTATTGCTGCCTTAAACAACAGCTGCCAAACCCCAGGGCTTTGGGGGCCCCTTCCTATTGCACCGTGGCTCTGCTAATCAGACTGGACAGTTCTCCTCTACTCCAACACACAAAAGAAAACCAACTTGATCAACCCAGGTATAAACTCTACTTAAACCTAGGCAGCTCACAGGACTGGGGCCAGACCCTTACAATGTGTTCCTGTTGTTAGGCACTGAGGGAATGAAGGTCTGCTACAAGCACAGGAGCCAAATCCAGTGATGCCAGTCCAGCTGTGGCCAGCCCAGGTGAGGCTCCTCTTGCCTCCCGTGCCAGTTCTGCCAGGCACCCGTGTTCTGGGAGCTGTTGGGGTGGGTGTTACCATCCCTTGGCAGCCTTGTGTTCAGTCATACACTGAGCCCACTGCTGGGGAGGCACTGCTTCCTCATTCCTTGGCTACCTGCGACGGCCCAGCTATGAATTACACCGACAGCATTCCATTCACCAGCTCAGTTCCAGCCTTTCTCCATAAAATACATTCATATAGAAGCAAAGAGGTCTACATGCTGTTCTATTCCTAAAGGAACTGGTAACTACCAGCCATTTTGGAACCATTTTTTCCTTGGCTGTAACTTCTTTTCTAAAAAGGGAAAGGTGTATCAATATTCAAAGGAGAGTGATATTTAAGCGTTCTGAAACTTAGGGGACACTTAAACAGTGCCAAGTAGTGTATGATCCATCTGAAATAAATCTGAAAAGCCATTTAAGTCGCTGTCCGGTAGGACAGCAGAACCTAATCCTAATTGCAATTAAATGCCCTTATATTTTTAAGTCTGAAGTCACTGGATTGGTCCCTGTGGGCAGGGAGATGAAAGCTTGAAAATCAAAATTAATCACTGCAGTGATTCTAAGCAGACAGCCCCTGTAAATCAGGGAGTTACTGATGCCCTGAGGAGGCACAGGCTGGGCTGGGCTGGGCTGGGCTGGGCTGCAGGTCCAGCTTCCCCCTGAGTCTGTGTTTGCTGCACAGGACCCTCGGCTGCAGGGTGAAACCCCCGGCCCAGGGTGACAGAGGGGGCTGAGGGCAGCTCCCAGCCAGCACTAGAAGTGCCACAAAACTTGGAGTGAACTCTGGGTTTGTTTGACAACAGAAGCATTTAGTGGAATAGCTTTCTTTTAATGAAATCCTGAAAGATCTCAAAAAAAAACAAAATTGAGGGGCATGTTTTCCACAGGTGGGACCTACCTGGGTGGAAGCCCACCTGATACCAAACAATTTGAAGGTTCCCAGTGTCTGGAGGAATGCAAGGCTTTTTAAAAACCTCCTCACAGAGTCCAAGTGTTCTTTTTACTGGGATCATAATGAACCTTGTGACATGGGAAAAAATAAATCCTTCAAGGTTTTCTTCCAGAATTCCCAATATCCAAATCTTCCCTTTGTCTCTAAGCTTAGGTATGTAGTGTCCCGACTCCTGACTGCTTGAGTCAACATCCTCACAGAAAGCCAAGTTTAAATGCTTTGCATTTTACACATAAATATAGTCCACTATTTCATTGCTGATACTTATATCTGAAATACTCAGTCATGAGTTTGCATGTAGTTATGCCAGAGGAAATATTCTATTTTCACGTTCGGAACTAGGACAAAGATTTCTCTCCAACACTTGTTACTGCTTATTCTAATAGGTTGCAGCTTTAGTAATAGTTAAATATGAGAAATCACTGGGACTGTAGGTGCTTCAAACTCTGTCTGGTTTCAGAACTCTTGAACTTGAGAGGAAGCACTGCATGCAGAGAGCCTCCAAAGAGGCTGTATGGTGAATCAACTCAGACTGCAGGAAATCAACAGCAAGAGTAGCCTGAGCTTTGTATAAAAATCAGCCTGACATGGTCCCTGGCTAAGAGCACAAGGCAGGATGTATTTACTGGAGGAAAGATTTTAATAGCACCAACGGCAAGATTTTAATTTTGTTATTATCTGTGATTGTCTCAAAAAGCAGAGAGCTAACCCAGCAGGTCATGCACCTACCTTCACACTTCAAATGCAGAGCCTCATTCCTATGGAGTAGATTTTTCACCTCAGTAGTATATTAGATTGTATTAGCCACACTCAGAAGTGAAGTAGGTTGAATCTATTTTAGCTCCAAACTCTGATTATCTCTGTATTGTTATTATTTATTATTTAATTCCTTCTGGACCATAAGAGTCAAAGAAAATAAATTATTATCTATTTCTAAATGTTCCTCTACTTGATATACTACTTCAATAACACAGTAATTTTATTTTTATCTCCTAGAGAGATATGGAAACAAAGAAATAAAGAAACACAGAATCATAAGTTAGAAAATAAAAGTATAGATTCAGCTTCTCAAAGCCTCCGAAATTCCATGGCTGTTGTCTAACACAAGTGTTCAAAGCCACCAGTATTCCATAAGAATTTCTAGAAGGCATCAACACAAACTCCTACTTTCTCTGTTCTTTTGAAGAAAGAAATCCAAAATGTACTTCACTTCTGAATACTTCCAGTGATCCTCACTATTAAAATCTGCATTTCCCATTTTAATTACCTACTCCAGCAATGCCAAAACCCTTGTAATTGATGAGCTCTATTGTGATCACGTTATTAACCCCAGTGAAGAGCTTCTGACTGAAATAGCTCTGTTCAGGTCAGTGGAATCACTTGTGTGAATGATTTACCAGACCATAATCTGACTGAGGATCTCAAAAAGCCCTGAGAAACCTTACATTTGTTAGCACTGGGCATGAAGATGTGATGGATAAAAATTTATGATGTAGAAATGAAATATACCCAACTGAATACCTATTTCTTAATATACACATTCAGATAATGGTTGAATTCATGGCCTTATAAAAACCTTTATGTGACCAGTTAGCATTTAGAGCAGTGCCCACCACAATGCTCACAGCAGTGCTAATGGCCTGTATTGACCATTAGAGGTTTGAGATAACTCTGGCAAAGATTCCTCAGCCATTTTCCTTCTGATATTCTGATTTCCAGTGTGCTCTGAAAGGTTAAATTCTCCATATCTGAAATTTTCTTTGGGTTTTGGGAGTTTTTCCTTTAAAGGTCAAATCAAACGTGGTCTTGTCATTTCTGTGACCATGTTCTGGAAAATTTACAGCTTTGTTTTGTTTTGTTTTGTTTTGTTTTGTTTTGTTTTTTTGCTTGTAAGAATTCTTTCGGAGGATCTAGCAGTTCTATTATTTGGAACACAGAATGACAGCAAGATGGGATTTCTGGTATCAAGTCACATGAAAAAACATGCATTTGATCACATTTTTACCTTTAGAAACACCTCAGTTTATATACACTCAGATTTCACTCAGGTGTGATATTTTCTAATTCCTCAGTGTCCAACTTGCTGGCTTTATCAGGGCTCTTGGCCACCAATATTCAATGTCTGGCAGTAAACTTAGAATTCAGTGAGAATTTTGTGAGGATTATATAGACCCCGGTTCCTTTCTACATATTGTACACTGTCAAAAGAATTCAATAGTATTCAGTTGTGCTGGTGTTTGTTAGGGACAGCATTTATTGGTAAACTTCAATTGCAGGTAAATTGCAATTTGACCTTCTTCAGAACTGCTGTTAGTCCATGTCTGTCTGTGCCTCACTGTAACTTCATAACCCAGAAAAATAAACATCAGCACAGAATTTTTATAGGATATAAATAATTGGCTTTTAGATATTTATGATGATACAGCAGACAGACAAAAAAATCATCACATCAATAGCAGTTTTTAAACTATTCTAAGCAATATGGTGAATGTTACGACCTGAGAAACAACAAATTACTGACTCACTGTGAGCTTCATCTTCAAATGTGATTTCACATCACTTCAAGTACTCCCAAATTAATAGATTTCATCCCTTCAGAATTACACCAAGTACAAGAGATCATAGAATCATTAAGGTTGGAAAAAGCCTCCAAGATCATGGAGTCCAACCATTTCTAGCACTGCCAAGTCCGCTGCTGAATCATCTCCCTCGGTGGCACATTTACACATCTTTTAAATCCCACCAGGGATGGAGGCTCCATCACAACCCTGGGCAACCTCTTCCAAGGCCTGGCCACCTTTCTGAGAAGAAGTTTTTCCTAATACTCAGTCTAAACCAAGGCTGTTTCTGCTGGTCCCATCACTTGCTATCTGGGAGCAGAACCTGACCCCCACCTGGCTGGCCCATCCTCTACACCTCTCTCTCTGTGCAGAGCCCCCCTGAGCCTCCTTTTCTCCAGTCTGAGCCCCTTTCCCAGTGCCCTCAGCTGCTCCTGGTGGGATCTGTACTCCAGTCCCTTCCCCAGATTTGCTGCCTTGCTCTGGACACACTCCAGCTCCTCAATGTCTTGGAGGGAAGGGCCTAAAATGGATCTGTAGATCATAAAAGACCCCAAGAACATCCTCCCTTGAAAGGCAAGTTGAAATAATTTATGATGTTACAGTTATTATGAGTCTGACTTCAACAGAATTGAGCTGCAACTTCTTTGTGCTTCCTAAAGAGAAAACTCAGATTAAGGCATTCTTCAAAGGAACCACCCCAGTTCCACCCCAGCCAAGGAAGAGCAGCCATTGGCCATCACAGAAACAACTTCATAGTCATTCTTTGCATGAAAGTCCCTCACCTATGCTGGTGTAAAAGATTAGATGAAAATTCACTTTATCCACTCCAGACCCCCAGTAGAGCACATGTAACCAGTCCTACAGTCTCACCATCCCTCTCCAGCACATAACAAACCAGGAAACAGCCAACTCCAAACGATGAGGTTCCATCTCATAGCAAAAGTTATTGTAATTAGTCTCTACGTGATTGACTTTGTGCAATTAAACTTCTTTCCATTCCCCTTAGTCAAGCCTACAAGGCTATATAAAATTTGTGGATGACAAAATGAGAAAGTATTGCCAGTCCTAGAGGAAGACTGCATCATAATTCAGAAAGAATTATTCCCTTAAGGCTATCTAATCCTTCCTAAATTATGACCCAATCCTCTTCCAAAACTGGTAACACTTTCTGACTTCATGTCAGACACAAATTTTACAATTGTACCCACTTTGTTCTTGTAACAAGGTCACTAATTGAAATATTAGGCAGGGTTGCTCTCCAGACCAAACCCTGAGAAGCAGCACTGGTAACTTCTCTTCATTCTGGGAACTTTCCTTTCCATGGAATTCACCAAAGCTTCTACTTGAGCAAGCTTTTTATCCACCTCATAATTTTTTAATTCATCACCATTTTCTCATTCCTTAAGAATAACTTCCCTTGAGGAACTATGTCAAATACTTTGCTTAAACTTAGACAGATTAGGTTCATTGTATTCTCCTTGTTTAAGAAGTCAGCTATCTTATCAATGTATTAAATCAGTCTGATAAAACCTGAACTCGATGGAACTATATCCCAAGTTATTCCATTTACCTCTGAAGCCTTGATTGCTCTTTCATTCAAAACCTAGAGATTTTGCATATCATTGGGGTCAAAGTCATGATTTCATGCATTGCTTTGTGAGCATATCTTTTTGGTTATTCTCCATGTTATGATATCAGTAGCAGCAGGGCACAGCAAGTAACAAGAGACAGATTTCAGGCAGGATCAAGGCAGAGATTTTAGCACAGTCCTTGGCCTCAGGGAGCAGGACATTAACATGAGGGGCTGCTCCATAACCTCAGCCTGCACTGTGGCAGAAGTGTGAGCTGCCTTTAACATCCCCATCACGAGCCTTGCCTGGGAGAATTTGTTTCTACAGAGATATGTAAGAACATAATGCTCTCACTGAACCTTGGTGTACCAGAAAGATTGTCAGCTTCATCCATTTGGAAGAATTGCCTAAAGATGGGAGGGACAGTGAGGCTGGTGAGCCCCAGCACAGGCAGGATCTGACCATGACCAGTGAGGAGAGTCTCACACAACGCTGCACATACCAAGGTTTCCAGGGTCAGAATTGCATCTTTATTGGAAAAACAAACCCGTTTTACTGTTTACACAGTGATCCAGCAAAGCACCCACAAATGACCACACTTTTCCTATCCAGACACCAAAGGAACTGCCACTACCCCAGTACAGAAGAGCAGCACACATCCACAGTAACTGCATGGGGAACAGACACTTCTACAAAAATAATCCTCTAGCTTTTAGTCCCCCTCACAGTGGTCTGCAGACTTTCTGAAGCTGCAGAAACATCATGGAGATATTTGTAAGATCCCTCAAACAGGCGTTTATCTTGATACAATTGTACCCATTGAAATTAAGTTTTATCACCTAAATTCTTTTTTAAATGAACTTACACTGAGTTTTGGAATACCATTAATTTTTTTTATCAGTAATTTTCTTCTCCCAGCATATTCAGCTGATACTACCCACAGCCAGCCATAGCAGTTTCATCACCAGTGGACCCAAGACTTTGCTGTAGGAAGTGCTCTGTGATAAAGTGACTTGAAAGGAACAGCCATTGCTAAACTTAAAATGCAATCACTTTCTGTAGATACTCTAACATCCAGAGCTATATGGGAACACCTAACCACTCTAAAACATATAATGAGAAGTTTCTACCAGTTAAAAATTCTGTGTGCTCAGGACAGAGATTCTTTATGAACTATGGATTGTTAAGAACAAGTCACCAAGAATAAAACAGATTTTGTCATAGCCTGCATGCACTCAAGAGCTCTACAGGTTATTGGTATTGATTTGACATTCAAAAGAACACTACCCTAATTCTTTCAAGAGAGCCTAACTCAGCAAGAAACACAGTAAAACCATTTAAGTCAGGCTTGGAATGCTACAATAATGGCAAGTTTTGAGTTATTTCAATTCCTGTCATTGTCAGTTTGAAGCACTAAGCACAGAGAGGAGAGTGAGGAAGGAGAGAGATTTTTGAAAGTCAGGAAGACTTGAGATACTATTTGACTTCAGCCCATTCATTATTAATTGGTCTTTGATACACTTCAGAGGTAAAATTGAACCAATGACCAGTTCAAAGCTAATGTGTGTTGATATCCTGGCTGAGAACCATTTGAGAAGATATTAGAGGACACAAAGCGAGCCCAAGAGGATGAAGTAATCCTGCTGATGACATGCTTAATTCATCCGAATTCCCTCATGTGGAAAGGGTAATCAGAGATACCTTAGTAAGGCCAGGCTCCCTTTCTATCTATACTTTCTTTTAGTTTTTCATCACTGATATTTTTCAAAGCAGGTATCATTGCTTTGGATACCTCTAGAAGTTTACTGGCTATTTGGGAATGTATGTTATGAGCAGAATACCTTTCATGCTGATGTTTCACATAAAACCCCCAACTTCTATCAATTCAATAAGCAGAAACATCAGAAAGCTTTTAAATACTTTTCCAGTGAACCTTTCATTTTCCATATTAATTTGGATAAGTTGTTTTACACTGACTTGGAAAATACACCCAGCCAGAGAGCACCTCCAAATTAGAAGTTATTTGATTGCACTTCAGACTGGGGAGGGCATTAGGAGATGGAAAGAAGACAGTATTGCTACCAAGAAGTATCCTTATAGTCATTAGCTGCAGAAAGGACTGCTCCAGAGGCACATGGAACAAGCAAACCTTTCCAGTGAAACCTTCCCAGTAAGAGAACTCTGCTCTCTAATGAGAGCATTTCAACCTTTATGAACACACCAGCCACAGACCCTTCAGTCTTGCCTGACATATTGCCAGGTAGAAAACCACACTCTAGGAGGGGTGAATTGATCCAAAC
This sequence comes from Promerops cafer, assembly GCA_013398275.1. NCBI lineage: Eukaryota > Metazoa > Chordata > Aves > Passeriformes > Nectariniidae > Promerops > Promerops cafer. The sequence goes on from VZSE01013510.1 coordinate 62,900, forward strand.
AAAGGCAGCTGTGCCAGGGAAAGCTGGGGACAAACCCACAGCGAGAGCAGCCTTTTCTCGTGGGGCTTCAGCTCCAATCCAGCTCCTCCTCTGCCAGCCACTGTCTCAGCTCTCCGGGGCACCTGAACCCTTTCTGATCAGCTCACTGACAGAAACAAGAAACATCCTGCCACCCATGTCATGCCATAAATGGACCAGAGCTGGCAGAATACAGAATTTGAGCACTGTAAGGTGCTGAGAGCCAGATTCACTCCTGCCCTCTTGTTCTGCTCCCTCTTCTGGTGTCCACCAGGGAGTTCAACCCTTCAGCAACACCGAGGGGTTTGCTGGGCCTCAACCTCCAGCTTTATTTCTCATATTCTCTCATTCACTCCCCCCAACGAAGTGCTCTTTCCCTCATTCTGAAACTCTCTTCTATCAAGAAATAGGTAAGTTTTGGCAACAAGTAAGAATAAAAGGCAGTGTGTGCAGAAGACTTCCCTCTCGACATTTTTACTGTCCTGGATGAGTCCTGTGCAGGATCCCCCTCAGCAGGGGATCCACAGGGACATCCTAGAGCAGGGACAGAAACGCTGGAGGGCTGGAACACCTCTCTGTGGGGAAAGGCTGAGGCTGGGGTGGTTCAGCCTGAGAGCAGAAGGCTCTGGGACACCTTACAGCAGGGTCCTGGAACAAGAACTTCTTAGCAGGGCCTGTTGCAACAGGAGAAAGGAAAGTTTTTAACTTAAGGGAGGGTAGATTTAGACTAGATACAAGGATGACATTTTTACAATAAGGCTGGTGAGACAGGGGAACAAGTTACCCAGAAAAGTGATGGATGCCCCATCCCTGAAAGAATTCAAGCCAGGGCTCTGAACAACCTGATCTAATTTAAGATGTCCCTGTTCACTGCAGGGGGATGAACTCAATACCTTTAAAGGTCCCTTTCAACCCAAACTATTCTGTGTCTAGCTGCCCTTTATTTGTGCTTTTTTTTTTCAGATTTCTTCAAGCATAAAAAATGTGGGGATTTTCTTGAGGTGGTGAAAAGATTAAAAATCTGTATATTTAGGGGAGAGTGCTAAGCCAGACTAGCATGAGAAGATGAAATATACAGTTGGACAGTAGAAGTGCCCAGAGGATCCTTAGAGCTACCAAGATTTGGGTTTGGACTGATCCTACTGCATCCCACACTGAGGGAATAGAGAAGACAATGGTAATCAGAACAGGGATTCAAAGTCTCTCTTACTCACAATTATTAAGGGCAGCTACAGGAAATTCTGTCATCTGTCCTGTTAGCCTTTCATATCACCTTTCTCCATTTTCAGATTTAAAAAAATCCAGAGTGGAAATGGATTAATTTCAGTGTTATCCAGCAAAGACAGATATGACAAAATGATTGTTTTTCATTTGACACAAACCACCTATGGATTATCAACATTTAGCTCCAATTGCTGAATTGCTCTGTGATTTGGAGGATGGCTTTCATCAGTCCCCTCTGGTCTTCAGCTTTTTTCTGTCAGAGGAATCAGGAGTTACAGAGATCCTTAACAATTATCAAAAGGATCATGAGTTACTTAGTGATATAAAAATAAAGGCATCTATTTCTGGGTTTGTGATAACTCCAGAGACTATTTCCCATAGCTAAGGACCTTCATTTCCATTTCTAACTTGAATGTGTTGTCTGTGTCAAACTCCACTTGCATCACCTCAAAGTATCAGAATTTTCTGTCCCAGTTCTCAAAGACAGGAAATTTCCATTGTGTTCCATAGGTGTGTGGGCTCTGGTAGGACCAGCGACAGGGATCCATTTCCCTGCCTTAAGTGATGCCTTCTTGGGGCTACTTAAAAACAGAGGTCAGACAAAATTAAGGGAATAAAAAGTGGTTATATTGATTGAAGGGCCTTCAGGTACATTTCGGGCAGACTACACCCAAAAATGGACCACGGGTCACGGGCTTTCACTTTTATAAGTTTGGTCCATTTGCATATTGGGGGTTAATCTTCCAATTAAAGCTTCAGGTAATGAAGTCATTTACCCCAAATTTGCTCCCCCCAGCTCACTTTTGTTTCCATCTCTCAGGGCCTGAGGCAGTGAGGTGTCCTTGATTCCCAGGCCTGGAGAGGAATTGTTGTGTCTGCCCAAAATGGGGAAGCAGCAGCTCACACTGGGTATGGAGCTTAGAGTTACACTCTAAAGAACTGCAGGATTACAAATGTATGAGAAACATAAAAGCTAAAATCCTAAGGCACTATAAGGAATGAGAATTTCACCGTCAGTCCCAACGCAGCCCCACAGCTCTGGTGAGGACTCAGACCCTTGCAGAGCTTCAGCCTCCCAAGGCTGTGCAGTCTGGGGCACTCCACAGTCCCACCCAGCCCTGGGTTTACTACATGAGGAGCTGCTAGAGCTCAGCATTCCCATCTCTCTGTCATCCAAAGTATTTTGACACAGCCTAGTGAAAAGTAGCAACAAACAAATGCCTGATGTTGCAGTAAGTGGAACTCTGTTCCCAGCTGTTCAGAGGGAAAAACCCTTCCTGGCACGGCAGAGGTGGCACACACACAGTGCAAACTAAAGCCACAGCTTCTCCCCAGAAGGGCTGGAAGTCCCAGCAGCACTGGCCAAGTGACCTGTGCCCTGACCTGAGCACAGGAATGAGAGAAGAGATGGGAGGGAAGGACAGGGACAGGGCACAGAGCAGGGATGAGAAGCTGGGTATGCTGAGGTGGCTCTGGAGCACCCAGGCTCTAACCTGAAGGCAAGTTGCACTTCTGAGCCCAGAACCTGCCTGAGTGAAATTTATTTAACCTTTTAAAATCTAAGTGCTGTAGTTTTTGATTTAGCAGTATTTCAGAATCTGCAAGAGACGAGCTATGTACATTAAAATATACAGCTTCGTGTTAATATTTGTTGTTCCCCTAAAGCAGCACAAGCCATACAGAGAGCTCTGTACACTCAATACCAATGAAAACCAATCAATATGCAAACAAGAAGCAACTTCTGATTTCAGCTGCAGCAGAACAGCCTCACATAAGCAAGATGATGCCAGATTCATTCTGACATCAGAGATATGAGAGATCAGATTTACTGCCACAGCCCAATGGCCTGAGCCACTGTGGCAATGCAAATCACCCCAAACCCAGAGAGCCCAGGGAAGAGCCAGGACTGGCTCCTCTGAACCAGAGGAGCAAAGCTGCAGCAATTTACTGGTGCCACTAAGATAACACAAATTTCCTCAAGAAACTGAAAACTACACACACTGAATGCAGTATTTGCCGCAGTTTCTGTGTTTCATTTTTTTGGTGTAAAGCTGGAACATTTCTTGTGTTTTCTAACATGGGCTGTTCCCTTCTGTGGGCCACCTCATTATGTATTTATGAGACTGCCTTGTTTGCTTCTCCTTCATCTCTTTTCTATCAGAAGGGACTTAGTCTCGACACAGCTCTCAGGGAGGGAGGGAAAGGCACAGTGATGCATGAAGGAAGTTGAGAACAATATGTATGTTCAAAAAAAAAGAATGGAAAATACCTTAACAAAGGTCACAAAAAGGCAAGCTGAAATAAGCTCTTATTTGCAGAAGACAAAATACTTTACAGATGTGAAGTCCTTCCTCCTTTTATGCCATGATCAATAATATTAGTTCCTGTGGATCAGAATAGTATTTCTTCTTTAGAAAAAATAACGTGGTTCTTACAGTATCTCCAAAATTTAGAATGGACAAATATAACTAAATGCAGGAACATCCTTAGAACTACAATAGATAATTTTTTCCTCCATCTTTGTAGAAATCTAATATTTTTAGATATTCCTAGTATGTTAATTTCACAAACATTAATCAAAAGTACAAGTCAGCATATGACACCCTTCCTTTTATTTTTGAGTCATTTCTCAGGATATTCTGAATGTTTTCAGCCAGAAATAACCTGAACAACACATTATGTTGTGAAGAAATTCCGACTTTAAAATCCTGCAATAGACTTAAAATACAGACTTTTCCAGTCCTTGTTCTACAGAGGTCCTTCCCTGGATTTATCACAGCTGCTCCAGCAAATTGCTGAGGGATGCCCTTTGAAATACCTTGCAAAAGCTCCAAGGCTGAAGCCCAAGATCTGCAGTTGAATCTGAGAGCAGACGAACGGCAGAGCAGGGAGCTGGGCTCTGTGCATCTCCCCCAGGGCAGCCACTGACCCTGGCGTGCTCAGCCAGCTGCTCTCCTGCCTGTGAGGAGAAAACACTCATGGCAAAAGGGGACATTTCAAGCCAGAAGTGGCTGGGTGCACACAAAAGGAGTAAACAATTTCCCCAGGTGATGCCGCTTGCTAGGCCAGTTTGCCCACGTGTGTTTGTAAATGTCAGTGAGAATCCGGATGGATAAGGCAGGGAAATTAGCATATTCCTGCTTTTCAGATTCAGAGAGGGAAATGATATTAAATAGCTCAAAAAGGAAGAGACCAATACAGCTACAGCTCTCATGGCAGGACTGTGCCACTTGTGCCAACTCCTTTGTTACAGGAACTTTCAGTGTCGACTGAATATGAAGTCATTAACAGCCTGATCACACACATTTATTAGGAGCACAACATATTATCTGCCTGGTGGAACTTATGATCGAGGGAGAAGTACATCTGTGACTCTTGTGCAAGAAAACAGCTTCTGACATCAGATCTGGAGAGAAGAAGTGGAAGAACACACACTGAACACAAAGAATCTGTAAGTTTGATGGTGTCTTAGGAGCTCAGGGGCAGATTAACCTTGTCCTCTCACTTTGCCTTCCTTTTCATGCATTACCATAGCCTATCAGCAATGCCAGCTCTGGCACTCACACTGAGCTGCAGGAGTATCTGTGTGAAATGCAAATCTACAACAAAAAAAGTGATCATTATTTTTTGTCCCACTCACTTGGGCAACAGCAGTTTTTTGCTCACTTTTAATATCATGCATTTCCAATGCAAACACCAGAACTGGATTAGGGAACAGCACATAAGTGGCCCACAGGAGACTTCATTTTGGAGCACCAAAGCAGAGCCATAAAGGGCCAAGTCCCAGACCCTGACACAGGAACCCACAGCAGGGATGTCAGCTGAGCTTTTTCTATTTGGCAGGGAAATGCAGGCAAAACACCCCATAAACACTCCCCTCCTTACAAAGTAAATGCATTTTTGCAAACCTGTATTTCTCATTTATTCAGTCTTTTCTCAGAAGCAGCTTATTAGTGCTCTGCTCTCCAGTGTGTGAAATCTGGCTTTTCCCCGCTTTGGATTTCCTTTAGTTACGGTCTTTTTGGAACAATTGTATGGATTTCTTATTAGCAGTGCCAATGTTTCATTTAAAATGTCACTAAAGCCAATTCTATTCTAAAAGTGTCAACAATCAAGCTGTCATTTCCCTGCTAATCCAGTAAGTGTATCTGAGGAGTAAATTATCACTCAGTGGACTTTCTATGTAGGGTACACTTCTGGCAGCATTTCTGTGCTAACAAGGATTTTACTGATTTATACTGATATATATTCCATTACAGATTCTACAGAGGCATTCATAATATTTGAAATTTTTTGGTGGTTTTTTTTTTTTCATCCTCACTTACAGATACATGAACAGAATTACATTTTTTTTAGACAGTTTGGTTTGGTAGGCAGTAGATAAAGCTGCAGAATGATACATTTGTAGGAAGTACCTACCAATAAATTTCATCCTACAAACATCTAGTACAATTTCCTACTCATTTTTATATCAGTTGCTTTAACTTTTCATAGTTTCTCTCCCTTTTCAGTATTGATTTAAGCATGGTGCACAGCACAGCTCAGGGAGAGTATTGAATTGCGTAGATCAAGCATTCATTGACTTATTACTGCTAAAAGGAATTACATGGCTTGGTTATTCTTTATTGTGTTCTGTACTTCTGGATCTGCTGGTCAAACCTATTTTAACCCCTTCTTTGACAAGACAAGGGCAGTCACATTTTACAATAGGTGCATTATATTTTCTGAGATTCCTTCCTGCTTTTAAGCCCATCCTGACACAGCTTCTTTTACAGAAGGAATTTTAAAAATCCCTTTTCAGAATTACTATAAGAAATTATAGTTAGGCTGTTCAAAATATTTCTATCATTTGCTAAAGAAATGCTTCAGAGCAAGATGTGAAAAAAAGCTCATTTTTTCCTGATCCTGATGGCACCTTCCTACAGAGAAGCCTGATACCAGACAGCTACAGAACTTCTGCAGGGCATGGAGAGTCCTACAGGCTTGGCCTGAGATATAAATTTGGGGTTCCATTCTTTCAAAAATTTCCTATTTTACCCTGGCCAAATCACCCAAACTCAGGCCTTCTAAATTTATTTGGATGCTTTAGACTAATCTACCTTAATAGAATCTGTATCCTTTTCCTCCTCCTTTACTTCTTTTTTAAGAAGTAAATCCTTATCCCACACGAATGAAAAGCTAATACACATTTTAAAGACCATCAGTTTCTCTGTAACAAGTGCCAGTGATTGATAGGAGAAAAAGTTACCCAGGTTTTTTGAAGCATGTCTTTTGAAGAGTTCTTATTCTAACTTAAGGGCAAATTCATTTCTTGAATAAAGCAATGCCAATGTCATTAACCTCACTGAATTGCAAGTCTTGGCAAAAAAGAAAACCACCTTTCCTACTACTTTTTTGAATGTAATTATTCATGATTAAAGAAAGCCAAATTAGTAGGAAATGTGAATTCAGTTCCATAAAGCAATTTCAGATACGAGCAGCTGCACCTTTGCTGCAGAGAACTGTAAAAGACAACCCTTTACTGCCTGCTCACAATTCAGAGCTGCTGTGCACGGGCTCAGGAAGAAGACAGGAAATGTTAATTATGTTTCTTTTAACCTAACCCTCTTTGATATATCTGTTTCTAGGAATACCATATCTATAGATGGTTGAAGTGTTCTTGGGTTAAGAAGCTTTATTTCAGATGTGAAAAGATTGAAGTCAGATATTAAATTTCCTAGCTATTAACTCTTTCTTTTAAATTTTTTTTCTGAGTATTTTTTGGAGTTTAATTTCTCTTAAGGAAAGTCCATTAGCTATGTAATAACATCAGGCATACTTTTCCTTCTTCAGTCCTGTTCACCTCATTGTGCCATTCCCTGCAAATTGCAAAGAAATTGAGTCATTCTAAAAATGGCACTACTGAACTCACTCCCTGCATTTCAATGTCAATATACATTCAAGTTTTCAGGCTTATTTTAATTCCTCTTTTCTACTGGTTTACTGTCTGACTTCCCTTCCTTTCTAAGACAGGCCAGCCCTGTCTACAGTTGTTTAGTTGTATATCTTGTATTCATAAACAACAATTAGAGGTTAAAGACACCAATGTTTTAACCTTTCTGCACATGCAAGTAATCCTTCCTCCAGAGGAAGGATTCCACCCTGCTCTCATCATTCGTTTTTTAACCAGTTCTGTAGTCAGTGCCATGTTTTACCTCAAAGGTTCATAACTTTTATTTTGCAAAGAAATCTCTTGGGGAATCTTTTGCAAAGACAAAAGTTCTCAAACCTCCCTTGGAGGGAGAATCCCTCAACAGGGTTTCTCCTAAGTCAGGGTAAGAGAAAAGGCTTCTCCCAGAATGTTTTCCGGTCATATGCAGATTCCGTTCATCCTATTGGTCCCTTCCCCTTGCACCGCCCCCGTGCCCTCAGACCATTGGTTCTGATGCTTTCCCCGCCCCTGCTGTCCTGTGCGTGATCCCGCGACTCTGGCGTTACCCGCTTCTTCATCCCTGGCCCCTGCGCGGCAAGACGACGTACGGATCCTGCGTGGAACCCCAAAGGAGGACCCCTTCCCTTTCTTCTGTGTCACCTGCGAGAGCTAAGAGCTGAAATCACTCTGGCGAAGGCAAACAGTGCTTGTGCCACGGGGCCTTCTCTCTAAGGATGCTTCCCTGGGACGGTCCTGGCACCCCAATATCTGCCCGCCGCGACAATCTCTCACTGCTTCCACCGGGGTTTATGGTATTAAATAAATACCAACAGCCATCAGTCCTGCAGCTGGCACTGAACACTTATGCAACCCAAGGGCTCTGTGCTGGAGTCACACTCTGCTACCAACAAACACCACTATGGGGGAAATGCAGAGAAACTGAAAACAGCAAGGAATCAAATACCAGCTTCCAGCAGTGCAGAGAGGTGGGAGCTTTAAAAACAAAAATCTGTGATGAGTCTCGACACATCTGTAGAAAAGTCTGGGTAGGACAGGAGAAAGATGGAGGGCTGGCTTTGTACATTCTGTTCTCCACTTTTTCTGTAAAAGGAGCAGCACAAAGAAATGACACCACAGTAAAGTTGCATCACTCTACAGAAGGCAGACTTGACTCTGCAGGCTCCAGGGGGAGGCAGACGTGAGCCTTGTGGCCCAGGGTTAGTCATGGACAACAGCAACAGCTCTGAAGCTCTGCTGAGGTAGAGACACTGAAACCTGGAAAAGCTCAGGGGATGAGGGGACAAACAGAGTTACCACTTTGGATTTTTGTTTTTTTGAATTACAGATGCCTAAGGGGGAGAAAGAAACAAGCAAACAAGTCTCTGCACTTCATGAATGTTTTAAACAGAATTACTGTTTCTTTTTCCCTCCTTTTCTAATCCAAGAGATATTTAGGAAAAATCTTTTTAAATGGGCTGAATTTCCTTCTCCTGCTGCTGGAACAGCCACTAGCCTAACACAAGGCTTAGCTTTTAATTTTAACAAACAAGGTATGCAAATAATGATTTTTGTGTCTGTCTTGCTGCATTAAAAATCTCACATATTATGATTGCACATTCTGAGAAGTTTTCTTATTATAAAGATCTCCTAGATTAACAGAAGCAGTCATTAGAGGAAACAGTGAAACAGCTCATTAGAGCAGGAGGAAAGTGAACGTGAAAAGAACAGCAGAGATAATGTGGACTGGAAAAAAACCATAAAGCTCAGTGAAAAGCAGAGGGCAAACTGCAAGCACAGCAAGAGCTGAGCTAAAGAGGGGTACTGGGATGTCTTTTCAGACTCTCTTGGGTCCCCTGGAGACAAAGTTTTGTTTAGGGGCAGAACTCGAGTAACCACTTTACCCAAGAACCAAACGGGCAATAGAAAAGCACACAGATTCCACATTAAGGTGCAGAAGTGACAGGTCACATCTTCCCCTCCACTCTCAACTGAGGTACTGAGCACACATTGTTCCCAAACATCTGAACTACCTCAGGACTTCCCCAAGGACTCCGTGAACTTGGGAGTGGAATTGTGTCTTTTCTTTCAGAGAACATGACAGAATATCCATGGGAATGCTTTAGGAATAGTGTCTCCCTCCTGAATGGCTTTTATGTAAGAGACAGCCATAGCCTGAAGTACAACTAGGCAGATGTGGCCTTATTGTGAGATTTATACCTGCAGCTACAACAATATGAGCAAAAAAATCTCAGGGACTGAGCCCCTCCTTCATACCCAAATGGTTTAATATTCCAGACAGCTCCCCCTGTAGTCTGATCACATCATTAATCATAAGTGCCCCATAGCTAACAAAATATCCTCTTCTTCCAGAGGAACAAAACAATCCTGAAAGGTCAAGAGAAGGAAGAGCCTGAATCATAACAGCAGGCAATTACACCTGCTGCAGTACCAACAAGGTGCTCAGAACACCAGAAGTTGGTGGAGCACTGATGGGGTTAGGATGTAATGATGTGCTGCATGTTGAGGATGTGGACTGGGAATTTTAACCACACTCATTTGATAAATTCTTCTTAAATTCTTTCCTTAAAGTCTGCTCTCTTTAGTTAACTTCAAGAAGCTCTCACAAGGTATCAGACTACTGCAGGTAACCGTTTCCAATGGCTGAGTGTGACTGGAGCCATCCAGAGAAACCAGAGACACAGCTTGTACAGCCCCAGCCTGTTGTCCCCGTGTTGTACTGCAGCAGAACTCCACCTGCATCATCCACCTTCAGATGCATTTACACGCCTCATGCAGAAATGGAGACGTGCTATCCCACCCCCCTTGGAAAATTTTCTTCTGCATCAAGTAATTCAGCTAAGAAATTTTTTTTGCACATAAAATCATTCTGGCCTTAAGCGTCTCTCACAATAGAACAATCCTGCAGTAAGAATTGACAAGAATTCCCTAAAGAATTATGTATTGCAGAATCAAGAACTAACTTCTGCATTCCAATTCCAACAGAAATTCCAATTTCTAGATTAAAAGGTACCTCTGAAAGCAACATAGAGACAGTTTTCACTTCTGAATTTCTGCCTCTCTGTTCCTCTCCTTTCATGCAGATAAATTAACTTGTCATCTTATTAGCCAAGCAATTCTTGCAATATCTTACAGTTACATAATTTCTGCTTTTTCCTTTATGTTGGATATATCAGCTTAGACATATAAAGTCTCCATCACTCATATTTCCTGTTTAATATACATGAGGTATCAGTAATAACTGAGTATCATCCCACATACTGTCCAGGTGTTTTTTGAAAATAAATTAATGGCAAATTGTTGAATCTCACTAAAGGGAGATTTTGCAATTTTTATTAGAGCATGTAAATAACTGTAATTGCTTATGCCACAAAAATATTAGCAAAAAGTATTTTTGGAAGTCACAGAGCAGAAAAGACTTTTTTTTTTTTTTTTTTAAATTAAATAAACCATGAAAATATGTACAGGAATATCACAATCAACTGTATTCATAATTATATTTAATGCAACTGAGAATGAAGTTTTCCTAAACCCCACCTGTCTGTTGATTTAAATGGTGCTTTTCACACACTGCAATAAATCTGCAGCTTTCCTAATGCCAATCAAAAATATGAAATAGATGAATGGTCCAATGCAGCAACTGTGGTACAAAATTGCAGTAAAATAATAAACAGCCACAGCTTGGATAATGTTTCTAGTTTGATGACAATGTCAACAATCAAACAGTCAAATACTTTTTCTTCTGAATAAAATTTAGGGAAATGAATAATGCTTAAAACCTCATGCAGGTGACATTCATTAAGTATTTTCCTCATTGTTCAGCAATAACTTCTTTTTTTTATTTTATTCAAGCAAGTCACAGTGTTGCCAGGACATTTATGTGGGAACATTTACCTTCACGTATGCTTGTCAAAAACATTATTTCTCCACAAAACAGAACATTGTAAATTGGATAGACTATTTCTTGAGGGCAAGGAAAATAATGTTGTTTACTGCTATTTTTTCTAGGTTTGTACATATAATAAGACTCTGAAATTACCTCCTTGGGATGGTTAATGAAGTGAAGTAAGCCCATTCATTGTACAGCAGAAGCAATAACTTGTTTTAATTCCATATTAATATAATTTTGCCTGGATTTTTTTTTTCAAAATAGACCAATTCCACTCCATCCTGGGGCAAATTATGTACTCTGTGCACATACTGAGCATGGCTTGATAACCAGAGATCCCATTACATGTTTAATAATTGACTATTCAATAGAGCATTGATGCATTTTTGTCTGGAACTAATTCACCTTTGTCTGTGTATCAAGAAGAAAGTACAGTGAATTACAGACACGGTCTTGAAATGTAAAGGCCATATGCTTTATTCATCTCAGGTCTTTCAAACTCCATATTCATGACAGGCACTGCTTGAGAACTAATATCCTGACTTGGATATGCCAGTATATATACAGTATGATTTATTAGAGCAATGATTCATTGAAAAGCACCTTGAACCTATCAGGAGCACAGCACATTCTGTAACAGGTTTGACCTCCCGAATAAATCACTCACTGCTGTATTTGCAGAGATGTGTGTGACGTGTCACACTAACAAATAAACCCAGTGGTTGCAGTATTTAAAATATCAAGTTTAACAAACCCACCGAAAGTCTAAAAAATCCACACACAAATGTCTCTGTGGCAGAACAGTAAGCACAGGAAGGTCCCCACTGTTCATGCAGAGCTGTCATCCCATCACTGCCAACTTAGGAAGAGAAGATCTTAACAGAGGGCTTATTCTCAAATGTAGGATGTTTCATCTCACCAAAAAATAAGCATCTCTTATCACCTCCATTCTCACCAAACAATTCTAACCAAGGTCAATCAGCCTGGGTGGTTTCAAGCACAAACTCACTGATCTAGGTCTCACAACCCTGTTGAAATCAGCCCAGAATGAAAAATAAGAAAACAATCTCTAAAATTTTCAACAAATGGCATTCAATCTCGAGGAGAAAGAGCAGTAATTTTTCTCCATTGGTAAACATTCTCTCTTAGCTGTACAGTAACCAAACTACTTTTCTGTGTTTGGAGGCTGCATGTCTAACGTGAATTTGTTGTATATTATGCCATTCAAGCCAGCATCTTCAAGAGCAATAAATTCACATACAAATTATTTTTGTCACTTTGCCACAACTGCACTATCGGCCCAATAGTGCCTCTGAATTTTCTGACTACAACCAACGCCAAATCCCTCACAAGTAAAACAGCAATGCCCTGAAGTAAAGCATCTGTTACTTTTATAGTGATTTGTAAAGTCACAAATGGAGATTTGTCACCAGCCAAATCTGGTGAAGGGTTGCTTCTATCTGATAATCTCACCTGTTACACTGCCTTGTAACATATACAGGCTGACATAAATCTTGTCATGGAAAAAACCTGATAATGTTCAATTTAACATTTTAAGAGATTTCAGATACAGACTCTGGCATTATTTCACCATTCTTATTCTTAGGAAGTATTTATCTTCACATCACTACAAAGCAGAAAACCATTTCAGACATCTCCTTGCATCTTACTTTAATTTTTGCTGTCTTTGCAGCCATTCCTCCAAAATATTTGGGTTTCATCTCTAAACGTGTTCACTTCAAACCCTAACAGACTTTTCCATGTACTTGGCAGTTGTTTTCCCTCAGAGGGTTTAAGAAATCCTTTAGAACACAAAGCACCCCAAACATTTTAATCCACCAATACACAGCTATGTTTTGAGAGGCGTTTATCAAACGAGGTCAGAGTTTTGCCACAGCCATGACAGACCCCACTACACTGATCACTCTGCAGAGATCCCAGATGAGTGCACTGTTCCCAAAGCCCCATTCTGAGGGTGCACTATAAGAGCAGTCACTCACTCACACAAACCCAGGGGATCCCCAACATTTGTTAAATTCTGCTTGAGGAATAGCTGCAGACACGCCCTGTATTGGGAAAATGACCCTTCATTGCTGCTATCAAACCCAAAAGTGAGAGTGTTCTGCTAAATAAGTGCTTTTTTCACCCAACCACCCTGTGGTTGCTGATGAACAACAGAATTTCTTCCCATCTTGAGAAGGAATTTCAAGTCATGTCAGCTACAAGCCATTGCCTCACCTCTAGAGGTGGGGCCATTGCAAGTACCCCATTCTCCTTTAGGTCTGGAGCAAAAACAAAGTAAAACACTGAAAAGACCTGAACTAGGATTTTTAGGTATCTACATTCTTTGCTTTCTAACACATTTGAGATGTCTAAATTTAATTTCCCTGTGAACTGTGGGTTTGACTACACAGCTATCCAAGTGCTAAACAGCTTCATTTGTGATTGGATGCTGGTCTGTGGTTTTATTTTATCTTTTACTGATGGGGCCCTCAACAGGCAAAGTCAATTTAACGATTTTCTGAAGCAAACAATAACTTACAAAATGCGAACTCAATTCACGGTCCAGTTGAAGTGTTGGGAATCTCCCCAGTGATCTCTCCACATGTTTAATGTGGTTCTGCTGTACGTGGGAACATTTCCACTCTTTCACACCCTTCTTTGTTGAGAATACCTTTGGTAAGTACCATTGATTCCCAGTGATTTATTTACTTCATGTTTATTTAACATGATGTGCTCTTTACCCACTTGTGTGGTGTTACAGCCCTGACATGCTGCACACTCACAGCTTCACTTTTGGTTTTGCTGGGATTGTGATCACAGACACATGGGCAACAAAGACAGTGGACACTGAAGATCTTAATTACAGAGCCTGTTTTTCCTTGTTTTTTTTCTTCGGGACAACTAATAATCATTTATAACACAGCAGCTGTTTGTTTTTTTTCTGTTCCCACATACCTGTTATGTCGTCACTGCATTCAGTAAAACATATCTAGTGAAAATGCTTTCCATTGACGAATTCAGGAGATAATGCTGGCTCTGCATTAGCTGGAAAATTACTGACATTTCACTGCATGAGGGATGCTGTTTCCTAAGTGGACACTTCACCTTTTAAAGGGCTTATTACAAGCTTGGCTGTAGGCTGTACTATTACACACAGTTTTTGTCTTTCATCAACAGCAATGGCAATCGCCAATGCTGCTCTACAGCTCCAGAGACACTTCAGCTGCTCATGGCCTCCAAGGGGAGAAAATAACCAGCAGTTGCTCGTTCCTGAGTTATTCTGTGTTTTTCATAGCTGGCTCTCTTGGTTCTCTGGATGCTGTTTGTGCTGGTTTTTGCCCAGGGGGTCACTTTTGGAAGTAGTGCAGGGGAAGCTCTTGGCAGCTTCCTCCAGGTCTGACAAAAACAACCAGTCAGTAATTAGCTTTGAGGATTGACACTTTGTTACACCAGTGAGAAAGTTCATAGGCTTCTGCAAACACCGGTGTTAAAAACATAGAAATCCCAGGAAAATCTCTCTTGATTTCCGGCCGGGAAAGAGGTAACAGGGGGGTCGGGTTGGGCCGGGCGGCCCTGCCGCAGGGCCGGGCCCAGCCCGCGCGGCCCGGCAGAGCCGGCCCTGGCCTGGCCACGTGGGTGCTGGCCAGGAGAAGAGACTCCATCAGCCTCAGCCGTGCTCCCGTGGTGTTCCAAGCGGCTGAGATCCTGGCCCTTCCCCCGGCGTGGCCGATCCTGGCTCCTGCTGCAGCTCCCGGAGCCCGCCGGGGTCAGGCGGCCATCTGCAGGCCCTGGGCGAGATTTGAACCCTCTCAGTGCTTCAACCCTTCCCAAGAGAGAGAGAAAGAACCAAAAATGCCAGAATGTAAAGAGACAACATGAGATACTGAGTCAGTGATGAAGAAGATGAATTCTAGAGGAGAAGGATGAGGAGATGCCTTGATCTTGAGGCTGAAATCCTCTTGCAAGGCTATGGAGAAAGACTTTCTTTTCCCTGTAACGCATGAAAGAACTATGGGGAGGTGGCTCTTTACTTAGCAAAGGCCCCTATGTAATTCTATGAGAACTTTGAACAAATAGAGGGAGAGAGTGAAAGAGAAGAGTGATGAGGATTCTGTGCTCCCAGAGACAAAGGAGATGACTTCTGCTCCCAGTGATGAAGATGAGCTTAAAATAGATGCGGAGAACCTTTGCTTTGGAATAGTTCACCTTTAAACTGGTACCCCATAAGCTGACATGGCCCATACACACAGCTGTGGGAAGGCTGTGTGAAAATGGGAGGGACTTCACAATTGCAGGTTTCCCCGGGCAGCTGCTATTCATGACAGTTGAAAATCACAAGAGAACTGTATTTTTGTTTCCTCTTGTGGAAAGTCTCCATGACAATTTGCAAGAGGGACTTCTCTCCCCAAGTGAACTGATGAAAGACTATTTTAAAGGTGGTAAACTGACTGAAAATATAGAGTTTTGTTTCTTTACATTGACAGTGGGGAAGAAAAAGGTTGTGGGGAGGGGAAGGTTCTGAAGGGTTTTGTTTGTTTGTTTGTTTTCTAATTTTTTTCTTCCTTTAGTAACTGTCAATAAACCTCTCTTTATACCCTTTTAAGTTTTGAGCCTGTTTTGCCTTCCTCCTAATCCCATCTCACAGCAAGAAATGAGTAAGTACACCCTAGTGAGTGCACCTGTGATTAGCCAGCACAAAAACTACTACACTATTTGATGCATTAGCTGGGAAATTTTGAATTGGCAAACCTAAACCACTACACAAATTGGTGTTTCTGCCTGGTTTGAGAGAACTGAAACCACTACACTGTTGAAATAAGTCAAATGCCTCATCCAGAACTAAAATGAAAATGCACTCAGAAATATGTGGGAAAGGAAGATTTTTATTAAAACATTCGTATCTTTAATGGAAAATAGACCAAGCTCTACTTATCATTTCTGTCTCTGTTTTAAATATGCATATATTGACAACTGTTAGCACATCACAGCCTGCTACACTATTCTGCAGTAATAACTAACAATGGCAGTTACACAAGATTTTGTGGCTCTCCTGAAGGGAAAAATCTTGACACAGCAGTTATGAAAAGCAAAAAAAACCAAACCAATCCAAACCAAAAAGAAAAACAAAAACAAAAACCCAACAAACCAAACCAAACCAAACCAACCAACCAACCAAAAAACCTAAAGAAAACCCCCTTAGGTCTGCTTTTCCCAGAGCTTCATATAAAATATTTTTCTCTGCAAGGCTTTATTTCAGCATTGCTCTCTGCAGGAAAAACAGAGCTCCAGACTAAGTCAGGCACTGCTGCTGGATTCTGAATTGCCTGTGTATGGGCAAACCAATTAGTGACTGGCAATAAGTCATCAGGTGCAATTGAAAGGAATCTGCAATCTGGCTTTCCCTTCTCAAGAGGCACTTATCTTCCAATCCATTGCTGCTCGAACTTGAAACTCCTCTGCAGCTGCCATCTGGCATGCAAGCGTGGATCTGGGCCTAAATGAGGAACAATAAAGATGGATGGAAGCCTTGATGCTTTGCACTGCACAATACAGTTTTGTAAAAGATCCTTTATATTAAATGATACTGAAATCAAGATTTTAAGCATTATGACTATGCCTCATTGTATCATTTCAAATTTTATATAAACCATATTAAATAATCTTCTAGCCAAGTCACTAAAAACTAGACTGGTGAAGGATGAGGGAAAGAAATCTTCTAGCTGACAAAGATAACAGAAACCATAGTAAAAAAAATGTGTAAAATGTGATGTTTACAGCACATTTAATTTTTAGTCTCTAAAGTACGATATTGCACGTCCTACAAAGTGTACAAATATGAACAAAAAAATAATTTATTTCTTTTTTAAATTGAAGCCATGTTGTGCCTCAATAGTCCCTGAGGAGGATGGCAGTACCAGGTACCCAGGGAAGGCAGGCATCTGACTAGCAGTGAGGGACTGCAGCTGACCCTCTGCCATGGCCTGGTGACATTGCTAAGAGCCAGAGCACCAGCACTGTGTGGGCACAGAGGGAATTCCTTGTGAAAACAGTGACCCTGCAATGCCTCCCCGAAACACAAACCCCACACTCTCCTGACCACTTTGTTTGTCCACAAAAATCCCACTTTTTAACCGGACATCAGTTATAGGAAGGGAAAAATTCTCTCTATTTCCTCCTGACTACTCCAGGAGAGGAAAAGGAGGTTACATGGCAGAAAAAACGTAAGTATGGTTTGCTATCAGAAAATAGCAACAAACTTGAGATTTCAGCAAGCCTGTGTGGCTGTGGCAGCAGAATCAAAGGCTGGAGTACCTCTGTTTCTGAGAGTGGGGAAATGATGTGCCTTTACAGCAATTTCTCTCAGAAAAGCAATAATGAAAGCCATATATTATACTCAGTTTTTCTACATCACACAATTCGGTGTTACGGAGAAGCTATTCTAAAATTTACAGAGCTCCCAAAAAATGCCAGCTCTGGTTCACAATAAACCTTCAAGGTTTGAAATTAGTCTTTGGTCTGCATTGAAAGAACACAAAATCCTCTCCATAACTTTTCCAAAGGGAAATGTGTCAGATACCCAATTTTATGAGAATACAAATGCTTTCCAGTCCTGGACTCATCTCCTTTTCTGTGCCCTACCTATGCAAGGGATCAGCAAGCACTCTGCAGTCAGGATGTTATCAGAACAAATATGCCACCACAATACACTTCCATATTGACTCCTGCCACATTTGATCTAAAAGCAATTTAATTAAAATCATCAGCACAGGGCACACGGAGATCCAGCAAGTGCCAGTGTTGGACGACACCACAGAGAGAAGTTCTAACTCTGCTGGCTGCCCATGTTCCACGGTGGGGATGTTACAGCACCTTTGCTGCACAGAAATATATTACAAATTACAGTGGCAGTATTTTTTTGTCTTCGTCCTTTCTGAATTAGAGTCATACCAAGAAAACAGGAATGGTTTCCTTTTGATAATGGGATTACTCCCACTTTCAGCTCAGCAGAAGAATTAAATCTCAAACTTCCAATGATACAGAGGCTTTAGGTATAGGAAAGCTGACACTTGACAAAACGGTGCTGTGATTTCCAGTACAATTATTAGAAATACCTGCCATTAAATTTTGTAGGTTTCAGAAGAACACAGCACCATGCTAATATTCACCAACAGAGATCCCAAAGAATGCACGAATGAAAAGCAAGGTGCCAAATACTTTCATAAAATCCACTTGAAAAAACAATATCAAATTTCTTATATTAAGAAATTGATTTTTAAATGATCTTAGAAAATTTCTCTTGGACTTGTTATATGTTGTTGTTGTTGCTGCCTCCAGACACAAGCCTGCAAATTGTTTTAAATTGTGAGTAAAATACCAAACAACTGTAAGATTTTATCAGCCAGTAATACCACTTACTGTTCTGAAAAGATAATACGGAATGTTATCGGAAGCATTATGCAAACAAACCAAGCTATTTTAGTTCCACTAAAATTCAAAATACAAGCAAGTAAAGAAAATGAAAAAAAAAAATTTGATACATATTGATATAACTTTACAAACAGTGGAGGATTAAGGAGTGGGAGAAAAAAAAGAACCCAAAGCAATTTAAAATGCACATCTGAGAGACTCTAAAAACAGAAAGAAATGAACCAAACATTTCATTCTGTTCACCTGTGAAAAAACCAAGACTGTGTTGATGGTCACGGAACCTAAAACAATTGAAAAATTTTATCTCCCTTTCTGTGTTTGTATTTTATCTTCTAGATAAGTCTTCCTTGCAGCCAAGTTAAAAAGTTTTATGATTGTTTTTGAGTCTTTTTAAGTTTGTCTGGGTTTTTTTCTTGGCTTTCAGACAAAGCTTTATATTCTGCCCTGTCTCTCAGCTCATTTATCTTCTGTGACTTCAGAGGAATCTGTACACCGGAGCCCACTTTGCTTTGTTTCTGTACTGCAGTTTAGCCTTTTGATTCGTCCTGCTTGCCTCAGTAATACTGGATTTGCTAATGTTTGCTTTTAATTCCAACAGCAATCAACCAACTGAATGACTTTAATTTGCAGGAAGTCAACATTTTCTTGCCCACCCGTATTTGTGATATTCGACGTGATGTTCAAAGTAGCTGCAACTGCAGCACTTAAGTAATTTCAAGATAAAAGCTGTGTATTTCCTTTACTTGTGTATAGATGAAGCCATGTGAATATCACCAAAGCTTCAAGCTAATGCTCTCCAATTCTGTTATGGAGGGGAAAGGTTAATGAACACTTCTCTCATGTCTCTCTTCTCCATCTTGTCCCAATAGAATTTTCTTCAGATCTGAACTACGTATCAGAACAGAGCAGGTGCCAAGAACTAAAAGATTATTTGTTAATTTACAATTACAAGCCCTAATTCTACAGCCTCAGTGTGTACAACTTGTGTAAGACCCTGGGAGTTTTGCCTCTCAAGAATTGCATTAAATGCCAAATTTTCTTACAAAAAACCAATTCACAACATCTGGAACAACTTTGGCTTGGAATTCCATACTCATCATTTCACACCTTGACATGGGTATTCTGATTTATGTTTTACTTAATACTAATATAGGAGTAACAGTATAACATGTTGCTCCAAATTCCCCCTTGTAGTGGTTTTGGTTTGCCAATTTGAGGTTTCCCAGCCTATGCACCAATTAATGTGGTGGGTTTCAGTGCTGGCCAAATGCCAGTGCACCCACCAGAATATACTTACTCATTTCCTGCTGTGAGATAGGATTAGGAGGAAGGAAAAGCAGGCACAAAACTTTAAAAGGGTATAAAGAAAGCTTTATTAATAGTAACTAAAAGAAAAAAAAAAAAAAGAATCTGAATAAAACCTTTAGAACACCTCTCCTTCCCCCTACAACCTTTTCTTTGCCACTCACAATGAACAGAAACAATTCAGTCAGTTTATCTCTTCTAGAATAGTCTTTCTTTAGTTCACGTGGGGAGAGAAGTCCCTCTAGTAAATCTATGGACGCTGCTCCACAAGAAAACAGTTATCTC
>VZSE01013513.1:252-231135 GCA_013398275.1 Promerops cafer
TGAGCGGAGCGGCCGGCGGCCGGCGCGGCGGGAGGATGCCACTGCTGCGGAAGGCGCTGCGCGTCTCCAACCGCTCCATGCTCGCCTTCATCTTCTTCTTCTCCTTTTCCTCATCCTGCCTCTACTTCATCTATGTGGCCCCCGGGATCGGTGAGTCCGGAGCCGCCCCCTCGGGGAGCGGGGGTGAGGGCGGTGGTGGGGGGCGCGCCCGCCTCCCCCGGGCTGTCACCGCGGCGGGGAGGGCACGGGAGGCGCCGGGCGAGGGGCGGCTCGGCTGTCGGAACGCGATCCCGCCCGCCCGGGAAGGGTCGGGGCGGCCGGCGGGGGCGGCGGTAACGTGCGCAGATCCCGCATCTTTGTTCTGCTGCTTTCAAACGCTCTAGAAGGTTCATCTGCCATCGCGAGGTATGTGGATGCTGCCCTTGCTTCTCAGGCTGGCTAAGTGAGGCACTAAAGCGACTCAGCGTTTCGTCGTGTTACAGTACAGTGGTATGAATCGAGAAAGAACTGCAAAACTGCTGGAGTCACTCAAATGTATTAATCTTTCGGATAGTTAGTAACTGCATTAATAATAAAGCCCTTGTGAACAAAAATGAAGAACCACTTTGAATACTTGTTGTTTACTTCTGTTAGTGGGATCTCTCTCTCTTCACAGGTTTTACAGTTTGGTAACTTTCACTTCTGAAGGAACCACTTCAGAGGGAGACAAACCGTTGATTTAGAAGAAGCTTCATAAAATAACTGAGCAAGTTTGGGTCTAAAAGAGACAAAAAAAATCTGCTGGTTTCCTTAGTTCACTCTTCTGCTGTTACTGGGAGACCATCAGGCTTTTTCTCAGTGGATGATCCTTTTAGAACTGGTTAGCATTATCCCAGAGCTAAGGCCAGTGGTGGCCAGTATGGTGCTCTGTGGGATTTCCCTTTGCTGGGTGTCTCTTGACTAGCAAATGTTTTCCTTTTTTTTTTCCAAGGAATGTTGCCACATTTTTCTGCACATCTCCTTGCTTATCAAGTGCTACCAAAATACTTGCAAAATCATCTCTCTCTTCATCCTTAGTGCTTAAAACTTCTCTCTGCAGTCATTACTACAAAATGTCCACACTGATGTGACCACTGAATCTTCAGGAATTGTTTCCTGTTGATTGTGTCTTTATGCTGTTTGACTCCCTCTTGTTCACTATCTTCTATTTGACTTGTAAACACTTTCAAGGTGCAGTTGTTGCTTCTATACTTAAATAGTTCTATGTAGTTCACCTATCTTTCTATGGTTCTCCTTTACTTATGTACTTCCTACAATATTGACGAGTCTGCCAATTATTCTTCTAGTTCTAATAAATGCAAAAAATATTAGGAAATATATAATATTTATAGGGCTGGAATTCTGAACTTTCTTGTCTGTCAGTGTTTCCCTGGTGAAAGGGATCTGATGTAGTCTTCCAAGTGAGAATGATGCTGATGTCCGTTTAGACATCTTAGGTCTTTGAGATGCTAGTGCAGGATACAAACATAGACTTTAATTGCAAGTAATTGATATATTATTTAAATAGCAGTTTCTACATCTTTATAAGTGAAACTTATAACATCTTTCATAATGTGTGCAGCCGTAGTTTTACTTTGTTACTTAGATGTTTCTTGCCAATGGGTATTTTCTTAGGACGTACATTGTCTCACTAAGCAAGGCTTATGCAGTACCTTGTTCAGAATCAGAGCCTTTAGTGATGAGACTTTTAATTTCTGACTTCATCTTTCTGCTCAGCTATTGGTAATTACATGTATGTTCACTTTCCTGTGTACCAGGAAAGAAATGAAATCAACGGTATGTGCCAAAAGTGTTCCTGGGGTAGGCTAATTAGGTCTGATCAACCTTGAAGGAAAAAAGAATCATACTCAAACTGGTCTCTCCTGCTATCTCAGACACAAATATTGTAGTTGTCCCTTTCAATATGTGTTTTAACAATGCAAAAATCTTGGGTTGTTACATCAGTTTGTGAGATTACAGCTCTTTCCAGGTACTGATCAATGCTGTGCTGCCCTGCCTGTATCTGGTTGTGTTGTGAACTCATCCAGCTTAAGCCAAAACTGTGCAATAATGAACTTATTCCTTGTCTGTGGCACTGCTTAGGTCCATCTTGAAATGCTGCTATGCTGTGCTGGTCTGAAGGATCCTGGGGAAGAAAATATAGAAAATGGTACAGAAAAGGGCAGTAGGAAAGTTCTACATCTCAGTCCATCAGCCTGCAGATGTAATGCTGATTTCCCAGGAATTTGCTCCTTAAAATGTTACTGTGTGGAATGGAGAGAAAGAAGGTCAGATACTATCTAAAAACCAACAAGCTTCCTGGCAGTATAGTGAAAATATATGTTGTAAGAACAGAAGATTTTCAAAGCACTTAGGAACACCCAAGTTTATAGGCAGATGATTCATCTAATAATGATACATCTATGCTGTATGCTCATGGCATTTGCATATTGTGATAGAATAGAATATTTCACTGTACTTGCACCTTTTTATTGAGTGTAATGAAATAGATGCATCTAAGTCAAGGCTGATTGTGTGTGTGGAGAGGAGGAAGGCTAAAGGTTGCTTATTGAAGCTCAGCCACCTTACCTGTTGGCAGCTTTTCATGAAATGTATTCTGCAGCTAAGTCATAAATGGTTGGGATCTGTCATAATTTATGTGTACAGATATATTTTACTGAAGATATTTTAGTTCACCAGAACATTTTCTTCCTCAACAAGCTACAAGGCACAATGTCAGAGAGAAAATTCTAATTGTGTTGTAGGGAACTGGAGCTGCTCCCTGGCTGGCTTCTTTTCATGGTGGTGAGAGGAACTGAAAAGAGAGGGAGAAGTTGGACTCCCAAATGTTTTATGGAGCAGCAGTGTATGGGAAGGTAGGAGAGGAAAAATAAGTGAGTTATGCAGCAGAATGGTTTCCTGAGATGTCAAAGTTGATTGAAATTTTGAATTCTTAGGGGCTAATGGAGTGCGAGTCCCCCGTAGCAAGCCATTCATGGCTTACCAAAGGGAAAAGACATCTGCACATGTAAGCCCTTAGCACTGGAAGAATTCTCAAAGGAGTCACTATCACATTCCCTCTGTCCTTCAAACTATTTAGAAAATAGAGTTACTGCATTTTTATTTTGACAAAACTTCAAATTTTGTAACAAATGCAGTTTAGGTCAACTTGAAATATTGACAATTTGTTTAGAAGAAAGAAATCTTACTTATTTAAGGTATTTAATTATTTGTCTAATATTTAGAAGTTTTCATTTGCACCATAATTACAGATATTGCAATCACTGCTTTTTTTGTTGTTTTGTTTGGTTCTGTTTGTTTTTTGAGGAGACCTCTCAGAATGTTACTTCTTTGGGAAATAGAAGCTTTTATTATTCCGTGTATTTCAGAATATGAGGGGAGGAAAACCACATTTTCATGTTTTCTGACATGGTTCTGTGTTTTGAGATGAAGATATATAGTACTGCAAATAATATAAAAATATAGGGTTTAAATGGTTGAGAAGAATTCATACACTATGTTAGGATTGTTCATGTGCCTGCTTTTCCCTTTTCTGTAAGCACGGATGATTGAATGAAGTAGAGATGATTGCAGCTCTACCTCAGCACTCTGGTAGTCTTTTGATAGTTAGAGGAGATGAAACACAAGAGCAGATTGATTTCTAACTATTAATTAGAGAAGACAACTATTTTTTCTAATTTTAATTTTTCCTGTTTAATTCAGTGGATGTATCAGAGGAAAACCTTAAGGGATAGGATGGCAAGTTAAAATGGTCAAAAACACTTCAAATTTTTAAAATTTAAAAATTTCATTTAAGTGTTTAATGACACTTCTGTGTGATAATCTCAAGTATTCAATGAAAGCAGATTAGAGGCACTGCTTCTCCAGAATGACCACTTTTGTGACAGTACTTAATTTTGTGCTCCTCTGGTAAAAGCAGAAACTGAAATTTCTGATCTTGAATTAATAGCCTGTGATTCTGAAACTTCATTGCAAGTTGCAAATATTCATGTATTAGTTAAAGGCTGAAGAAGCTAGCTGAGAGCAGGAATATTTGACACCAATATGGGGATTTTTTTAGTGTTACAGATAAAAGTAGTAATAAAAGGGACTCAAATAATCTATGTCTGGTCCTGACAGCTATCCAGAACCCATATGTAGGTTTGAGTTTACATCATGGAAAGGATCCAAAGATTAGGAGAATAAGACAAATTAACAAGGCGATGGTGACCAAGGGAGAGTGTTTGCTGGTATAATTTCTCTGCCAAACCAGCCTGAGAATTGCAAGAGACAATTTTTGTCTATTTTTCCTGTTTTTCCCATTTGCTGTCAGCATTATAACTGCAATTACATGAGATGACATAACAGATCTCAGAAAAATGATCTCTTATTCATCCTTGAGTTAGTCCTTTCTGTCTTATTGCAGCAGAGAACCTTTGCCAGATTGGGTGGAAGAGTATCTTAGAGCTCTCCATGTTGTAGTCAGTTGCAGTCTGGCTTTTCAGCCAGAGGATACTGGAACAGAGTACTGGAACAGGCTCCCTAGGGAAGAGGTCACAGCATCAGGCCAGACAGAGTTCAAGAAGTGTTTGGACAACATTCTCAGGCACATGGTGGCATTTTTGGGGGCATCTTGTGCAGGGTCAGTAGTTCCACTCAATGATCCTGATGGGTCCTTTCCAACTCAGCATATTCTGTGATTCTAGCTTGTCTACCTGTCTACCTTGGACCGATGCAGTTCAACTAAGAACTGGTTATGATACAGTGCTGTGATGAAAGAAGATGCAGAGATGCAGTCTCCTTTGACATCAGTAACTAAGAATCCTGAATGGTGAAATGAGATTGAGGAGGAAAAAACAGCTAATGTTTTCTCTCTTATGGTCTTCTGCCTCTTTTATTAAAATCTTCCTACTTCTTTGTCAGTCCTAACCACAAGGCAGCTGTGCAGCCTGCATGGAACTTGGAAACATTTCTGTTGGCTTCAGCTCACAATTTTATACAAATAAATTTCCTGTTCTGTTACTAGGAACTAATTTTCCTAATAGGAAGAATGATATCACTCCTTTTTGAACTTGTGCAGAAATGGAGGAGAGTGCTGAAAATGCTATCAGCAAGATAAATGTTTATCCTTGCTTCCAGGTGCTGAGCCCATAAATATGGGCACAGCCTTTGTGCTGGTATTCTTTGTTCCTGGCATCTGTGGCAGTTGTGGCATTTTTAAAGACTTGCTGTTTGATTACAGAATAATTTAGATTGGCAGGGGCACCTGGAAGTCACCTGATCCAACCTTCTGCTGAAAGCAGATCCTACAGGATCAAATTGCTCAGGGTCGTGTCCACTTGAGTTTTGAATAAATCCGGGATGAAGATTTTGCTGTCTCTCTGGGAAACCTGTTCCAGTGTCAGACAACTGTGGGAAAATTGTAATATGTAATTGTAATATCACACCTTATGTTCATTGCCTTGTGTCTTTTCACTGAGTACTTTCAAGTGCTCAATTTAGTCTCCTCTGTACAGGAATACTATATAGTTGAAGACAGCAAAAAAATGCATCCTCCTCTTAGCCATTTCTATTTAAGACTGAACAAACCCATTTCTTTTAGTTTCTGTTTGTACATAATATGCTCGATTTTGGAAGGTTTCCTCTGGGCTTGTTCTGGTATTAATGTTTGTCTCTTACTAGGATGCCCAAACTTGACATGGTACCCCAAACACGATTTCACAAGCTGCTGAAGACACAACAGTTGCTCGTATGGATTTGCTGGTTATACTGTTGCCAGTACAGGGCATGATACTGTTGACTGTATTTGCCACAATGATACGTGGCTGGTAATACTTTGTCTGGGGGTTTTGTAATAGAGCCTGTGTATAGGTTTACTGCAGCTCGAGGGCTGCAGTGAAGTAAGACTCATACAACTTGCTTGTTTCTCATGCTGTGTGGAAGTATCTGATAAAAGGCTGATGAGTTTTGCAGGGTGTGGTAGATGTTCATGTTTGTATTTTTCTTTCCCTGTTATTGCCTTTTATTTCTTTCTAGGGAATTATTCTCATGGGTCTCTTACACGTTTCTTGAGTGAATGAATCTTGTCTGTCCCATTGTTTCATAATTTCTTCAGGGAAATGCCTGTACTACAGAACTGGTTGTTGTTTGGAAGCTATTTTCAGCTATATTCCATTATTAAAGTTCACCTGTTATTAAAGGCTTTATTTGGAGGCAGGAGTACTTTCATTAGCTGCAGAGGTTTTTTTCTTGCTTGCATTGCAGTTTTTCATGTCAGTTCCACAAATTATCATCAAGTCCTTTACCTGTGAAATTGTAGTTTACTTTCTGATTAGTAGGGACTTTCCTTTTTCTCTTGTGCAAAGGGGAAATGGAGGTTTAAACTCTCTGCTTGATCTCTGATTTCCAGTGATCAAATGTTCCTCAGCATTCTGACTAAACGCTTGAGCTCATTGAACCCACTGAACTCGGGCAATATCATGGGTAAGTTTTCTGCCCTGGTCTGGGAGATGCAAAGACTTTTCCATTATGTTGGCCGAGCACAGTCATTCCTAGCACCTGATGCTGAATAAATTATTGTAGTCCTGTCATTCATGGTTGTCTTTCACTTTTACCAACAGATTAACTTTGACTAAACTTGCATATTTATTTCTGAATCAGTTGTTCTGCATTTTTGTCTGATAGTTTTCCTGAAGCCCTTAGGTATTACTTGTTATTAGTCAGAGAATTTGCCTGCATAAGATTTCAATCAGTATTCATTTTGTGATGTTGTTCTTAGTCAGAAAATGGAAAAACCCCAGATCCTTATGGTGTGCAGCTAACTTCACAAGGACAGAGTAATTATGAGACCTCACGTGAAATGAGTTTTCACTTAAGCCAGCCAGTAATTTGAATGCATTCTCATGGGTTGAGAAGGAGAGATTGCATGCCCTAGGGACATTTATCTGAACTGTGATGTCTTACTGACATGGCCAAAGCTTTAAGCATTTCCACATCTGTCTGTGGTGAAAGCTTATCTACTGGCTTTTGATTAATTAGACTATTTCTACAAGTGACTATTTTTGCTTGCTTCTCTATAGCTCTTACTCTTAGGTAATCTTTTGTATTCAAATTATGCAATCATATTATGGGGAGCAGCATGAAATAATTATGCTTTGTGTGGGATCCAGTGCTAGATTCTTCTGAGCACAGTGCAGAGATTGGTTTCAGGACTTTAAAATACAAAAGATGCTTTTCTGTAAGATATCGCCAATAGTCAGTTCACTTTCTTAGATTTGTGCTTGTCCTTCTTTACTTTCAGTTCACTGTGCATTTATTGAATTATTCTACAGCTTACTGCATAATCAACTAATAGCCTGAGAGGATAGAATTGTATCAAATATGCTAGAAATAATATTGAACATTGTATCCTTTATCATGCTTAAAACTACTGCTAGGGAAAGAAATTTTGATTCCATTTTTTCACTGTAAATGGAGATCCCCTTATTTACTGTCTCCCAGTAGACAGTGAACTGACATTTATCCAATTCCTCAGACTTGCACTCAGAGGGCTCATCCATTTGGCATATCCATTGTTGCAGTGAGTCTACAGAGGTTGTCTGAAGTATTAAAAAACAATTTTGAAGCTTCTCTCTTGCAACTGATACAGATTTGTCCATCTGCACCATTTGAATGATCACTGTTAGCCTCCAGAAACACTGGTAGCTTTTGTTTTTTTCAACAGATTGAGGTGATTTATGTCTTTCTAAGATATTTTTCTTATATGGAGGTATACATATACAGACTCAAATGCAGTCTCACTATTCCTGTGAAATAAGATTTGATTTATTATTATTTTACAAATAGTTCAAAACTGCTATTGAATATTGAAAAACAAATCAGGTAAAGAATATATTTCAAGGCACAGTTTTTTCTTTTTTTTAATACTGTTGTATCTGTTTTAAAAACAACTTCTGATTAACAACAAATGTGTAAAAATAAATACAATATGTGTATTTACACATATGTATAAATTTGTATATTGTATAAATACGTGTATTTTACACAAATGTGTAAAAATTAATACAATAACAACAAATATATAAAAAAATAATGCTAAGGAAGTTGAACATTTGCAATAGTATTTATTGATGTTTGTTGTAGACTTCCATTTTTGAATAGGAACCAGTTTACAGCAGTCTTATGTTACTTGGAGTATTGTCCTTCACAGCTAAATTGTTTAATGAATCAGTTTCACAGACTGAAGTCATAATCCTGTGGAAAATATTCTAGCTCCTAGAATTGTAACTGTGATATTTCAGAAGCAATCTCAGCTGACCTCTATTTACTGTATATTTAGATTAATCATAGAATTTAATCTTTAACACTTGTGTTAATTTGCCATGCATGAACTCTGCCAGTAATGTATTTCTAATTCTAGTATTGCTGAAAACAATATCACATAACCTTGAGATAAGAAGAGATCCATGTGGGACTTGTTCTAGAAATGCCCCCATGAGATGATTCCCCATTTACAATTACTAGTGGAGAACTTTCTGTTAACCTGTTTGAATCCATACCAATTTTTATGCAATATGTTGAATGTGCTTTTCAAAAGTCCTGTGAAAACAGGTGCTGACTAGCAGATGAGTAACTTCAGGGACAATGGTCATTTATCAAGACCCATTCTCTGTAAAGCCATGTTTACTGCATTTGAATCTTGCAGAATCCAGGGGTTCTAAATGAATTATTTCCTATCTGAGTTTTTCAGCCATTTTTTCCCCCAGAAAGATCAGTGTATAATGTTGCTACACCTGCTTTCATGCTAGATCATCTTCTGTTTTTTTTAAGGTCAGGGCGTGTTAGCTTTTTGCTAATTGCTTTGAAAATATTCTTGCCATAATGCTTTTTTCTGTTTTTGCGTTTGTTTGGCTTTGGTTTTCTGGTTTTGCTTTGGCAGATTAAAAGCTGCATTTTAAAATCAAATTTGTGACCTCCAAGTTTGTTCATCTTTTGTTTGACATTTAAAAATAATTTTTGGTAATAATTAATACTCTTCTATGTTTTTAAAATAATCACATTTCTAACTTCCAAGTCTTGTTCAGAATGTCAGTCATTGATCCAGTTTCAACTTCCCTTGTTCTGTTGTATATTTTACTACATTGATTGCGTCTAAGTGCATGGCATTTTTTTTGGCTTTGCTTTGGTGTACGAGTACAGCATGATAACTTACTAAGTTTCTATATAAAAATGAGTCTTGTGTTTTTCCTCTGAAGTTGTGGGATGATAAACTAAAGCAGTATTGTGAGAAGTGCTTTGATTTTTGGTGTACTGCTTGGGAGGATCTTGATTCCCTAATGGAGAGTGATCTGTGAATGATACCATTTTCTTTAAAAAAAGGTGTAAATAGTCTTCAAGTGAATACTTAAATTACAAAAGAGCTACCTCATATAAAACACTGAGCCATTTTTACAGATATTTTTATACTTCCAGAATTAATGCATTGCCCCCCCAACAGTCTAACACATAAAACTATTAATAACTACTGAGCTATAAAAATGCGAGACAAAAAATGATTCATCTGATACTTTTAATATGTCCTCTGAAATACAGGATGATCCCTTTAATGCCCTAATGTGCTTTATCAGAATGAGTTTTAAATAATGCCCTAAAACCAGGTCTTTTGATTACTGGCATGTGGCTGTGTGTTCATGATTGCTGATGCAGATCTGGATCAATTGATAGGAAAACTTCATCTGAATTAGTTATGAGCTCTGAGCTCACACTTGCAGTTGCTTGAGATGGAACACTGAGTATAGTATTGATTCCAAGGTGTCCTGTATGTGTGTGTTGTTTTATATTCCTCACTGCACTTTCCATCTGATTAACTTGTAAACTGCGTGACAGCCTGGATTCTATGTTTCTTGAGTCAGAAATTCTTTTTCTTATCATGAACCATGTACAGTGAAATAAGAAGAATATGAATAAAATTGCTTCTAGGTGGCTGCACTGTTAGATGTTTTCTTTGGTTACATGTGAAATTTTCCCTTCCCGGTTTGTGCTTTGCCTTGCACTGTGACAGTGATGGTTGGTATAAATGCAGAAAGACAAAAGTAGAAGAAAAATCACAGATTAGTTGAGGTTGGAAGGGATCTCTGGACTAGTCCAACCTCCCTACTCAAGAAGTGCCACCTGGAGCCAGTTGCCCAGGACCATGTCCAGAAGGCTTTAGAATATTTCTGAGGATATTCTCCACACCCACTGTGAGCAACCTGTGCCAGTGCTCTATCCCCCTCACAGCATAGGAGTGTTTCCTGGTGTTCAGGTGGAACATCCTGTGTTTCAGTTTGTGCTCACTGCCTCTGGCTGGCTCTGTCCCTTTTTGCACCTTCCCTTCATAGGACATTTTCATAGACACCTGCCCTTTGTACACGTTGATGTGACCCCCTGACCTTTCTCTTTTGGGCTCAACAATCCCTGCTCTCTCAGCTGTTCCTCATCGGAGAGATGCTTCAGTCCCTTTGTCTTCTTCATGGCCTATTGTTGGATGGTTTCCAGGATGTCCATGTTCTCTATTCCATTGTGGAGCTCAGAACTGGACACTAGACCAGGTGTGGCTAGAACAGTGCTGAGTGAAGGCTGTGAAGGATCACCTTGACCTGCTGGCAGCATTCTTCCTAATGCATCCCAGGATGCTGTTGGCCTTCTTTGCAGCACATTGCTGGCTCATGTTCCACTTGATATCCACCACGACCTCCAAAGCCTCTTCTGTCAAACTGCTTTCCAGGTGGATGTCCCTAAGTATATTTTGGTGTCTGGGATTGTTCCTCCCCAGATGCAGAAATTTGCACTGTTCCTTGTGAACTTCATGAAGTTCGTGTCAGCACATTTCTCCAGCCTGCTGAGGTACCTCTGGATGGCAGCATGGCCCTTTGGCATATCAGCTACTTACCCCATTTCTGTGTCATAAATAAACTTTGTGAGGTTATGTTCTGCCTGTCATCCAGATAATTAATGAAGGTGTTAAACAGGAATGAACCTGGTGTTCACCCCTGGGGTACATCACTGGTCACTGACCTCACCCTGTGGGCTTGGTCAGTCAGCTTTTGATCCAGCTCCCTGTTTGCTTAGCCAGCCTGTACATCAACCATTTGTCTATGAGAGTCTCATGGGATACAGTGTGAAAGGCCTTACTGAAGTCCTGGTGGACAATGCCCCCTGCTCTTTCCTTATCTATCTTTCATCAGAGAAGGTTACCCAGTTGGTTCACTGTTCCTGGTGATTTTCTTGTCATTTATGTACCTAAGAGTGGTTTCCAGGATTCACTGCTCCATCGCCTTCCCTGGTATCAAGCTGAGGCTGATCAGCCTGTACTTCTCTGGGTCTTCCTTCTTGAAGATAGGAGTGACATTTGCTTTCCTCTAGTCCTCAAGCACTTTTCCCACTCATCATGATTGATCAAAGATGGTCAGGAGTGGCTGTTCAATGACATCTGCCATCTATCTCCCTTAGCACTTGGTGCATCCCATAAGGGCCCACGGACCTAACCTGTGTCCTGTTTTTTTAAATCTTCCACAAAGGGCAAGAGTACAACTTCTTTGCTCCAGACTGGTCTCAGGGAGTTGGACTTTCTGAAGACTGGTCTTGTTAATAAAGACTGAGAAAAGGTGACATTCAGTATTGCAGACGTGTGTCTTTCTCACTGAGCAGTGGGTTCACATTATCCTGAGTTTTCTTCTTGTCACCTATGTACTTAAGGAAATGCTTCTTGTTGTCTTTGACATCCCTGGCCAGAGTCAGTTCCATTTGAGCTTTAGCTTTCCAAACTGCATCCCTGGATGCTCAGGTATTTTTTCTGTATTCCTCCTGCATCACCTGTGATTGCTTCCTCCCACTGTATTATTTTTGTGTTTGATTTTTTTTCTTTTCAGGAGGTCCTTGTTCATCCATGCAGGTCTCCTGCCATTTTTCTTGTTTTCATAGTCTTTTAGATGGATCTCTCATAAGGTTGAAGGAGATGATCCCTGAATATTACCCAGCTTTCTTGCCCCTATCTTCACTTGAGAGCTTTATCCCATGGGACTCCACTACACAGATATTTGAAGAGGCCAAAGTCTGCTCTCTTGAAGTCCAGGGTTGTGAGCTTTCTTTTGCTTCTTCCTGCCCCTAGGATCCTGAGCTCTACCATCTTATGATCTCTGCAGCCAAGGCTGCCTTTTGATCTTCTTCTTTCCCCAGTGAACCCCTCCTCCTTGGTAAGTATGAGGTTCTGCAGATCACTTGCTCTCACTGACTCTGGCACTGTGGCAGGAAGTTGCCATCTGGGCACACCAGGGGCCTTCTGGAGTTTTATCTGGCTGCCTTCTGCAGTCAGTCATCCCCCACCCCACTGGCAGAAAACCTGTGTTTGTCTGTTGGCTTCTGGCTTGTGTGGGTTGAATACTTTGTTGCTGTTGCTGCTGGTTGATGTGACACGTGAACTGCACTCTTTGTCGCAGGTCTTTGCCAACAAACCTGTGCCAGTAAATGAGATTTATTTTTAGGACTAAATTAATATTTTTGCCTGATGTTTTAGCTTCTGATGTAATTAACTGGCTGCTCAAGCATCTGCTGCTGCCTAAGCAGCTGCTGAATGATAGCAGAATAAACTGAGCAGACCTGTACTCATTGTAACTGTGGTTGTGCTGGAGAGCCAGGTAGTAGGAAAAGGACTCGCCAGGAAGCAGAATGTTTAATTCCTGATTAATTCCTGATGTATTTGTGTAGAGTTGGATAGTGAATTGATGAGCAGCTCAGCCAGAAAGAGGAGGTAGACTACAAGAATTACTTGATAAAAACATGGCAAGGTTGGATCTTCCTGGCAGCAAGAGCAGCTCTTGCATGCTTAAGCCAAGGTGGCAGCAGACTTTACCTGGTTGGGTTTTTTTTCAATTATGTCTTTTCGTTATGTCTATTTTTGAGACAAATGCCTTTTCTAACTTTCTCTCACAAAGGTCTTGTGTGTTTGTTCAAGTTTTTCTCCTCTGTGTCAGAAGGGGTAAGTTGTACTTCACTAAAGGGAAGATGTAGGTGCTTTTGCAGAAAATCTTGTTTTCCCAAGGTTTATGTCTCCATTATCTGGACTGCAGTAACATTTCCCATAAAAATTGAGAATGTTTACATGGCCTCTTGATTTTGTTGTGGACTTGTTTGAAAATTCTTACTCTCAGTCCTTTACTGTCCCAGGTTTGTAAGACTTTTGCACTTCTTATTGTTTCCTCCATCTTACTTCAGGGGAGTGAGCAAGCAACTGGGTGGGGACTTAGCTGTTAGCCACACCAGCCTACCACACCCGCTTTATGTGAATTGAGGTTATCCTTCTATAAACCTGCTGAAAGCTCTATAAACCTTCTGCAGAGTTAAAAATTCAAGTGGCTTTAGCTTTTGGTATCACATTAAAAAGGAGAATAAAGCACACAGTCTTCCAGAGGCTAGCTTTGAAATCAGTATTTCCTAACGGATTTATATTAAAAAACCCTCTTTATTTTAGTGCTGGAATAGGAAGATATT
This sequence comes from Promerops cafer, assembly GCA_013398275.1. Taxonomy (NCBI): domain Eukaryota; kingdom Metazoa; phylum Chordata; class Aves; order Passeriformes; family Nectariniidae; genus Promerops; species Promerops cafer. Next base: position 13,798 of record VZSE01013513.1, read on the forward strand.
GGAGAAGAGCCGTACCTATGGGAGAAAAAGCTTATTTGGGGGAAAAGAAGAGATGGTACCAATTTAAAATATGTTAAAGTTTGAAGAAAGAAATTTTTTGTTAGTTAGGAAATTTTTTGTCCTATTTGAAAGGCAAATATACACATGGTTTTACTTTCAGGAAAGCTTTGAATTTTGAAATTGTTTGTTTGAAGGTAAATACTTGTTCTTGGAGGAACAGATCAAATTGCCTTTATTTTGATTCCAAAAGGAGGAGGTTTCTTGAGTAAGTAACTTCTTATATGAATTCACAAATTGTACAGATTCCTTGAAATGCTTAGTAGAGGCACCCTAAAAATCCCAATCCATTTGAATGGAAAACTACAAATGGAATGAAATAATTGGAACCACAGTGTGTTACTTTACGTGAATTGGGTTAAAATTTTGAGAAGTTTTTGTGTAATTTTTGTGTAAGGAAATCTGAACATTATCTGTTGTCCTGAATCCTGGTAAGAATCTTTCTTCTGGGATTTCCTACCTGTCATCAGACCAAGGTTGCAGCTTTTTAGTTTTGTTTTGCTTCTGTCGTGGTGGCCAGAAGGTGTTGAGATGGCATCAGGATTGTAGCAGCTGAGTAACTTTTACACTCATGTAAACTCTTGTTAACACACGCAGCTAGTCATGCTGGTCAAGGGTTTGAAAATTTCATGCCATGCACAGTACCTGGCATGTTAAGAGCCTCTCTTTTAGCTGTTAATATTCCTTGTTTTAAAAAGGAGTTCTTTGAAAGCCACCTTCCCCCAGTTCATTCATTTAAAAATAAAAACATTATTGTAGGGCTCTGAAATACTATTCCTTGAGAGATTATGTTGGTGTTGTTATCTGTGTAGGTGTTGGTAGTATTGTTTGCTGATGTGGTGGAATTAGTCACCGTGTTTTCCCCTGGAAGTGCCCGCAGTCCCTTATGCACAGGTCTCTGTGCTCTAGACTCTCTGCATTGGGCTGGAAGAAGTCTGATCTGGAGTTGTGTCATGCCACTGGTGCTGGGCCATCTGATGGAGTTCCTGAGATAATTTTCTAACTTTTCTTTAATCTCTTTATTCGTTTTTCATCCCTGGTATCTTTTGTTCTTCCCCGCAAAGATGCAGAGCATTTTTTTGTTGTTAGGGTGATTACTAGTTACAGGGAGCCAAATATCCCCCAGACAACTGGGTGCTTTATGGAGGTGAAGTGACAGATGATACCTTTTTTGCCTTCTTTCTGTAAAGGAAATTTGTCCTTCCCTTTGCAATTTTTTTTACCTCTTTGAGTCCTGGGTAGACATTTGGTCACTCAGATATAAATGCAGCTTCATTTCTACCTTACTGATTTCTATTGAATACAAAGAAATGTCTCGACATCATATTTGGGGCTTTGGGTGCAAGACTGAGACAGAGAAATATTTCATGCTGTTGTTGTTAGTGAGTCACTTAATTACTCAGAATGTTGACTTACTCACCCTAGATGCCTATAATAAATATTTCATGTATAATTATAAAACATTAATACTTTGAGATTGGCAGAGATTTGTAACAGTTGTATAACAAAGCAGCTGTTTGGTGTGAATGAATTTCAGTACATTTTGACTGGAAGTTGTGTTAACTAGTGAGTAAAAAAGGGACCATTATATGGGACTAAAAGATTTTCTAGACTTTTTTTTTTTCCTGTACTTCGATGATGTTCTTGTAGATCTATATATGAGACATGTATCTACATATGAAAATGTTTTTATTGGTAAATTAAATTTTCTTGTCACTCTCAGTTGCTTTTTGTTAGTTAAAGAGAAATGAAAGTGTCATATAAAATGTCTATTGACAGTCTGTAGTTTTTAAATAGTGTCATGGTTATGAAGCCATTTTATTCTTTTCTATTGTTGCTGTTAGGTTTCACTCTGTGGACCTTCATCTCAAAGAATTATTGTTCACTGACCATGAATTCAGTCACAGTAAAAAATGTTGAGCACATTGTAGATATATGTTAGAATTATTTGGAAATACATTATTTTAATACAAATTCAAAATTGCTTTTTGTTTTATCAGCAAACACGTATCTCTTTATGGTGCAAGCTCGTGGTATAATGTTGAGAGAAAATGTAAAAACAATAGGACACATGATAAGATTGTACACTAACAAAAATTCTACACTGAATGGCACAGGTAAGAATATTTCTTATTTAATTTTTAAAAGGCCTTTTTTTTAAAAAAAAAAAAAAAAAGAAGCCAATCATTAATGACATAGCTCAATTATGAAAACTTAGACCCAAATCCTACTTCTCTGAAATTGGAGTCAAGGTCAAATAGTTGCTATTTATCAGTTCACTTTAGTAGGAAATTTTTGTATTAGCTGTAACAAAGATACTTGTATTTAATTATTATTCCTCTAGAACAATAAAATGCATTTTAAATCATGCTGCTAGGAATTTGTTAACTAAAGATTAATGCTCTCACCTGCACGATGATATGTTACAATTTCAGTGGATAACATAGGTTTTTACAAATATCGATTCTTCTTTTTAAGATTATCCTGAAGGAAACAATTCTAGTGACTGTGTTGCTCAAACAACAATGTATCTTCCAGAGAACTTCACCTACTCTCCTTACCAGCCTTGTCCAGAGAAGCTGCCTTACATGAGTAAGTTTTAAACTGACCTTAATGTTTATCTAGTATTTTAAATTGTATTTTAAACAAAACACAGTTATTTTAATATAAAATAAAATAATAAGGAGTCTAAGCATATAACAGAAAGTAATGAATGAAATACATCTGAAATGCACAATGATCCTTAGCAGAAGTTTGCCTGTAACTAATGTGTTACTGAAATTTTGGTCTCTTTACTAATCACCTTTACTAATTTGAAATCAAATAATTGAGCTACTGATTTGTAAGAGAGAAAATTTCACATAGTTTCTGAAGTTATTTGTGATGCATTCCAGAATTCTATCCTCTTGTCTTTTAGACACCTGACATAATCTGTGGGCTGTCATTCAGCGTGAGCAATTAATTAAATATCTAATATAGCAGTACAGATCCATATAATCCCAAAAAATGTTGCTGGCAGCTGAACTGAATTCTGATCAATTTTTCTTCAAAGAAAAAGAGTGGATTATTATTTCAATAGTAAATATTTTAGCTACTTTTGGAAACATGAAAAGTTCAGCTAATGGCAAATCTGGATAATCAGAGAAACAAGATTTGATGTTTTTGCTGATTGAAGAATGCACATAAATTAGTATTTTTAATGGCACTTTCAAATGACCTGGCAGTTGGAATTCTGTCAGTTTAGTTCCAAACTAAGTAATTCTACCTGTAATTTCTCTATAGATCTCCATATTGCTGCTCTCCTTTTAGCATCTTTTTGTTGTTGTTGGGTTTTTTTTGTTAGTACTTGCTCTGTACTTCTTCTATTCTGTTTAATTTAATAGAAAAATAATAATTTTAATAGAAAATAATTCACTGGATAAGTTGCTTTTCAACAAAGGAATATGTGTTTCCCTTTTTGGTTTCCATGTATGCCATTTTAATCATCATCTCTCTTTCTAATTAATATCTAAAAAAGCATCTCTGAAGATCTTTTAATTTAATGAAATGTCGTAGGAAGTGAGAGAGTCAGGGAAAAAAGAGTGTTGAATTGTGTATACTTTGACATGCTTAATTAGTCTAAGGTTATTATACAAGTCAACTTTTCTTCTTTGCATCAACTTGCCAAATTTGTATCATGAAAGGGGCATGGTAAAATCATATTTGTTCCCAAGTACATATGCTCTGAAAATAGGAACAGCTATTGCCTTTTTTGTGTGACTCAGTATAACAGGTTATAACCCACTGGCTGAGCAATGCTGTTGCAATTTGTAAGCAAAACACCTCTTCTTTGAGACAGAAGCAGTGCAAGAACCTGTCTGTCTTTTCCTTTGTAGATAAACTGATAATCCCAACCTTTCTAGACTGCATAGTTTCTAAAGCTCTTGTCATTCTTGAATTTTTTGCACCGTAGACTGTCTTTAATTTGATTTCTTTGTAAAGCATCATAACTGGTTTAAATCCTAGTTACAAGCCAATTAGTTTTGGAAAACTTCTCTTTTTCTCAAATAGCAGCAGTTGATACATTTCAGGATGAGATTTTCTATTTTTGTGCAATTATATTGCATTGGCTCATATTAATGTGCAATCCATTATAAACTGTAAAACTACCTTTCTGCATACTGCAGCATAGCCAGGTATCGCTTGTTTTATTGTGCATGCTTCATTTTTTTCTTCAGTAACAAACCATCCTTTATTATTTTAAATTAATTTTACTTTATTGGTTTCTGTCTCATTTGTTGAATTAATTATTTTTCTGATTTTCTTCTTCAAAATGTTTTTTGCTTTCTCAGCTTTGTAATTTTGCAAACTGTATAAATATGTTTTATTGCAGCCTGCTAGACAGTGATGGAACTAGTGAATAATAAGTGCAGTTATTTGCAGAGATGCTTTCTCCTGCCCCCCACCAGTGACAGGGAAAAAATGCTGATTTCTATTCACTCATCTCCTGTGTGCTTTTGATAGTACTAATACTTCAGGTTTTACTGTAGTTTCTTTTTAAACACTCTGGATGGAGTTTCATCATGTCCCATGGAGTTAGAAGCACCTTTATCTAAGGGCTTTATCTAAATGCTGTTCTACCATTTGATGTTCTAATTTAAACTCTGTAATCATCTGACCACATCTGAACTTTTCTCAGAAGACAGAGGTATCTGAATCACATCATGTGTTATTTCCTTCCCTTTCTGGTGTAGTAATTGACCTTGATTTATGTTCCTTTTAGATTCTGTATTTGAACTGAAAGGCTCTTGTTGCTTTTCTATCTCTTGGTAGTTGAAATTGATTTTTTAAAATTTAAATTCTTTATTTTTTTTTAATTTATTTTGTACATATATATATATATATATACTGGTCCTTTGTTGATTTACCTTGACTCTACATTTCGTAAGATTTCTTTTTTGGGTTATTGAAGAGTTTCAGACACAACCATTATGATAATCTAAGCTTATTTTTAAATAATTATTTTTATTTTTAATTATTTTAAAATTTTTATTTAAATCTCTGTAGGACTAGCTTGTTCTGCTGTCCATCTATACAGGTTTTTTAGTAAGTGCCATGTTTCCTTTTTTCCTAAAATAATTAAATAAATATGGGTTTCTTTCGATCTTCTCTTGAAATAGCTCCATAGTGTACTGTTATTAATAATTTTTCACCTATGATTTTACATTAAAAAGTTACCTTCTTCATTTGCAAGTAGTACTATATTTAATCATATCCCAAACTAAAATAGCTCTTGAAGTTTCTTCTACCTTCTTCTGAAAACAATAGTTATTCCTAGTATAAAAGTCTCAGTATTTTCAAAAGATTTATGTAACTAGTCAATTCGGTGACACAGACAGTCTATTTGGCACAAATAGGATATTTTGGGTATGGACACATGGGACAAAATGGGAGTGACTTTTGACTGATTTTAAACCAACCCTCACCAAAATACTTAACTTTCTAGACAAAAATAAGAAGAATATGAGTTTGCCAGAAAGTTCTTGCAAGATTTTTATTTGATGATTTAGAGAGTAGTAGCTGCTGAAGAAAAACTTGAGCTTCTGGTTAATGAGTGTTACATTAGCCTTCTCCCCAGATTTCCTTGATTCTTTCTATTGCTTTTGAGGGTGTTGTCATTGGAACATTGTCATTTCCAGTTTTGAACTTTTTACACATGCATGAGCTAACAACTTTCAGCTGTCAACTAGTTAATATTTTCTCATAATTGGTACTAACATGATTTTTTTCAAATCATATTGTGGTCTTTATTCGATAACTTACTGAATGGCACTCCTATGCCTTTTGCAAATGCTTTTCCCATTCTACCAATGGTAATTCTCAAATCCAGCCCATTGCTGGATTTGAGAATTGGTTTGAAGCAAATAGTGGTGAATTAGTGGATGAAGACTCTACATGAAATGAAATGTGCGTATCATCTAAAATTTAAATTGAGGAAGTTCGTTGAGTGTAGTGATGATGCATTTTCTTTTAATGTTGAAGTGGAGCAGGAAGGCACACAGAATTTGAGCAAAGGTTCAGTAGTGCAGATGATGTAGAATTGTTAACAGTGGTGCTTGAAATGAAAGACAACCCAAATTTTCTGTAAGAGATGCAGAATTCAAATTACTTTGCTTGTTCTCTGTCCTCTGAAATAAGTATTTTCTTTATAGGTTTTATGGAATGAATGTTTGTTTTTGGAAACACTAAAGATTCATTCTGTAAGAATTAAAGATTAAGAGGATAGTATAAATTGTTTCTTTTTTTCTCTAGGTAATGTAGCTACAAATTTCTGGTGCCATTTGTCCATTATATTCCTTGTAGTGTTAGGTTGATTGTCTTAATTGAAATTAATATATAAGTTTTTTTCCCCTCTCTTTAGGAGGCCTTATTGATGTTAATATGAGTGAAATTAGTTTTGATGAAATTCAGCAACTCTTCTCAAAAGATTTGGACATTAAACCAGGAGGACACTGGAAACCAAATGACTGTAAGCCACGGTGGAAGGTTAGATGCTGATTTTCTGTTTTGGTTTATTTTTTCTTGTTAGTATATAAGAATAATTTACCATTGCAAGCACTCAGTCTTTGGTGCTATATATGTAGTATCTTGTAGTATGCCATCTGTGCTCAAGAAGAAACTTCAGCTAGGAGAAAAATTTGAAGTGGATCATCAAGAACTTTTAAAGGTTCATTAGCTGGAGTTACTAAACATTCATCATATGGATGCAAATCTGTCCTGTGTGTCTGTTGCTTGACGTGTAACTAGAGGCAAGTGAGCATAAAAGGATAATCTTATTTACATTTTACTCAAAATTTTTTTCTTAATTATTTGAGCAAATTTCCAGCACACTCTCCTAGAGGGAATGTGTAAACACTCTAAAACAACATGTAAAACACTGAGCCAGTTTAAATGTAAAAGTTGAAAAACCACAGGAATCTTGATCTGTATTGAAAAATTGAAATTTTAAAATGCTGATATAATAGCTTTTTTTTTGTTTTCATGAAGGTGGCTATCCTTATTCCTTTTCGGAATCGTCACGAGCATCTTCCAATTTTTTTCCGTCATCTGATACCCATGCTGCAGAAGCAGCGGCTGGAATTCGCCTTCTATGTTGTTGAACAGGTAACAGCATCTACTTGAAAAGTGACTTTCAAGATTCCTTACTAAAAGGGATTTGATATTCTTACCAAGATTTGGATGAATCCAGAATTTAAAAATTGTTACTCTGCTCTTCTACTCTTTTAAATGAAAAAGGAAGGCTCTATTTCCATTCCTCAGCTTGAGCAGTGGCCAGTTACATTATGCTTTTCTTCAAATATAGGCTGATATTTTGTAGGTAATGAGATGGCCTCTTAGAATCTATTGTAATTGTAAGTTTTCAAGGCAAAAAAGTGTTTCTCAGGGCTCAGTTCCAGGGCCTTACGTTCGGTGGATGCAGGAGCCGAATGCACCATCAGCAAGTTTCTGATGATATCCAGCTGGGAGGTTGTGGTTGACTTTTTAAGGATGGGATGCCTTGCAAAGGGTTCTAGATAAATTGGAACACTGGGCAGTGATTAATGGGATGAAATTTAATAAGTCAAAACGTTGGACTCTGCACCTAGGATGGAGAAAAGCCAGGCACAATTGTAAACTGGGAGAGGGGTGACTGGAGAGCAGCCCTGCACAAAGGGATCTGGGAGTGCTGTTTGGCAGCAGGAGCCAGGCTCACTCCTGGCTCTCAGAGTCAGCACTGTGTGTCCTGGCAGCCAGGAGGGCAAACCCCATCCTGGGGTGCAGCCAACCCAGCATGAGCTGCCAGTTGAAAGAGGCATCATTGTCAATTTTTTGTGTGTGCGTGTGTTAGAGTATGTTTGTCTCACAGTATTGAAATTTTTGTCTCTTCTTGATTTTTACAATGTCTCCTTTGTTTTCTGTGTGAAGACAGGTACACAACCTTTTAATCGTGCAATGCTCTTTAACGTTGGCTTCAAAGAGGCTATGAAGGATGCTGTGTGGGACTGCATAATATTCCATGATGTGGATCACTTGCCTGAAAATGACAGAAATTACTATGGATGTGGAGAAATGCCACGCCATTTTGCAGCAAAGCTGGACAAGTACATGTACATGTAAGTGAATAGTTTTATTCACATTGTTTCTTAAATACCCGGAAATATTTTAAAGTGCATAAATTTTGTGACACTGTATACAGTAGGTGAAAACAACAAAGCAGCCTCCTACTATGCTGTTCACAGAAATGAATATTTAGTTAGTAAAAGAAAGATTTAAATTTGGTCTCTACATTTGATATGTTACTAATTAGAAGATATCATTTATGATTTTCAATGTTGAGCTTGTTGCAGTGAAGTTGATCTTGAAAAAAAAAGGCTTTGTATGTCAAGGGAGAAAATCTTACCTAACTTACTAGAAATGTTTTCTGGCTACATAAACACTTGTGCTCGCTGTTACAAAAGAAAAGCAGATAATCTGCAGCAAAATATCACAGGAAAAATGTCTTTATTTTCTCATAAATGTACACTTACTTTTCTGTTTCATACTGCTTTTTAAACAGAAGATTTTCTTACTGCTAGACCTTTTTGTATATTGTCTCTCAGTCTCAGTCTCTACTGACATTTGGTGAATGTAGTGGGGCCTGCAGTTTTCTTACCTCTTTCTCTTCTGTCAGTTTACATTAATGATGTGTCACTTGCTTTTTAACACTCTGCTATCTCATGACATTCTTGGAATCACTTCACATAAAGCTGTAGCTTATTACTTGCTACATGTATGTATTTGCTATCCTGAACTTTATTTGTGAAATTAATCAACTTGACAACCTGGTCAACTAACAGATCAAAAGCAATGCCTTGAAACCATGGCTCTGTGTCTGGACTTCAGGTTGTCAACCAATAAGCAATTAAATGTTTAAAGATTTAATGTGTATTTAAAAATAAATAAGTTAGCACCTATGACCATATAAGAGATTTCATCTATCTTTGTATGTACTTATGAAACACTTTATGCATTTATATAATGTCTAAATAGGTAAGTATTTTAAAGATTGTTAAATTTTGTATAAACAAAACCAGGTTTATAAAATACAAAAATAAACCTCAAAAAATCCCATTAACTGTCATATTCCAGTTGTTTTTGGTTTTGGTTGGTGGTCTGGTTTTGGGTTGGCAATTTTTTTTTGTTGGTTATTTTGGAGGTATGTATGTGGGTTTTTTTGAGAGGGAGGAGAGGGGTTAAAAAACCTTCTCTTTCAGTTACATGTTGAAAGGCAAATATAGTTGTGACCTTCTCCACATGTTATTAAGATTTGGTTGAATCCTGTGTTTCCACACAGATCAGAAATTACATGATTGTGTATTTCTATTTTCTTTCCCCTTGCATTTGGGTGTTACTCAGTGTGGCAATTGTGTCCTAAGCAATGGTAAATCTTTTTGTAGATGGTGTTAACTCCTTGGAAGTTCCAGATTTGGAAGTGGCTCCTGAGAGACTTTTGTTTTATGAAATTGTGTGCTGCTTCTGAAAGAAAGCTACTTTACTGTAGCAACTTCTGGGATAAAGATGCAAGTTAATATTGATGGAAGTAAATACAGATACTTAAATGTTTTGATTTTTTTAGATTGACAGAGTGTTTGGAGGACTGGAAATCACTTTGTCTGGGGCATAGTATGTTATATGGATAGGCTGTTCATGTTGGCCAACTGCTTATTGCTTAATTATATGTGTTAGCAAATACTGTTGCTTTCTGACAGGAAAGCCTCTAGATCATTTTGATTCAAAAGTTTATATTTTAAAAACTGGAAGATGTTTTTTTTAAAAATCAGCATGCCATTCACTGTTTAATATGTACTGTTAAACTGTTTCTCTCAATTTTTAATAGTTCTGTGGAATATAGTCATGAATGAAAATTATTTAATTGATGCATTACTGATTTGTAATTTTTTGGTTGATTAAAGAGGGTTTTTTCAGTTGAATAGTGTCAATCTAAATAGTTTGAGGGCTTCACTTAACACTGCAGCTATGGGTCTAAATCAACCATCTGATATACCTGGATAGACTTTTGTTTCATATGTGTGATACTAATTGGAGCTACAGTTTAAGAGCACCTTTTATGCAAATCAAACACTACTGCAAACCTTTTGTTCAGCTTGGTGTATGTTACTTAATGCTGGCAATCTGTGAACCAGTTTCCCTTAGTGAGTACATTCAGCCTCTGATCACGTCCTTAGTTTGGGGCTCTTGCTTTTATGGAAAGGTATTGTTCAAAGAGAGGGTTACTTATCAAAGTTCAGCTAACAGAATAGAATTTGTCTTTTGTTTCCAGCCTTCCATACAATGAGTTCTTTGGTGGTGTTAGTGGCCTAACAGTGGAACAATTCAAGAAGATCAATGGTTTTCCAAATGCTTTTTGGGGATGGGGTGGAGAAGATGATGATCTTTGGAACAGGTGAGCTTTGAGTGCCTAGGTCTTTCTGTACCATCTTTGAGACCAATTTGGTGCTTTTTGTTCTGTCACTTGTTACCTTTCTGTAATTTGTTTTAAATGGACAAATTCTACATAGTTTGCTTCAGAAATATCAGAATATACCATTTGAAGGAATAAATATGATCTTTTTTCTTGGCCTGGGGACAGCTAGCAGGTTTTTAAGAGCTAGGTCTTGTAACAGATACAACAACAGGTAACCATACTAAGCATATTGCATCACTCTTACTGCTAGCATTATACCATCCCACAGACATGTAGAGTAAGCATGAGTTTCATATCTTAGGGGCAGTGTTTGAGACAGAGGTTAATTTGTGAATATATTGATAGTCCCAGACTAGACAACGGAGAGTGCTGCTCATGGCATTACCAGCTGCTCACAGTGAATGAGTCTAAACTGTTCTAACTGAGCTGTTGGAAGTGTCTGCCTGAGTTTATACATGAAGAGATATCTTTTAAAGGACGAGTTTGTTTTTATACTTTTTCTTGCTATTTGGATGCTTCTATGCCGGAACAAGCAGGAAATACTAAATATGAAATAATAATTATTATTATTTTGCATGTAGTTTTGCCAGCTTTTTTAGTTGTTGGGTTTGGAGTGTTGTGGTTTTTTTAGGAAGAGAATATCAGTGAACATAAAGACTTAACTTTAAAATATTTGATGTGTATTTTTCACTTTTGCTTTAACTTGTCTGAGGAGTTGTAAGAAGATGTTTTTATAAATGTTTATGTGTTATACTGCAGGGTTCACTATGCTGGATACAATGTAACAAGACCAGAAGGCGATTTAGGGAAGTACAAATCCATTCCTCATCATCACAGAGGTGAAGTCCAGTTTTTAGGACGGTAAGAAAAACAGAGAAATATTCAAATACTACAGCTAAAGATGTAAAATTTTTTTCTTGCATCCACACATATGAATAAGCAGTCAGTTCTTATCAGTGTTATTTCCTCTTTGGTGCTAAAATTTGTATTTTCTTAAACACATTATGTTTGCTGTTCAGATATTTTTTTATTAAACCATGAGAGAGACTAAATCTGCATGTCGGAAGATATTATCATCATGACCTTTGATCCATAATGTTATTCCATAATAGTTTGGGCACTAGTGCTGGCAGGGCTCCATTAGCTGGCTATTTTGGATATTTTGCAAAAGGAAGAAATGCAGCTGGGGCAAAGGACTCCTCCATGAAAACTGACTTTAAAACTTCTTAAGGATTGGTTTCTTCCATCACATTTCATTCTTTTCTGAGATACAGAAAACCTTTTCTTTTGGGGTTCCTTTCTTTTGCTACAAAGATACAAAACAGTTAAACTGGCCAGTACGTTCTGGCTGCCCTGGAATGGAATAGAGACCAGAATGCAGCAGATGAGCTACACATAAAATTTAGAAGGTGAAACAAAATAAAGGGTTTATGTTATTGTTTTCTGGTTACTAGAAATACTGTTCCATTCTGTCATCAATTGATGTCTTTTTCTGGGAACATCTTTTTTCTCTGTTATTCATAATTTTGAATTATGAATAAAATTATAGACATGTGCAGTAGAGATGAGTAAATCTGTTGTAGGAAACTCAAATGTATATATGGGTAATCTGGGGAGGGGGAACTTTTTTTTTAATCACCTCAAATTTAGACATTTGCAAATGCAGGAGTCTCAAGAGTGAAATGCAAATAATTTCGGACATTTAAATGTATAATGAAGAATAGTGAAGATTCCTAAATCTTCCCTGAACTCTTTGGTTGAATTTTATAGCAAAAGAAAATAAAGAAATTGAATAATCTTTAAAAATCTATTTAATTTGGGACCATAAAAAGTTTATGTATCGAATGCCTCCTTTGTTATTTAGTCTTAATGTTAACTTAGTATATGTGACTATAAAATCTGACTGTATTAAAAATCTTTAAAAGCTGGCTTTTAAACCTAAGGTAGGTTATTTGGTAATTTCAAAGGTCTGAGAAGTAGTTTCTGAATTTATGGTATACTTCAAAATTGAATGCCTGTCACAGTATCATGTCTAACATCAACTGAATTGTTTCATGCAAATCTTTCTCATTTTTCTTCTTCCAACTCCTCTGCAGATACAAACTTCTGAGGTATTCCAGAGAACGTCAGTATATTGATGGGTTGAACAACTTAGTATATACTCCTAAGATACTTGTCAGTAGATTGTATAAAAATATAACTGTTAATCTCATACCAGAACTCGCTCCTGTTAGAGACTATTGATGGAAGTGGAATGGCAAGATATCCTACCACAATGAACTTTTAACACTGGAAGCTACTAATAAACACTGTAAAACAAAACAAAACCAACAAACAGCAGCTTAGAATTAGAGTTATTTGACCAACTGATGATGCATATTTGGGATGAGAAGTGATTGTATGTACCATGCATTTTGATCTGAAAGAAAAGCCAGCAGCTACCACTCAGATGTTTACAGTATGAGACTACTGTTCAAGCCTTCATTCTTCACACTCTCTATCTTAACTACTCAACTAAACAAACTGCAGAAAACAGATTTGTAGCTTCTCTGGAAGTAAGGACAGAGACCTCTTCCAGGATTTTTTTTTATACTAAACTGCCCCTCCTCGTATTTAAATGAATGCTTTTGTTTCTTTTTAAAATGTGTTTTGTAAATATGTGATGTAAATTAATGTGTGTACGTTGCTTTTCAGTTGTTCAATATTTTATGCTTCAGTATGTATTTGAGTGTGTTCTCGTTTGAATTCTATAGGAATGTTTTTATTAGCATGAAAGAACAAGTGTAAAATGTAAGTATGCTTATAAAAAGGTTATACCTTATGTGAAATGAAGGAAATATTAATTGTTGGCCAGCTATGACTGTAAACTGTTATACTAGTTTTGAGCTCTAGGCCTCCTGCATACCTATATAGAAAAATCAATTTCTTATATGAACCTGCTAGAAAGAAAGCTTTTGATTTTATTTATTGCCAGCAAAATTGTATGATACCCTGCCTGTCATCTGAATCGTATTTATATGCATATTGCATGTGTATTACAGAAAATCTTGCAGTTGTTGCATATTATGATCTACAGGAACTCTTAACTGTTTCCAAGTGTGCCACTAGTGTCAATGTCAGGGATTTTAATGCCTAAAACAATGTGTCTGGGTGCGTACAGTATTTTGGTATTGTTCTTTTTTTTTTGTTGTTTTTTAATTCTAGTAAACAGCACTTTTATTCCTCCGAAATCAGAAGAGCCAAAAATGTGTCTTCATTGGAAGAATATTAAAGTTAGATTTTTAAGAGAATATTAAAACATAATTCTAATAGTTCAAGTGCTTGCAGTGTGGGATTTTCAGAAGCACGGTGTTGGTCGCACTGTTCTGCTGATGAGGATGGTGATGACATAAGCAGAACAGAAAGCAGGCCAATCCCAAGTGCTTTTTAAAATTCCACTCATAATATATTATTCAATATAGCTATTTAAGGGCCTATTCTGGTAGAGTGCTGAGTGCTTCTATGATGCACAGAGGATCCTCAAGTCAATGACTGTCAATGAGATTGAGGTTGCACAGTCCCGCTAAGGATTGGTCCTGTCTGTTTCTCTATTTTTGTGGTGTTAAATGTATAAGTAGCTAGCCTCTTCCCTTATCTTCTTATTTTCTCTTTGCTTGTAATATTATGCTACCTAAAAGTATCCTACTGCTAAGCATTATTATCTTTCCTAATATTTTTTTACATCCCTTGTTAATACAAGGAAAAAGACCAGGTCATTTATTTTCTATGTTAATGCAAATATAGTGACCAAGATATACTAAACTGTTTTATTTGTCTCAGTTACTCAACTCTTTAGGAACCAAAGACTGACTTCTGCTCCCATGAAGAATGGAAAGCAGTAAATATAATAAGGATTGTTTATCCATAGAGCGTTCTGTAAGAGTGTTGACAAAGAATCCTAACTTTAAGTCATTACTATATGTTGGTTTCCTGAATTGCTGCCACAATGCGTGGTGCTTTGTATATTTTAAGTTTGTTTGCCATAAACACCTTTTATTTCTTTGGCATCCCAGCAGCAAATTTTGCCCTTAGCCATCCCTCAGTAACATTACGAGCTTAGCTGCAGGCATCCCAAATATTTAGTAGAAATATTATTATTTAATTTAATAGTTGAGAACAATTGCAAGGGATATTTTATACCATACTGGAATTACCTTAATATCTACCAGTTAATCTAATATGCTTTAGGAATGATGTAATACAATGAAAATAACTAAAAGCATAAAGTGAAGAAAACATCCTTCAAAAGCATGCTTAAGTGGTTTGCTCACCTCCTGATAGATTTTTCTATAACTAGGTGTATAGAACATTCTGAAGCATATGGAGAAAGCAGAGATAATACATTGTATGAATGATTATATCTTCAAAATAAAATGTCTTATTTCATAGCAGACTAATACAGTTCTTTAAGAACAGCTGAATAAATTTTTAAATCCCTCATGTAATTTTGAAGTGATTTCTGGTTTTCAGTACAGGTTCACCTACAATTTCACACCTGTGATTATGAAACATCCTTTGGTACCGTAGGTCTGTACTGTTTTCTGAAGCATGCTTTTGTGCCCATTTCTTAGGCATTCTGTGAAACTTATGTGCAATTTAAAAAAAAAATCTAATGCATATATATGTATATATACTTACATATATACATACTGTATTACACATATGCTGTGGCTGAACTAATATAACTTTACAGCTTTAAGTGATTGATCATGTATGGTCCTAGAAAAATGTGATTTAAACCAGTATGTGAATGGATTGTGACATGTAGCTGAGTTCTTAAAAAGTTTACATTTTGGTGCCCCAAAATGATGGATGTTAAATTATGAATTTTTGACCAACACTCTACTCTAAATACCTTTTATCACTTCGTTGGGAAGTTTTAGAAGTTGCCATCTTAAATTACATCAGAATAGTGTTTGTATACTACCTGCTTGAACTCAGTACTCTTCTGTAGTGAATAGACATAGACATAGACAGTGCCTTCAAACAAAATAAATACGATGCAGAACTAAGAGTTGTGCACATTCCTTTTGATAATTCCATGGTTCTTGTAAAATATAGAGAGAAGCCAATCACATTGGCTTTTGCATTGCTGACAAGGCAAATAAGGGATATCTTCAAGGAGTGAACATGGAGGGAGAAGAAGAAGGGAATATTTTACAAGATTCTGAAGGTCTTGCAAATTAGCAAGTAAAAACATTACAGAAATATTAAGAGTAGAATCTGGTTAATATGCTAAGATACTCTCAAGCCCATTTTCTATATTTCAAATTTAAGTAGGAGAATATAAAATATAAAGTCCATTTTACAAATAGGCAGTGTATTGAAAAGCAAGTGCAAAATGTCCTTTTTCTTGGATCTTGCCACTCTATTTTTCTATCGTTATGTTTACTAATTGTTGTAGTGGGTTACTAATGAGCCAGCTGTTTAAAAAAATTAAAAGGATCCATTGCATATCAGCAAGAGGAAGTGTACTTAAGATTATTTTATTTGTAGAGGTATGTAAGATAGGCTTAATGAAAAAATGCACTGAAACAAATGCTGGGAATTTCCTGTGTACTATCATAGTTTTACGTTTTTTTGTTGTTCATGAAAATGTTTGTACTTTTTTATCATTGTCTTTTATGAAATATAATGTTCTAAAGATTGTGTTGGTTTGTTTATTCTGAGATTCTGTGGAAAAGATATCTTTGTGTTTTGTTTCTAGACAAAATGCTCATTTTTCTAGTGCTCAGTACCCCAAAGTAATGGCAAAAGGAAAGGACACACCTGTCCAAATACATCAGGTGAGGCTGTGATGGGATCAAGCCTTAGGCTAGCAGGGCGTTTTCCCTTTCTTTGTATTTATAGGCTTTCAGCTTTTGCTTTTTTTAGGCTAAGTGACTCAACCTTTTTGCATACTTTTCCAAGACAGGATTGCTATTCTGTTGAATCCTCTAATGGTTCTTCACTATATAGGGATTACTAGAATGGGAATAGAAGGATTCATCCATATTTCTCGTGGCATTAAATAGGATTTTCTCAGAATTCATCAGTTATCCTTATTTTTATTTGTATTTTACAGCTATTACGAAAATGTCTGATGGTTTGAGGTATGCAAGTAATTCTGGGGAGTACTTTAACTGGGGACAGTATTTGCAAAATTTTCTGCAAATCCATGAATAAGCTTCTTCAGGCATGTTTGAGCGATATACTTTTCGGAAACACAGGCTTCTTGAAAATGGACAGACACAGGGCTGTCCTTGAAAAATGTCACCAGGTATGATATATTGGAAAACAGGAAAGAAGGCATTTTAAGTACGTGTAGCCTGCTTAGCATCTTTAAATGCTCTTCTACCATGCTGTCACCTTTACCTGCTTTCACTTCTGTGTCTCCAAAATCAGAATTGGGAGGTGAGATTATCTGATAATTATGTGGGCCCCTGAGTAAGTAATCCCATGTGACTTCATCTGTTGTGGCCTTCATTAATAAAACATAGGAGATGGTAGTGGTGGATTGTATTTTCTGTCTGCTTACTTTTCATGAGACACCTTTCACAGATGTGTTTTGTTAATTCCTTTGCAAGAAGAAATTTAGTTTATCAACTTGATGGAAGACTTTGGTTTATTCTCAGAGTTCCCATAATGGAATTTCAATACATTTTTTCCTAAGGTTAATGTGTTGTTTTCAGATCCTAAACTTTTACTCAGAAGGGCAATACTGACAAATACAGAAATGCAGAATACTTTTATTCCGAAGAGTATTTGAAAACATAGTCAATACAGTTCCTTCCTAAAGTTAACAAAGTGAATAAAAAACTTACTGTTAGTGATTTACTGTGAAATCTAAAGCTGTTGATACAGTCAGATACTAAGTTCTTATTATTATTTATGGAAATTTTAATTCACACAACTGAATTTTCATGCTTAATGTCAGCTTCTATTCCATTGGCTCGCTAACTACTGCTGTAGTTGAGTAAGAGAAGGGACTAAGGACCACAACAATCTTGTAATGCCGATTACCAGCATCATTAGCTGTGAACACCACCTGGAAAAAGAAAAAAACAAATACGAGAAGAAATGAGAAGTGATCTTTAGATAAAAGCCCAGGTGGAACCATTGTGATCATTGTATGTAACTTCTCATGAAACTTCAGAAATATTCTCACTCTGAACTGTGACTGCCTGTAACACACAGTTTTTCCACTGGTTAAATATCGTTTGTTAAAAGTATAAATAACACATTATTTAAGACTTTATTCAATTTATTTATTATCCAAATTGGCATTTCCTTGTTGGTACTCATAAATAGCAACAAGACTTTTATTCTTGTTTCCTTATTGCTTCCTTATGAAGGTCTACTATGAACCCCATTTATTTTCTTTATGAAAAAAAAATTACCCCATTTGCCCATTCTTTCAAGTGTTGGAATGCTTTTGTTCCTCTTACCATGTTCTATACTTCAAGGAGCAGAATGAAACAGTGCTACCCCAGCTATCATTAGGCCAGAGTATACAACAATGGGTTTCTTTAGTTCTGATTCAAAATCTCATAGTTAGAGAAGGACTGCATTAGTTATTTAGCCACAGCATGATAATAACCTTACATATGACTGATTTACCACAGCCCTATTAACATCTCCCTGACCAGCACATTCTGTCCTTTGATTTCTCACTCCACATAATACATTATTTTGCATTGTGAGATGAGAGGTGTCAGCTTTTAAAACAGACAGTTTAATAGCATTCTGTGATGCACAACTTGTGCTCCTTTCAACATTAATAAAAAGGATGCATATGAAACAACCAGTGAACTGAGCAAAATGTGTTCCCTACTGAGGTTTATTTTTAAGAAGGAAGGCTCTTGCACTGTGGATTAAATTAATTTCCAGTCAACCATTATCTTGATATACAATCAATTTACTTGCACGCTGTAAATCTTTCATCTTCCCTTTTTTATTTCAGTTCCCACAGAAGGCAAGGCTATCCAGCATTAACCTTCATTATTGTCTAGTCTAAGAATGTCATCTTTCATTTGTTTTTTGGAAAATTTAATCCAGGTGGTTGCCACCCTTTCTTCACAGAGATAAGGAAGAGCTGGGCAGATCTGTCACAGTCCAACAAACAAGTAATATAGAGCTGCTGCTACTGAAATGTCATAGGAAAGCACAAATGCTGTTGAGGGGAAGAAGACAGTCCCCAAATCCTTCAGCAGGCCTCACTTGGTACCTGGTTTGGAACACCTTCCTCTAACCAGTTTATTTGTCCTGTGCAAATTAAAGAGGCATGTTGTACCTTTTTTTTTCTGTTGTAAACTGGGATTCCAAGCATCCACAACACAGTACATACTTTTGTTGTCTTTAAAAATCTAAATCATGAACTTTGTCTGTAGCCATATAAATACTGTCTCGGCAAGGCAGATAAATGCTTTTCCCAGGGGACTTCACAGAGTACTCCACTTGTCCCTCAAACACTTAAAATAATCACAAAAATAATCATGGGCTTAAGTACAGGTGGAAGGATGGAAAACCTCTCCATAAATAACACATCTAGGAGCTTTAAGACTTATGGGGGAACTAGTAACTAGGTTCTGTCATGACTCTGTTGCTACAAAGCTTTGAGACTGTGGATTTAAAGTGTTAATGGGAAAATATTTTAAAGGGAAGATAAAGTTCAACATATGCAGTTAGTAACTGAAGTCCACACACATTAAGTATCTTTATTCTTTGCAACTGAAGTAGAGGAAGAAAGGAATACTCACATCAGCATGGTGGTGGAAGGGATTCAAGCCCAGACTCTTCCAGTAAGAGGCTGTATCAAGCTCAAGCTTGTATAACCCTGCTACAAATTGTTCTCTAGTTGTAAGCTCTGGGAGGCCTCCTTTGTCATTGGTTTGTCTGTGTAATGGTAGAAGAACACAGTTTTATAGTTTGGTTAAAAGCCTGAGAAAGAGGCAGCTTTTAGCAACTGAACTTGAGTGATGTGTGGCTTAAGTGATAGGATGAATACTTCTATTGATCTGGAATGGCTTACGTCCATCTGTATTATGGATGCCTCAGAGCTTGGTATTTACTGCTTCCACAGTGACCACAGCAGATGGCTACCTGCCATCTCACTAGCTCTGCATGGTTTGGGGGTGAGCCAAAAACTGGCATTATTGCTCATAGACTCTTGGCAGAGTCTTGGAGTTAATTGAATGAACCCACTCAGAGAGAAAACTTCACTGCTGTAAGCAGTGTGGAAGCGCTAAGATGCACTCACTGTGCAACTAAGCAGGGTCAGCTGTCCTGATTTTTCCATGGTTTTCTTTCTTATTTAAATGTATTGAGTTGTTTTCAGTGTAAATATTGTTTGCAGTTGGCTATTAGAAATTTGAGACTGCTGTTTGAAACGACCATAGATCAGCTAGTAGTGTAGCCTCATGGAATTCCTTGTGGTTTGTATTGGCCTCAATAAACAGGCAGTTTTGTTTGATTTGAAGATCCTATCAGTGTTACCTAAAGCCTTAGTACTGGTTTGAAACCATACATCTTTGAACACCAACCCATTTGGGGGTCCAGAAGCAATATTGAATGCTGTCTCTCAGACATGTCCCTTTTTTGAAACACCTTTCTGTGAAATAAGTTTTATAATACCAGGGGATTTTTTTATTGGGTTGGTTATCCACAAGTAACAGAGCTTCCAGTGCCTGATTTTGGTATGTAAAGACCACTGCCTTGTGTTCTAGCTGCCAAATTTTTTCTGAACATATTTTATTCAAACAACATGCAGAGAAAAATAATGTCATTGTTCAGTGCATTACTTAGGATTTGTTTTTTCATGTAGCTTAGAAAATAAAGTATAGAATATAATTTATATCTTACAAGATGCTCTGTAGTCATTTATCACAAGTTCTATATCAGTTAAATTGTCTCTTTTTATCTTTGTCATAGATTGATCATTGCTAGATAGCTGGTCACTTCTCTAATAAGCTTTTTCAGATAATACCAAATGCATCTTTCATTGAGAACATTTGTTACAGGAGCTCTTGCTAGCATTCAATTATTTACAAATTATCAAGGCAGGAGAGGTTGATTTGGTATTAGCATGACTTTTACTTACCTTATCTTGAGGTTACTTTTCTCTTGTTTCAAATGTTAAATGTGTTTTTAAGACTTCAGTCAACATCCAGCTGTTATGAGTATCTTATATAGAGTCTCTAAGCTCAGAAATGAAGATAAGTGAACTGAACACTCTTACTAGCAAATTTCACACATTTACAGTGGTAGAATATGTGTGAAATTGTCTTCTCACTTGAGGGTGTGAGGCAATTTAAGTAAGGATAACAGGAATAGATTGTTCTCCCCACATTGTACATGTGGCCTTCACTGTACCTATATTTTTCATGGGCACATGAGAGCAGTGTTACTTGTGCCTACCCACTGCTCCACGACACCAAAGAGGCATATGAACAGTTTCTGCAGGAATTTCTAGAAATGCCTCTGAGTCTGGGATTTCACTGTTGAAGTTCATGGGCTATGCCAGCTGTATCCCTTGAGAGCCCTTTCTCACTGTTTTTATAAGGTGGAGTAGACTGTTAGCATACCTGGAAGATTCTTGGGTGAGATTTTGCAACTATCATGAGGAGCTAAGTGTGGAAGTGGAATATTGCTTTGTGAATAAAGAGTGCTCATTCTGTGTTTCCCCTAAGAATTTTCTGATCTAATTTCAGACCATACTTAAAGTAAAAATTGCTTTTTATTTTTTTAAGTGTTAATATATACTAAAATAGAGGGCAATTTAAAAAAAAAGATCATCTGCATTTGATATTCTACAATTACATCTTTTAAAAGATATGGCAACATTTAAATATCTGGTGATTCTTTTTGTTATTTGAGGTGTGATTGCTCCTCTGTGGGGAAGGAAGTGAGAAAGCTTTATGCCCAAATTTTCTCCTTTTAGGTAAGTCCTTTATCTTGAAGTAAAAAAGGCTATCAAATATGATGTGGTGTATGTTCAAAACAGTATATTTTTAAAGCATTTAGAAAGACAGAAAATGGCCAATAAAGGTAGGATTCTCAACCAGGGTTGGTTTCAAAATGTAAGAGTCTGTCTGATTCTTCTGGTAACAATGCAGCAGTTCACTGCTGGGTACTTAAAGGTAATACAGACCTTTGCAATAAAACTAAAGAGAAGTGATGACTGAATTAAAGGATAGCTTAAAATACTTTCTTGTGTTCATAGGAATTATAAAGCATTATAAAACCATTTTGCTAGTTGAAACTGCAGTACATTTAAAAGGTAGTCTGCAGCAAGTTAATTCAATTGTATGTTATCTTTCCTCTGAGTAAAAGATATCTCACTTTAGAGAATGTGGAACTGGTCTTTCAACTATTTGGCCTCTTCCCATTGCCTTTTCCATCTTTCACTAATTATTTTAGTGTGACTTACTTTGAATTTAACAGTTCCCAAGATCCATCTGCATCTTCTTTATATAATTTAACTGCAACATTTGGAGCTGGACTTCCTCGGACTGAATCTATAACTTTTACGTAAAGAGGATGCTTGGCATCAAGAGAGTCCTGCAATAGGAAGAGAGAATTTTTATGTTGCAAGAAGGGTAAGTGATGGTGCATCATAAAGCAGTAAGGAATATTATTCTTCAGATCTACAGCAGAGACCATATTTTTCACAAGAAGATTGCTGTGTATTGAGGAAACATAACCTCAAGCTTTCTGGGGGCTAGATATGGTGGAGCCAGGAAGGAAGATTTCAGGAGCTGTTGGGCATGTAGCCATGTACACCAGGGAGGCACTGCAGCTGTGAGACAACATCTCTATTTTTTCTTTGCCATGGCTTAGCTACACATCGTCTCCAGCAGGAAGTTGTAACTAAATTGTGGCCTCAACAGGAAATAATTACATCCTCAAAGGTAGTAGGAATGTTTAAATATCTGCCAACTTTTCCCCTGTGTTTTGGACTGGCAATTTGAGCCCACCTTTCTGGATTTGAGCGCCTCTGATACCTTGTTGCCATAGAGTTATCTCTGTTGCCACAGAGTTGCAGTTCTGCTGTAAACATGATAAGCACCACATACAGACTCTCTCCTAACAGCATGTTGAATCAGATTTGTCAACCCTGGCAGCTACACAAGGACAGGAGAGGAAAACCTTCCTTCAAATACAGGATGGCTATAGCTTCCTCCCAACATATTCATCACAAGTAGTGATTATGGCCTCATGTTTTACCTTTCCAAAAATAGAGTTGAATCAGGGCTTTGACCTTACCTAATTCTGCAGATGAAGAGTGAGAAAATAGAGGTTTGTAGAAAGTGCTAATCAGGGATGAGCTCAAAATAGCAGTCACTGATACCCATTTAATCATTGTAAAATGAATTGTGATGTAGATGATTAAAAGTTAAGAGCCTTCTCTTTTATGCCCTCTTACAATCTGGGAAGTTCCAGGGGCCAGGAGCCCTGTCTAGTATCATTCCAATGTATCAGCAGGTATCTATACTGCCTGTGTGCCCAGATTCCTCATGCTCCCTTTCTGGAATGCAGGGACTCCTCTCTGGTGTTACTCATGAGGCCTTGGCAAGAAGGGCTGCACTGCCACCACTGATTTTCCTGACTTTTACACCTTGGGAGCTCAGTGAAAGTCTAATTCTTCAACACTGTTAGGTATTATTTTCCCAAAGATCAGAGTTGAGAGGAAAAGTGAGTAGTTGAGGAGAGAGTGACAAGGCAGTGTAGGAGAATTTTAGGCTGAAGCATCTGAGTCTTTAGCTTGCTTTCTTGGGATAAATAAGCCCTTTGGAAGAAGATTCCTGACTTTAGCTCTGTTCTTTATTTACATGGGATCAAGCTGTAGTGGCTAGAGCAGTAAGGCAGAATTCTAGAGAAGGCCTTTCTCCAGCATGGATTTTGCAACAGGAGATGAAATTCCTCATGACACAGCTTGTTCATTATGTTATGAATAGTCAAGGTTTTCTGTCTAGTGAATATGATAGTTTTTTCTTTCTTGTTTTACATTGTTTTTCATGTAGTTGCTGTGTCTAACGACAAGTGCTACTTCTCTACCCATAAAGTCCTCTCACTAATCACTAGAGAAAGAGAAAGGACCAGAAAAGAGCAGCAGCAGAGAACTACAGTCAGTACATACTGTAAAATCAAAATAATAATAAAAAAATTTAGAACATTCTATATAAATTTTTTGCTTACACTAGTTAAAAAAATAATAAAAGAAAAAAATTGGGACTACGTCAGTAGAAGGAGTTCAGTCCTGAGACACTTACCGATGGTGCAGCTTCAGAGCAAAGTGCCAGACCAGCTAAGAAAACCAGAAATACAGAATGAAAAGCCATTTTGCCTACCACTAGGAAGTCTGTGTCAGCAAGCAGAAACACCAGTTTCTGTGATTTTTATATCAAGGCCTCTGAAATGAAGCTACTTATCAGAAAACCCCTATGACTTTCAACACGTAGATTCATACTATTTACTTAGTAAACAATGAGAAAATAAGTAACCCATACAAACATGGACCTTGTCTGTGAAAATAAATCTTTTCTATCCTTGTCTGTGGAAATATTGTGAACATAGCCTAGTTCAACTACTGTGTCAATTTTCTTGGACTATTGTCTAAGATGTCTATTCTGTTTTATTTTTCTCTTTTTATTGAGGAATGATGCTGTATTGACCTCATATAACTGAGAGAAATACAAATTTTATGTCAACTCAGCAATTTCAGTGAGAAATTCTCTGTGGTTATGACTTGGTTTAATTGAGTCACCCATGCCTATATATTAAGAGATTCTCTCTCTGTTGCTCTCCTCCCCACCTCTAATAAAAGGTATGTGGATAATCTGTGGGCTATTTCATTATCTTATGCATTCCCTAGGAAGAAAAATGTATTACTTTTGGTTTTCAGCATATCAGGATATCTACACACCAACTTCTGAAGCACATTTAAACAGTATTTTAAGTTGTATCACTTGTCCCTTAGATTCAGTACAAGCTCAGGACTTTCCCCATATAACTGCAAGCCAACTCCTACCAGAAGCATCTGGTTCAATTGAGGGAAATGTTGCTTCTTGAAATTAAACTTTGTCTTTCTGATCTTTGCTTAGACATACACTCTTTTACTAGGTTTATCCTCTCATCAGATGGATGACTACAAGCAGAGTAGTTTTTTTCTCTGTTTTGTTTTTTTTTTCCCCAGTGTATCTATATGAGCAAGTTTATGTCCTATTTTGAAGGCTTAGCATAACACACTTCAAATGAAACCTACTTGTTTTCAAGCTCCAGGAATAGAAGGATCCCATGAAATCTCCATACTTCATGATGGGTGCTGTTTTGAAACTGTTTGCACTGCTTACAAGAGTTGTGTAACTATGGCAGCATCTAGAAATCCATGAAAAAGTAACCAGTGAAACATTAAAGGGAAGCTTTTGTAACTTGTGAATTCACTCGCTATGCCGTCATCCCAGCAGGCTCTGGGTATAAACTCCAAGGTCAGTGGCAAATGAGTGCTGAAGCTTTCTGGCTGGCATGATTTCAGTTTCTTTCTCTGTAATTTATGTAATCCAGTTAAAACCAATTCCTCTCCTTCAGGATATTTTAAGTACAATAGGCCATGGATTAACAGAAATCACTGCTAAAGCCCTCAAAGTCTTTAGTCAGTTTATCAGCAACTTTATTTGAATCACAGTCACTCTACAGCTTACCTTTTCCTATTTCTAAAAATATGAAGAGAATATTAGGATGATGCTTCTCTTTTTGTACTTCTTTTTAATAATGCCTACAGATTTGACCTACTGGGGATTTAACTGGAATGCACCTGTGTAGGGTAGCCAGATACGTGATGTCAAATAATTACTTTAATATCAAAGATGTTAAAAAGAGTGCTAATTGAAATTACTTCAGTACTTCCTAGATTGATTGAGCAGCCAACTTTCTTCTTGAAACATCAATGTGTTGAGGTTTACCTGAAGTTCTAAGCAAAGGTACATAGATTTTAACTCTTTCAGCTCTCTGGACATACTCATTTCAATGGTTTCTGCATTGTTTTTTCTGCTGCTAGGTATTCAGAATTTCACCTATTCACCCTGTGACCTGGTTGATAGTGAGACCATATTTTCTGTGTGTAAACTTGGAGTAGCACAGATGACTTTCTTATTATGAGTACATTTATTTGGTAATTTTTTTTAAGACAACACAACTACATGAATTTCCTGTTTTGAGCCAATGTGTTTGGCGAGACTTCTTTAAGGCAGTGGAGGAAGATAACAAAACTAAATCAAGTGTCATCCCACGTGTGTTTTTCAGATGTCCTTTGCACTTCAATGAAAATCATAATACTTTAGAAAACAATAAAATTCCACTAATTGAGTCAAAATTGTTTTAAAGAAGTAATACTTTATTGACTTGTCTGAAGTTTGCCAGGTTACAAAATGGAAAAAAAAAACAACTAATGTAGCAAAAAGTTATGCTTTAGCAGTAGGAAAACCCTTCCTCCTAAAAGCCTATGATAGCTCTAGTGGAGGAAAGTGTGGAAAGACAGTGCATGTTTATTCCTGGGGATCAGTGACAACAGCAGTGGTTGAGTAGGAGAAAGGGCTGAGGAGAGCGGCGATGGTGTAGTGGCGGTGACCGGAATCATTAGCAGTGAACACCACCTGGAAAAGGGAAAACTCGTGGTCATGATGAACAACATACAGCCAAAGCTACCTTATTAACAACTAAGCTGCACAGCCCACTTCATCTAGAGAGCACTTTGCTGGTTCTGTTCAAAGCTTTTACCCTTCTGAGGGGTAATGCTTCCCTTTACTTTGTGATTGCCGAGGACTGAGATATTTGTGAGATTTGGACTGAGGTCCACAAAGAGTCTCAGCTGCGGTGAAGCTGGATGGAAATACCCACACCTGAGCCAGGCAAACTGCTTTGTGATGTGGAATGGGAGGGTAAGGGGGAGGTTTCTCAAATGGCCAGTAAGAAAGACAGGGGTGAAATTCCACCTAGGGAATTTAAATGCAATGTTGTGATGTGTCCAAGCAAGGCAGGTAGCTGGAGCCCAGAGCTACTTTCCGTACTTCAGTGCCCCCTCCTGTTTTTAACACCACAGGTGATGGGCCAGTTTTTGCATTAAGAACGGAGTGGCTAGACTTGCCAGAACAAGGAGAGACCCTTGCCCTAAGACAATTCAAATCTGCTGCTCTTCGAATCATCCAGTGGCGCTTGGGACACCCAATTCCCAGGAAAGAGTATTGTCACCTGGGTTAAATTCCAGCTTTCTTTAGCCTACTATTTGATCTATTTTCTAAACCATGATACACTTTCTGTAAGTGGACTAGAGAGTTCTCTCCATGACCAAAGTCTAAGCTGCTGGGACATGAGGACTCCAGGCTTCAGTTACCCTGTACACAGTCAGTCACTGAATTCTACCCACTTCCCAGGCCAGCCTGTTGACCTGTAGGCTATTATGTCAAGGAAAAGCTTCTTCAGCCTAGCTGGAACAGTCTCAGGCACTTGTAAGCACCTTCTGAGGTGTAGCCCTTACAGCTTTCAGACATCCAAATGGTTAAGGAATACTTCGGAGGTTTTTTTTGACCTAAATCACCCAAACTGCACCTCAGACTTTTGAGGACCTGTGACTCAGTCATTTGTTTTACTCTTCCACAAAGCTCCATGAACTTGTGATTTGAAATGTTCTGCAACACCACCAGTAGCTGTTCCAGACTATTTAAATTGGGGAAACTTAAATTTAATGACAGATTAAGCCTGAAGAATTTAAACAGATTTTTGAATGTGGTAAGTAAATGTAGTAGAATAGAGCACACAATAGTGTGCTAAGTGTAGGACTGAAAGCAAAGGGAGAGACAGGACATTATCACATTGCTGGCCAGCTTGTGAAATTTGAGTATCAATGAAATAGTGAACTTTTCCTTTCCCACTATGGTTATTTCTTTACTTTTTTATACCTTCTCTTTTTTTTAAATTGCATATTTTGGTACTGAACATCATCCAAAAAAGGCACACCAGAAAGAATTGTTTTTTTCATGTAATTACATGTCATAGTAGAATTCTGGGATTTTCATGTGACTGATGTGGGGAAAATACCTCTGATATAAGCATAGCTTATTTCCTATGAAATTAGGGTTTCCAAACCTCTCCATTCCTTCAGCATCAGCAAAAGCAGTCTTTTTTTCTTCGTACTTTTTTTTTCTTGTTTGTTTTTGTAAACACTGTCTACTTTTGAGTAATGTAGCTCTTTTCAAGCAAGATTCGCTACTGGTATGAGTGGGTGAATGGGCACAGCTACACTCTGGAAGATCTCTGTCAGCATTTGCAGGGAAGCTGGCTCCTTCCTGTGGCTTAGCTGGATATTTACTGCCTTTAGTTGCCCAGTGCTGTCTGGCAGTGAACCACTTCACTGAGTGATGCTTCTCTTTCAGTATTTAAGGGCTGTGTTTGCTCTCTCCAGCTCATGCCACTACACAGGCAGTGCATACTGGTTATCAAGGATGTTTGCCACTACTCACATCAGCGTATTCATGGAATGCAGAAAGCCCGAGCGCCTTCCAGTAAGAGCTGGTTTCAAACTTCACCATGTATTTTCCCTCTACAAACTGTTCTTCTGTCGTGAGCTCATGAATCTCCCCATACTCTGTGGTTTTCCTGTAATGATTAAATACCTATATAAATATTTTATACTGTCATTTGGACGCTAAACAGAAACAGTCAGTGTGGAATATTAACTAGCAGAGGTGCCAAATTCTACATTGAGCAGTTTCTAATCACTGGAAATAATTCCTTCCCTCTATGTAGTGTATGTTTCCATACATCGCAGAGTCTGTCCTTGCTCACCCATATACATCACAAATCAAAGCTGTCTCATTTAAGGTCCCTATTTTAGTATCATGTCTAACTTGTACAAAATGTCCTCTGGAACCAAAGGTTACTATCTTAGGAGAAGGATTGTCATGATGAGAGGCAAGATGCCAAATCTCAAAATAAAACTAAAGAGAGAAGAAAGATTTTATTGGAAAATTATTTTGTTCTCTAGTTATTAGCACTGAGGCTCTGGAGTTTATTCCTGTACGCTGATGTGATTTTATGTGACCCGGAGTGGTAATGTCTCAGAAAAGCAATTTAGCATCATAAGATTTTAATAATTTGAATTACAATGCCTTGGTCAAAAAGCAGGGGCACCTTCCACTGGGTACCACATAAATGAGCAATAGGAATTCCCAGCTCAGCGCTTGTGTGCTCAGCTCATAGCAAAAAACTCTGGGTGAAGAAACTCCAGCAGCAAGAAGGAAGTATAGCTGGCACTGCACCCTATTTGTTTGAAAAGGAGGCTTTTCAAGCTTTGTATGACAGCTGTTTAAATATTTACATACTTAGCTCTTAAACCCCATTTATCTCTTTTCCCTCCTTTTACTTAGTTTCAGATTTTTTAACCTTTTGTGTTTGTTTGTTTTTGTTTGGGTCTTTTTCTGCTGAAAATATTTATTTGATATTTATAGCACTTCATAACCACATGATTTAGTTGAAGGAAAAATGAAGAAAGCCTTGACTGGGAGAACTAGTGGAACTTTCCTCTCTTATGGCAAGGAGTAACTGCCTAGGCAGAACACAAACTCGAGGAGGAGGAGGGGAAGTGGAGAAAGCAGTGACATGCTGCTTATCTGGGACAGAATCAGTTGTGCTACTGGGCTTTTCTTTGCCAGTTCTTTCTCCTCCTTCGCCTTATTTGAAATCTTTGGTTAATAGTGGTAAATAAAAAAGACTGAATGACAGGGCTTTTGCTTAAATTAAGAGGTAACAGGATTGAAAATCCCATGCTAATTTTCATTTTTCTTATTTGTCAAGACTGACAAAATCTCACTGGTCCAATACAAGTGTAATCAAGTGTATCCAGGGCAGACCAAACCTGCAGAGAATCAAAGTCCTACTTGAAACAAGTATCACAGTCAGTTTGTAAGTGTATGCATCTGTTTTCTTTCAATTAGTAATTCCTGGTTAACTCTATATTGCTTTAATAAAAGAAGAAAGAATTCATTTGTGACTGTCCTTTAAGCTGTGAAACAGAATTACTGAGATGCTGCATAAGAGAGGAAGTTAGCAATCCATGTACTTCTGCTTATAATCTGGATAGTCTAGACACAAAGCAATTAAAAGGAAAAATGGTGTCTGCCTCAAAATCTTTGTTCAATCAAACAAATTAGTTTTAGTTTGGGGAAAGTGTGGATGGAGCTGGAATGGTGCTTTCCCTAAGGGGTACTGCCCCAGAGTGTCAGATGTTAACCATCCAGAGCAGCCAGGAAACTGGAAACAGGGGCTCACTTGAAAAGACATGCCCACTACCTGAAGTTAATGGCACTTTATTTTAATTATTAAGTGGTAGCCATTCAATGCAAATGGTCTCACAAGGAAACCCTCCAGCATTCCTGATGCACTGACAGCCAACAGGACAGTGTGTGATTCAGAGCCTGGAGGGGACTTGGACAAGGCAGAGGATGCTCAGCATTCAGCACTGGTAGCAAAATCCTGCGATTGCTTCTGAACAGCACTTGTATTTCTGTCTGAGTGAGGGACTAAATATAACATGGTTCCTTATTCTTAATAGGATGTGGACTGCCAGCATCTGCTCTAAGATGGACAGTTAAGTTAAAAAGCTGTGCTTTTCCAGTAAAGTTACTAAAGTGCCAGCCCATACTACGGTCCTGGTCCTCTTTTTGACTATCTGGACCTTAGTTGTATATTGTGGCCAGGTTAAATCTACACTGTCTGTACAATGATGTTTATGAACTCTTAGGACATACTGCATTGAGATAAACTGTGCTCTCAGATGCAGACTGATGAGGAAATATCTCAGGAATACAAGATCTTATTTTGGAGTTAAAAAAAAAAAAAGGCTGGTTGAGGAACCACTTCAAAAACACAGAAGTCTCTTCTTTCATGACTTGTAACCTGGGTCACATGAAAACTGTGTTTGGTGACTGCAACTCTTGAACCACGTGATAAGACCTAGATTGCCAAAAGCCTGTGAGGAGCAAGAAGGTCAAAGCTAGTCATGGGAGGAGCTCATATAGAATCCAAATCACATGTTCTGTGCCCTAAACCCTTCCTCAGTATGTGTCTTAGCTCAAGTTATCTCTTCTTGCATATTTTTTAGCTAGAGTAATTTTGAAATAAACCTCTTAATCAAGTCAGCTGCTACTATTCTAACTCCTCCACTGCCCCTTAAATACCATTACTCAAATTCAACTGTTGCAAAGTACATTTGCTTAATTCTATGAAATGTGCTTGTGAAGTAAAAACAAGAAAACAAAATGGTAAAAACATAACTACAACAGACATTTGTACAAAATGTAACTTTCCTGTATGTATCTGCTAGGTATTGTAACTTCAAAATGTTATTCACCTGACAGGAGTATTTACAGATTGTGTTCCTGGACTGCATTCATTTGTTCAGATGTTTTAACACAGGGAAATTCTGGCTTCCCCAAAAGAATAAAATTATAATTGCATATGAAAACTTGTTTCAAACATCTGTCACCACCTAAAGTCAATGGTATCACTCTCTGAAAGCAGCCTTGGTTATGATGCAAGTCAAGAAAAATGTCAAAATCTTTACCTGCAATAAAAGCTGTGATTTAATGTTCCTTCAGTACCATCCCCCACCAAAATGGTTCTCACTTGCCTAGGGTTAATCTTCTCAAATTGTGTTTAGGAAGAAGTGATTAGATTTTCTTGAGTGTACTAACCTAAAGTGTCAACAGAAGTTGCCTAAGAACTACAGGATTTGTCTCCATGGGCTTGTTGAGAGCAAACTAAACAAGCATTTCAAACTAAACAAGAAAAAACTGTTATGCCCCAGAAGTGAGGGCATTTAATAATGACATTACATTTATCTTATTCTTCTGTAAATTGTATTTTATATTAGATGTTAAACAGCACTTGATGAAACATTTGAAATAATTTGGTTTCCTAATAATGAAAGGAATGCTCACTAGGGATGTTATCTTTGTCTCTGCTTTCCTTGACAAAAATGTTTCTCTGTTCATTAAAGTATATAAATTCACTTTAGAAGTCATTTATTCTGAGGTTAACACTCAGCACTTGGGAGTGGAGTTTGTTTTTTTCAATCTTGTAAGCTTTCTTGCTACTTTTCAATGGGGAAAAGTGGTTTTTCTTTTCATTATATAAAAAGAAACCATTCAGATGGAGAGAAAGTTATCTCTCCTTACAGTCTCCTTCTCTGGGGTTTTCTTTTTTTTTCCCCTGCTGCTTTTATGTAAATCATGCTATAAAAAAATCCTAGTAAAACACAATTAAATGTACAGCTGACTCCTATCTATTCTTGTGCTTATCATTCTTTGCTTGAATATTCTGCTGCTACTGGAGACTTCCCTTGAATTATTTAAAAATGTGATTCAACAAATTGTTGCAATGAAAGTTAAATGTCTGAATACCTTAGGTATTTGAATTTTAGTGAACTACGTTCTTCTGTTACTCATACACCTGTCACAGACTGAAGGTATTATTATCTGACCCTCTGTGATGTCCTAAGGTATTTGTAAGGATGCTAGGTATTTGTTGGTATTGGTCTGTCATTCCAGAAAAAGACATTCAGAGCTAGAGAAATGGCCTCAAACTGCTGAGATTTTGCTTCTGTGTTGTGTTACAATAGGACTCTTTAAAACTATCTGGTCAAGGAATTTCTTCCAACCAGCATATTTGGTACACAGCAGAAGATGAATAATGCACTTATGACTTGCATGTGTGCAGACAAAGTTTCCAGAGAGGATTTTGTATGTGACTGCTGCAAATAAAGCTCTATATCCATTGAATATGAAGATAGGTTAGTCTGGGTTACCTACAAAATGCTGGTAAATAGGCTTTTTTTTTTTCCTTTTCTATACAAAGGAAAGATAATACTGAAGCTAAGAGAAAAAAATAAGTATTAAAACTAGTCCCTTACAGAGATAAGATGAGCATCTGAACATATTTTTTGCAGTTAGCATTTCAGTCACTGATAAGTTCCACTTAAATCTGATTTTAGATCAGAACTCATGTGCTGTGAACACTGATAGTGTGGCACGTGTCAGAAAACATATTTCTGTTTTGATCAGTGGTCCATTCCATTAACTCCTCAATTGCTTGGCCAAGGCACCTTGAAAATGGCTCCAGAAGACCACACAACTTACCCAACAGCAAAGTCCTGCCAGCTTCCATCTTCAGCCTGTTTAAAAACTTTAACAGTCACACCAGATGCAGGGCTTCCTCTGACTGCATCCAGCACTTTCACCATAAGAGGGCATTTGGAATCAACAGAGCCATGTGAGACCTTGGGGAAAGGAGGAGAAGTTGTATAGGGACTGTTCACCAAGCCTGCAAAAACCTTCTCCCAAAGAAAAGATGGATTCTAACTGCAGAATTACCATTCTCTTAAAAGTAAGTTCTCTGACAAATGCTATTCAAAGCTAATTTCCAAACATCTATTTCTTAAGCAGCATATCTTAGAGCTTTATGCTGATAACTTTATTACACACATACAGATTGCTTGATCAATAGAGTTGCTCTAAATGGGTCTAGGAAAATGGTATAATGTTATATCTTATAATGAGATCACAAATATGAAAATAGTAAATTCTTGTAAGTGCAGACTAAGTATGTTAATGAGGGAAACCAACAAAGAAATACATATGACATCCAAAGGCTGAAAGACTATCCCTCTCTTAGGCTTATTACACTATAAGGAATCCTTAGTCATACATCAAAAGTATTTTTTAGTGCTTTAGAGAAGCACTTGTTTGGCAAAGCTGCCTCTTTATTGAGGATACAGGATGTGAGTCATGAACAGATAGAAGCAAAGGAAGAGAAAAGGTCACACCACCTAGATCCCTGACCCTTCCATAATGTCTTAAAATAGGTGGGTAAATGGCAAGAAAAGAAAAAAGTTTTAAGATTTCTGAAGATGCCACTAAAAAAAACCCCAGAAATAGCATTCTGACAGAGCCCAATGGTTACAGAATTTCATGGATGAGGAGGATGCTAGTCATCTAGAAAATCTAGGTTATAATTCTTGTAATGATTGAGTTTGAATACAAAGAAACTCACCAGTGGTGCGGCTTCAGAGAAAAATACCAGTCCAGCTAAGAAAACAAAGAGCACAGACTGAAAGGCCATTCTGCTTGCTGTTAGTGAACCTTGGTGCCAGCAGCCAGGAGCTGAGAGGATTTGGGATTTTATAGCCAATCCAACAACAAAACAGGCTGCTTATTGGGTGCCCATATGACTCCAAAACTGCTGATTCTGATTATTTGCTTAGTAAATAGCCCAATCCTAGAGTCAGTCCATTGCTTCAGGGCACTGCCAGTGAAGTCAATGGAAGGACTGCAGATCACTAGAGAAAAGAAAATAAGTAACGGACACAAACATGACCCTTGCCTGGGGAGATTACACTCATAGAAAGTCCTCCACAGAACAACACAAATGACCTTTGTTTGCCCAGAAATCCAACCAGTTCTAGGAGAACTTCTTCATCTTGCCCTAAGGTTGTGCGTGATAATGCCCTGATGCTTTCTCTGCACCTGCCCCATGTTTTTTCTCAGTATATTCAGTGCTTTCTGAGGATCAGATGCCACATATGGATGCAGACTCAGTATATGGCTGATGGAGTTTGTCTAGCTCAAGCAGTGGTGGGTTCCCAATCAGTCTCCCTGCTTGTTGGAAAGGAGCAATGTTTCTGTTTTGAGACAGCTTTGATCAGACACAATCTGCCACTCACCAGAAGCTTCTAATGATTCATCTTGCCCAACCTTCAGGTAGACACTGAGGTCTCCTCTTTGTCACTGGGAAAAGATGTGTAGAGAGCTGTCCCCCTGGGAAGCTAAAAGTCTCAGAAAAGTGAAATGAGTCCTCTCTTGCACCGTGTACCCCAGAAGGAGCCAAGGCAGCCAGCAGACTGGTAGCTTTTGTTAGCATCTGGTTCTAGTTGTCAAACCTTTATTATGCTGGGAATGTTATTGTTACATGTATGTTTGTACATTTCAGAGGTTTTTCAGGGGTGAACTCAGCCTAAGATGGGAGAAGTCATCAGGGGGAGATGGCATGGTATAGCCATGGTTTTGTTCAGCTGCATCAAATAAATTGTCCATACTGTACCTTGTGCTAGTTGAGAGACAAAAAAACTGCCATGTTTAGCAGTTCCTTTACCCCACATCCTAAACAACCCTGAGTCTACACTTTTCAGGAGCTGGCACTCATTTCTTACTGATTTCACAGTATTCTAAAAAAAGCAGTTTTCCCCCTTAACTTGAATAGGATTATGATGAAGGTCTTAGAGAGAAATCACGGATGGTATTCTCCAGAGACTTTCATGCCTTCAGGCTGCTTTATGCAGTTTTTCTCTGCAGGCAAAGTTGACTTTTTTAGAAAAAAATCTATAATACAGTAATCTCCTGCACTGGGATCAAAGTGCCCTTTGTCCTTACAGCAAAGCAGGCTGATACGTAGGTAACATTCTACACACACACTTTGCCTGCAAGCAAAAAGTCAGTGCAAGGAGCCCAGAGGTAACAAACCATGCTGCAATCTAATGCTTGTGGGTTGTATTCAGATCTTGGAGAGTTAAATGCTGCTTCTAGACCTGTGCAGCAACATATTAGTTCATTATTTTGTTCTCATTATTTGTGAATATTTCTCTGAAGCAATGAAGCTTTGTATGTCTGGAAGAGAAATGATCTGTGTTCTAGGGCAAGTAGGCTGTCCTGTGTTTTGCTGTCAGCTGTTCTGCAAGGAGATAACGCCAAGGAGTTAATTATATTGGTACTTGTCTGCATGAGAAATTGCTTTCCTAAGGGACAATTACTTAAAAAATAATTACTTTCTTCTAGGTTTTCCTGCAAAGTAACAGTTCCTGAAAAATCAGGTCTACAGGAACAGTACATTTCAGCTGTCCATTTTATTTTGCTTCGCTCTTTTATAACACTGACCTTTTGGCAGCTGCTTCTTAGAGTGAATAATGAGCACGAAAAATTCTAACCCAAATATGATTTTTTTCCTTGTCCTTCATTTGCTGTTTTTTTTCAGCTCTCAACACCCCTTACATAACCCAGACAGAGATTCTTTGACTACTATCAGGGACACCAGTTTGAGTGGAAATTAGACTTCGTGTGTTTGTGAATCTCCATTCACACATTTTGCACTCAACTAGATTATTTCTGTAAGCTCTAATATACAGGTGGACTCAGTGAGAAGGAAAAAAAAAGTATCCACTGTATCTCTGATCATGAAGCATCTAGAGTTTATACAGAATTCTATTAAAATCCATGCAAACCTAATTTAAAATTACTATAGCCTAGTGAAAGCAATGGTATCTTCCCCCTTCCATTGTCAGCCTCAACTTAGTACCACAATGTGGTGATATTTTCCATAAAATGTATGTGAAGGCTTAGGGATTTTGAACAGCTGGCGGAGAAGAATGGTTCTCCCTTGGTAGAGAATCAAAGCAGGATTGTGGGAGGGAAAAGATGGGTAACTGCCGAGCATCCAACAGGTGCTGATTGACTGCTGTCTGTCTGCTGTTAAACATTTTCTGTGCAATGGGATTCTGGAACTTATATACTGAATAACTTATCCCAGATCAAACATAAGAGAAGGTGAAATGAAAAGGGGCTGAGCTCTGAGATGTAAGTGGGGCTGGGAAACTCCAGACCTTCTGAAGGAGGAGGGAAGCAGCTGCCATGAAGAGTAGGAAACAGGGCAGCTCCCAGAGACTACTAGCAGCATACATGCCACAGGAAAAGTGGTGCAACACAGAGCCTTAGCACAGAGCAGTAGCAAAAAAGCCCTTTTGCAAGAAAAGAGTAAACTAAGTCACTGAAAATGCAACAGAAAGAGATATTTAGGAATCCTGGTGTGGAAGAAGCTGTAGGGTTACACAGCTAAAACAGAGATTGTATGAGGCTATATAGCGCAAGCATCTGGGATCTAGGGGCCTCATGAAACCCAGAAGAAGGGGTGCTCACCCAGCACACAGGGTTATTAGGGTGCTGGAGAATGGCCAAGAGTCCTTGGTGTGCCCAGTAACCTCAGCTTTATGGAAGCAAACAAGAGACCCCCAGTTATGGAAAAAATTAGATAATCTTCAGATACGTGAATGTTTAGAGGCTTATATGAATTCCAAATCAATTGAAGTTCATCTCTGAAGAATTAGGATTAATGCCTGTTTCTAATGAAAGCATGTTCCCTGCTTGGAAGCATTACAGTGTTCAAGAGCAAACATGTCCTATGGCTAATACCCTTGTTTATGTCAAGGATTTTTCCCACTATGCAACAGTATTTTTCTCTCTCTTCTATGTAGTCACACACTTGGGCTTGTTTTACATAGATAAGCTCCTTATTCTCTGCTGCATTCCCTTCTATTTGACTTTATTTAGAAAGCCAATTGCTTCTACATAACGAAATGCTCAGACAGGCTGGAATACCTGACTTTGACCATAAAAATCTGTAAGCTTCTCCTGTGACATTGGAATGAGAGGGCCTGAGAGATGGTAAGCCATTCAGGAATCTGGATAGACTTCCCTAGTACTGTTTGAAGAATTAATGAATTCCTGGGCTCTGAAAAAATCCTTTCTATAATATAGAGACCTGAATGTGACACCTTTTTTCACTTCTCTGGAGTAACATTCCAGAGGGACTTACAGGAAAAGACATGAGATTTACCTCTCAAAGGAGTTCACCTGAATTTTCTGAACTAGAGTCAAGAATTCTATGAGTTTTACTTCAGTGTCTGCCAGTTGAGTTGCTGTGGCAGAGCTCTGGCACTTAAGGAGAGTGCTCAATGCAGTAACTGCTTGAAGCCAGTGAGAAATTTTCTGTTGTTTTCACTATTTGCTAATTATATAACATTTCCCCTCTCTGCAAAGCTGGGGATAATGCTTTTCTAATTAATAAATGTGCTCAGGGAGGTTCATGTTTGAGCTTGAATTTCAATTTGTAAAGAATGGTATTAAAAATGGTGGCATTTCTGGTATGCATGGTGTTTGCATGTTTATCAGCCTTTTTTGTTTTCATTTTTGCTGAGGAGTATGTCTGTATTTTGAGTTTTAATGGTCATTCTCAGATTTTCACAGGACTGACACTGCCTATTTATTTGGAAGTAAGGAAACATAGTGATCTTATGCAGAAAAATAAGAAAAACATCCTTATTTTGTATTTTAAATCAAATCCAGTTACTTCAAAAGTGAGGAGGTGGATACTGTTAGCAAACAGTTTTGAAGACAGATGGATTGGGTTGGGTTTGTCTTGAGGTATAAAATCACAGGGGTTTTTTATGATTTCCAAGGTTCTGTCTAAGGAGCATCCTGGGGCATAGTTCAAAGTCCAAAAAAATAAACATATAAATAGATGATTCTTGCTTTAGGGCATTTGTAATGTATGAATTCACCTGGCATCTGCTCATCTCATCAGGCTCTGAAGCATTTATACTCCAAGGTCACTGGGCACTGATCATTACTTCTTCATTAGCTACTCCTATAGGTCTTGTCATCTCTCAAAAACAAACTTCTGTTATTCAATTTTAATATGTATTCATGTCTACATACTAATCTATCAGTCTAGACAAGTGATTTTTAAAAAAACCCTAATTCAGTTTATGCACAAAGCTAACTGAATATTCTTCTGCCAGACTTAATATTTCCTGTGTCTGAAAGATGCTGGAACTTGCCAAGAGATCAATGTTTTTAAAGGTCATTCTATTTATTAGTAAAATGATTAGGTGGTTTATATTTTAAATTTATCTTTTGTGCCATTCTTACAGGAAGACATACACAATTAATCTACAGCATGATGCTAATGTTTCAATAGCAAAAAGAAACCTTGACAGAGGTCACTATTTTCCTAGGGTCTTGGCTAGGCTCTTTTGGGAGTGTATTACATTTTTAAGCGAATTTCCATTAATTATCAATTTGTTCTTTGTGTACTGCAGATATCAAATTATTAATTAGAGCAGACATGACAATCAAAATCTTCCTCTAGCAATAATGACCAAAAGAAGTTCTGTAGGGTTAAATTATAATCTTTTCTTAGGTTATATATATTTGCTAAGCTATTGCAGCTATGTACTTTGTTCATCATCTTGCTGTTTAAGATTGTAAAATGCTGAGTCTAGGGCACTTCATTCTGGTACCTAAATACAAATAGGTGTGAGGAAATGCCTGTTTTTCCATCATGCAGGGCCACCTGAGCAGGGTCTTGAAAAGCTTCTGCAAATTTGCACAGGGCCAAATTAGCCATTGGTTAATGTCTTCTGAATTACTCAAGTCTCTGTTCAGTGGAGATCATTGTAGATACAGGTAGATCACTACATGGACTCACATGGATGCAGCTTCCATGTGAGCTATGGCTGGTGTGCCTGTGGGTGCCTTTGCACTCTGTCCTGTGTCCTGGGCTGCCCAGACCACATCTCCCTCCTGTCCATCTGTCCCACCTTGTAATAAGATCCCCATCTGCCCTGCAATAAAATACCCTGGGCATGTTGTTGAGTGGGAAGTTACCAAGTGACAGTGACAGTGACACATTTATGCCTTTCTTTTTATTAATTGAACTGGTACCTCTTTCCTGCCAAAAGCTCTGAGGAAATGCTATACTAATCATTTTATCTCATAAACAGAGTTCCTGTATCCACCACAGACTTCACTGAACTTTGGCATCATCATAAGCACATTTAACAGTGTCACTGGTCTGACAAAACCAAACGAGTGCCTCATGAAAATGGATCTGAGAGGAAACAGCCTTATATCTTGTAAGGGTAAAAAAGAAAAAGGTATTTCAAAAGGCAAAGGACAGAACAGACCATGACCCTATGTACAATGCATTAATAAAATCTGTCTTTCCTTTTTTATGTTTTTTTTTATTTTTCTTTTTGTTCTTCAAATTTTAAAGACAATAATAGAGTATACTACAACATTTCAGGGAGAAAAACCCAAGGGCTAGACACTTTTGTGATCTGGAACCAGCAAAAGAAAAGTGTTAATAGCTATTTTAGACAAGTCATTGGTCACAGATTTTTTAGCTTTCTGAGCCAAAGCTCTTGCTAGTTCTGCCTGCAGCAGATATGAAAGCTAGCTCTGCGACCCAGGTAGGAAATACTCGGTGAAGGCATACTAAACAACATAGGAGTAGCTTTGAAGCAGTGCTTCTCAGCATGTTACCCACACACTGAGCTGTGGGGACAGAAATGATTCACACACTTTGAAATGCAGTGGGGTACAGGAGTCAACAGGAGATTAACTGGCTGGATTAACTTAACAGGAGATTAACTTCCTCGGTATATTGTAAAGGAAAATCTTCCTTTTCTATGTAAATTCACAAACTCTCTAGTGTGCTTTCTGCATGAACTGCTGTGTGCCTTACGTAGTGACAAACACAGATTGCTGCTTAAATGGATGAACAAAGGTAACATGTGTATACTTTTCCATGATTAAGCCTCTGTGGTTACATCCCCCTTTACCTACTGCCAGCCAAGCTGGGAGACTGAATTCCAATCACGTAACAGATACATGCTCAGGTTTATAGAGCGCAAGCTTGGGAATAAATCAATGCAACACTTGCTGCAGATAAAAATAGCAATTTCTTTTCTCACTGTCTCTGAACTAGGTTCAGAACGCCTCCTGTACCAGAAAAATAAAATAAGTATCAGCTGAGCCTACAACTTAGCTGTATCTATGACTCTTGTGCCGCTGTTCTAAATCTACAGTCACAGCTATTACAGAACCTGCTTTTTGCAGCTGAGGTGCATTTTATCCCTGCCCTGTGTTTGTGTATATTCTTTCTGGGGAGCATTTAGCTTCTCTTTCTTGGCCTGTGTAGTATATAGGCCCCCATATCCACTGCTGAGAAACTGTTCAGTCTCTGGACTGTTCTCAACTTTTTCTGCATTTGTCAGTAATCGTAGGAAAGCAGAGGCTGTTGTGTCTTTAAGACAAACTCAAGCAGAACAGCCACCATCTTATCCAACAGACCTCTATGTGTCATGCAGTTTGTAGTGTCCAGAGGGTCCAGTAGCTGGCTTACAACATCCAGTTAGGTCTCTGCTAGAGTTAGGAAAAATGATTATTTCCTGTACTCAGGTCCAAGAGGAAGGAAGTTTGAGTTCCTGACTCCCAATGGCTTGCTTTACAAACCTGGAGTCCACATAGTGATTTTAAGCATTTAAAAAAAAAACCCACTCTGCAAGTGGAGTGATCCACAGTGCTGGATGAGGATGGAGCTATTGGGGAAGTATTCCTCACTCTCATGAGGTGCAGAGGTCAAGTAGGAACTGTCCTTGCTGTTCTGCCCTTCTAACAGTAGTTCCCAGACCAGACCACTCCTGCTCCTCGTCACTCCAGCCTTCATGCAGAGCTGATCTGGGAGCCACATCTGATCCTGGGAGCAAGGTAGTGCCCTCCCTGTTTGTAGGGCAGTGTTACAGTCCCTTGACTACTGCATGATGCAGTGCACAGCATACCATGTCTTCCTGAAAGTGCATCACAGCCCATAATATTGCAGCCACTGGAAACCAGCTTAGGGAAATATGTACTGGTAAACTAAATTAGTTTAATCCCCTTCATCTCTCTGATTTTCTCCTCTAAGCATGATTCAAAAGAATTTTAATCCCTCTCATAGGCCAGAGAAGGCATCGAGGCCAGCATCTTGCTCACACCTAGCAGAACAGTTGCCACTCTTTATGTTCTCATCCTTTTCATCCAAACTCTCAAGCATGGCCAAATAGACAAGTCCTTAGAATTGCCTGGATGCTTCAAAAGGCTTTGAAATGTCAGATCAAAATCCTTACCCACTCTT
The DNA here is from genome assembly GCA_013398275.1 of Promerops cafer. Classification (NCBI taxonomy): domain Eukaryota; kingdom Metazoa; phylum Chordata; class Aves; order Passeriformes; family Nectariniidae; genus Promerops; species Promerops cafer. The sequence goes on from VZSE01013513.1 coordinate 55,187, forward strand.
GCTAACTAGCATTCTCCCTCAATAGAGGACAAAAGACTCATGCACTCTGAATGACTTTCTTTGTTCTGCTCTCCTTCTTGCAATTTAAAAGATTCCCTCTGTCCTCAGTATTGGACTTCACTACACTGCTGGCTACTGCTTTGTACTGATGATTTCCAATGAGCTTGACATCATTAGCTACTGAGCAACAGGTGGCAAGGAAAAAGTAAATTTTAGCTTTTTCTTTAAAGATGATACTCAGCAAGTAGGTGTTTTAGTCTTTGAAAAATGATGAAAGAAGCATGGCCTGAGGTGGGAAAAACCAGCAAATAACTCCAGCCCACGACTATTATCTGGGGAATATTTAACTACAGACAGAACTGTAGATCTTTTATTAGTATCAGCTTGATGAGTCTATTGAAGTTTCTCCACAGAGTACAAAAAGTCACATGAAAAGAGGAACATATACTAATTTTGTTCTTTCTTTGTGCCATTATGTGAGGAAGGCTGCAAATAGCAGAAGTGTGTAATTGCTAGTCACAGTCCTTTCTGTTGAGCAATTTGTCTTTTTTTTACACCTCGGGTTGCCATGCAGAAGTTGGGGAGATCTCAGTGCAGGAAAGCACTGAGTTATACATGGCTTATGAGACTTTTTACCTCCTCTACCTGAAATGCAAGCAAATCTGTGTGCTGCATACATCCAGCTGGCTTGTGGATGGTGGATTTATTTCCCGCAGAAGTCCATAAGTGCTCTCATAACATCTACCAGCACAGGTGTAATTGCCTTGAGAAACCACCCCCTGGGCTCTTTTGAAAGCCAGAACTCCTCTGGCTATTCCTTGCACACAGCCACCCAAAATATTAGAGAAGAGGCAACAGAGCGCCCTATCCTGCCCTTCCTCTTTGCCTGCCCGTCAACTCCTTCCTGAGGGGACGCAGTTCTGTGGCCCATGGCAGGGTACCCAGCTGCCCTGGAGCTCTGCAGGCCCCTTGGACAGACCCCTGCCACTGTGTTTTGGTTGGTCGGGAATGAAGAACTCCAGCAATCTGGAGCAGAGCCATGCTGTGGTACAAAGAGCCTCTCTTAAACAGGGTGCATGGATCTGCATAGGCAGGTCTTGGCTGCTCAGTTTCAGAGAAAAACATTACTGTAAAAACAAAACAAACAGAAAAAGCCATGTCCTTGGCTGAAGATAAACCCAGAAAAGCAAACTGAATACTTTTACAATGTAAATATTAATTTAAACATCCATTTTAACAGCACCCTTGGGTCTGTTGCCCTTTGGCTGGAATACCTCCCCTCTCTCCTCTGCTGCTGGACAGCACTACTGGGATGGGAGCCTATCCTTTCCACAGTACAGGGAACAAATTGCTCAAGGTGGGAGGAAACTGTCACTGTAGGAGTCTTGTCTCTGGGGATCATGACACCTGCAGAGGAAAAGGCATCTGAGTTGGACTATGGGGAGAATCTGCTGAATGCCAAGCAGGCCATGCAGCCTCACCAGGCACACCAAGATGTGGCTGAGCCTGGTTGTTAAGCAGCTTTTAGCATGTCTTTGAGCTGTCTCTCTGTCCCAGACTCACAGGAACACTGCAAAAGATGATGCCTTATCTGACTGCCCAGCTCTGTAGTCAAGAAGCACAGGAAAAGAAAAAAGGTAAGAAAAATAAGGAAAAAAAAGGTAAGAAGGAGAAGGAAAGAAGAGGCTGAGCTATAAAGAGCATGGTGGCAGGCACCTAAATTTACCTCTTTTCTGATGTTTATGAAAATAGCCAAACCTAAGAGAGGCCTCAGGTACGCTGGCATTCTGTTGGGTGCAAAATGTCTCTCATAGGACAATGAAGGCCAGTGGCTCTGGGTACAGATCATTGCTAAAAAATACGACCTTTCTGCACCTCTCCTGAGCATCTCTGTGACTCTGTGGATCTCCCAAAAATATGATGATTGCTGTTTGACCCACCAGTTAAGAATAATTTCCAGTACAGCAGTTTTGTCCCAACGGTCCCTTCTTCTACATTCCCCCTTCTGAAGATGTATGATTTCAATGGAGTTCGTGGACATGTGTGTCTGGATTAATCTTGTGTTTCTGTGAGTAAAAATTACCAATTCTTGTAAACAATGATATTTGCCCAACTGAGCTGCTCTTCGGGCAACCTGAAATTCAGGTGTTTGTACTTACATTGTGCTGAAAGGCACAATTCCCAGTGGCTGGGAAACCTGTTGTGCCTGCTCAGAGAGGGACCTTTTTTCATCTCTGCCCAGCAAAGAGAGGAATTTTAAGTCAACCTGGCTTTCCATCCTCAGTTTGTAATTCTGTTGCTAAGTGGCAGTGAAAGAAGATTATCGGATCACAGATTAACAGAAAACTCTATTCAGTGCTCTTGTGTAATTATACATTTCAGTTACTTATTTGAGAACTGAGCTTTAGCTTCTGTGCTCCTACCTCAGCCTCACCCGTCCACAGATTTTTATCCTCAGGGTCTGATCAGGATCCTGATAAACTGGCCTTGCCTTTCCACACTTAGCCTCTGCACCCTGGGGTGGCTCTGCCTCCAAGAGGAACCTGCGGGTCTCTGCCCTCAGTGGGTCTCAGAAACTAAAATCCCACCCTGGGTAGTCTCTGGGAACAATTCATTTTGGGAGAAAGCAGGAAGAGTATATAAAACAGTTTAAAGGGTTCAGACCCTTCAGAGGTTACCCATTTGCTTTCTCCACTGATAAATTCCCAATTATTTTCTCTCTTTTTCCAAGCTAGTATGTTCCACTCTCTCAGGCAAAAGTGGCCAAGCAGCATCAAAAAGTGGAGGAAGACACAAACCTTAGTGGTTGAGGTAATTATTAAACATTAAGGGTGAACCTCTGGCAGAAGTTGTTTAGAGTGGGTTTTGAGGGGAACACAGTGGAAAGGGCACAGAAAAATCAGGAAACAGCATATCTGGCTAATGTTGGGAATGCAGACAGAAAGGGAAGGAGAAGTCTGGGAAGGAGATGTAGTTTGTCAGCTGTGAGGAGAAGGTGGTAGTACACAGCACGTACATTCATAGAAGTGTGTGGAGAAAAGGCCTCCTTGTGTAGGAAAAATTTTGATTATTTTAAGTAGAAAAGCTGCACCAGGGAGAAGCATGAGACAGAAGAGACAGGAGACAGAAGAAGGGCAGAGCTGTGTGGGGACCCATCTCTGTAACTGAGCAGGAGGAAGAGCATGAACTAAACATTTAACAGGAGCAGGGAAGGGGGATGGTTGGAAGAATCACCTGGCACAAATTAAAGCAACAGGAAGAAATGACATGGAGGGATGGTGAGAAACAAGAGCTGCAAAAACAACAGAAGGGAAGGCTGTGTGCAGGGAGAGAGGATACACTTTCAGGCGGTGACTGCCACAGATTGTCGTGCAAATAAAACACAGAAACAGAAAGCAGCAATGTATAGAAAAGCAAATCTGTTGGCAGTTCAATATACCCACTTTACAGGGGACTGGTATTTTCAATGTCTTATGCTCAAGTCTCCAAGGAAAGCAGTAACTCAAGAACAAACAAGGCTGAAATAATATTTTCTGAGTCAGTCTGTGTTTTAAACTGTAACTGACATTAAACATGTGCTGCCCCTGTGCCTACTCAAGACTGTGTTTGCTGGACATCCTGTTTTACAGAGTTCTTTGCAAAGGAGACACTGGGTTTTTTTGGTCTCAAATTTTAGAAGGAATGAATACACACTGTCCTTTTTCTCTGAAGAGCTTGTGTAGTTCTCCTGTCAACCCACTCTGCTGTAGCTTTGCATGCAATTCCTCTTTGGAGGTAACTGTGCTGTTTCCAAACAGGACGCCGTGCTAGCTAAGATCAGTTTTAGCTCAGTGGCTGGAGGAGGGCAGCTACTGCTTAGAGTAGTGGGTCCAAAAATGGAACTTCTCTTGCTAGAATCAATCAGCTATTCAAACACAGGATAAACACTTCGTGGCTCCTACACCAGAACAGATTTTTCCCATCTATGTTATGGGTCTCCTTCTGACTTAAAGAAGAGAATTGGCAAACTGCAGGAGGTGTTTGCTGCCCTTGAGGTTTGGGCACAGCACCCCAGATGAGGACAGGATTTCTGCAGATCTTTCCTCATCCAAATCAATTAGGATCTGAGACACAGTTTTTTTTAATTTCAGTCTGAAGAGGTAGCATTGACTTCATCATGGCAGTGCCCACGGACCACTCCAAAAGTAAGGGCCTGGAAGAGCTTGCCATGTGGAGATGGTGGAAACCAGAGAAGTGAGCAGGCAGATGAACCAGTATTTCTGTATGGTACAAGATGAACTTGTACTTCTCAGCCATGATATATAGCTTGTGATTGCTGACCCCATGAGCAGCCTGCTCTTGGGGGAAAAAAATAGAAAAAAAAAAGATTTTGTCAAGTGTCAGGTAGGGCCCCTTCTTCTGAAGTCATTCTGGAAGGAAGAAAAATACTCTTCAAAAATAGAGAGCATTCTCTTTTCATTCCTACAGACATCCTGCTGTTTTTGTGGTTAGTCATCTGCAGTCTAAACTCCAACTTTAAGCAGAGTTATCAAAACCTAAATTGCTTGTACCCATGAAAAACAAATTACTAGGACTATGTCAGCCTTGCTATTTGCCAGAGTATTCAGTTATGACAGGATGATTAATTTATCCCTCACCTTGTAATTATATGTTCCCCTATATGACTGATGTGATTTACAGAAACTCCCGTTAGATTTACACTTGCCTCTCAAGCCAGGCTGAGCTCTGCTCACAAGGAAAAGAAATTTCTGGACCCTCTCACATTGTCCCTGCCTAGATGTTGAGGAGACTACCAAGAGAACCCTGATGACACAAACACAACAGTGCCTTCATGGCAAAAAGGGTCAAGTCTTGACCCTAGGCCAAGTTTAATTTCCTCTTACAAATCTTCCAGAATAGTGAGGTGGAAAAAGAAAGAAGCACTGATAAAAGAAAACTTGCTTTCTGTGGAAAAACTACAAAGCATGGACAGAGAAAAGGGGTGGAAAACATACCCTATTGCAAAGAGCATAACAAGATTTTTCTTTTTCCAAAGGGACATCCTGTGCTGTGCAATATTATTTTTGAACCGCTTCCTAATTTTTGCTGATTAAAATAAAAAATCAATATCCATAATAGGTCCCTTTCTAAAGATGTCACTGATAAGTTGTTCCTTTTGACTCAGAGTCAAAGGACTTAGAGATAGCCATACAGAAGCCACCACACTGTGAACTGAGGTGCAGGGATGCTTTTTTGTCCCCTCCTGTAGCTTGACTCATCACCTGTATAAGCCCAGCACGCGGGTAGAGCTATGTCAGGTTAAAACTATGCAAAGCTGAGAAGAAAAAGAGTGATGGAAATGGGGATGAAGACGTTGCTCTGGCATTACTTGATGATTAGAGTGCTGATCCCTCAGGGCACTGTTTGTTAGCTGCAGTTCTATTAATCAGGTTGTGTATTGTTTCTCTTTTCATTACAGCATGTGTCAAAACTTCTGAAAGAAAAATGCTGTAAGAGAGTCCTAGGGGATTCATCTTTTGAAAGCAGGAATGTGTTAAAATGTTGCCAGAGAACATCTTATTTAAGAGATCAATGACAAAGCTGGAAAAAATCATTATTATTTGGAAGAGATTTGTTACCTACATGAAAGGAAGCACTAGAAGAGACAGGCTGTATTGCAGTCCAGGACCTAGTCCTTTGTTCCCACGGGCTTTACTGAGCCCAGCTGGTTACATTTTAATGCCACTAACGATGCAGCGAGGCTGGAGCGGTCTCACCGGGAGCCGCGAGTCGTGCGAGCGCAGTTCCGCGGCCGCCCCGCTGCCCGCCCCTCGCGGAGCTGTCCGTGGCGCCTCGCTCCGCGCGTCGCCGTGGGACCCGCCGCAGCCCGGCCCGGCTGCGCCGCCCGCCTGCCCCGGCAGGCAGGGCACCCGCGGTCACGGGCTGCCACCTGCTGGCCTCAGGCACCGCTCGCCTCCCCCTCACACCCCGGGGCGTTTTCCTCCGCTTCTTGTTGTTTCTGTTGGTTTGGTTTCGGTTCCGAGGCAGTGGGGCAGGAGCTGTCCTGCACAGAGGAGGGCCAATGGAATCCTGGGGTGCACCAGGAAGAGTGTGGCCAGCAGGTTGAGGGAGGTGATTTTAACCCTCTAGTCGGCCTTAGTGAGGTCACATCTAGAGTGTTGTGCTCAGTTCTGAGCTCCTCAGTACGAGAGACAAGGAGCTACTGGACAGGGTCCAGTGAGGGTCACAGAGATGATTTGGGGTCTGGAGCATCTCTCTTATGAGGAGACAGTGCAGGTGTTTAGTCTAGAGAAGACTTGAGAGGGGATCTCGTTAATCCATATAAATATCTTAAAGACAGGTGTCAAGAAGACGGTGCCAGACCCTTTTCAGTGCCCAGACACAGGACAAGGAGTAATGTCCATAAACTAACACTCAAGACGTTTCACCTCAATGAGAGGAGGAACCTCTTTCCATTGAGGGTGGCAGAGCATTGGAACGGGTGCCCATGGAAGTCATGGAGTCTCCCTCCCTGGAGACCTTCAAAACCCACTTGGACACATCCCTATGTAACCTACTCTAGGTGACCCTGGAGCTGGAGTAGATGATCTCCAGAGATCCTGTACAATTCTGTAATTCCATGAAGGAAAGATTTAATAGTTTTCCTTTGTGAATCGTGTTACACCTTTGGTGCCTCCTGGGAAGCAGCTGGTCATCTGCTGGTAATAAAGATAACAAACCAATTCTTTTATTTTCTTTTCACTGACACTGGAAAAAATGTCAGCCATTCCTCTGTTGCCGTGACACAGAAGCTTATCTGTGGTGATAGACAGAGCCAGACTTAATAAAAAAATCCCCCCCAAAAATCATTCTGTTACCAAAGTAAACAAAAAAAATATATGCTGAAGGCAGATTTCCATTTCCCTTCCCTTTGAAAGCCTAGATTTCTTTTCTAATGCTCTGCAGACAAACTTAATGCACTTAGATACTGTCAAACTCCAACTCCTCTAAACAAAAACCATGCAGTCTGCTGGATGAGTAGGCGGCACTGTGGAGTATTTCAATTCCTGTTGATCCTTTAATCTGCCTGTAGAGCACAGCAGGAAAAGGTAGACGTGGGAGAGAAACAAAGAGGGGTTATCTGAGGGGCAGGGCCTTCCAAAGGAGGCTCTCTCTGCAATGAACCCTGGTGGTACTAACTGCTGATTTATTTGTGGTACAAATTCCTTCCAGTGCAGCAAACATTCCTCGCAGAGTATTTCTCCCTAACACACAGCAGATAATTTTGTAAACTCAGACTGAGCAGTATGTTCAGCATATTCTCTTCCAGAAACAATTTAAAAATGAATAGCTTCTCTTCTTCCACACGATATTGTGACACATATTGTGTTACATTCTCCTTTTCTGCTAATCTCAGACTTCAGTTGATGTAGTAAGAGAGCCTCAAGTTGTGTTTACAGCAGAACCTCACTGCTTGGAGGCTTTCTACCTCAAATTATTTTATTGCTCCTCAGACCACATCACATCAAGAATGTTTTTGCTCCATTCATGTGCTTCAAAAGTAGTATTCTTCTTTTGTCATAGGTCAGAATACTCCTTCTCAGTGAAAAACCTGAATAAGATATCTGAGAAATAAATGAAGACATTCTGGGATAGCATCATGTTCTGCCCTTCCCTTTGGATTTTGCACTCTTGATGTAGTGTCCTGGCTAAGTCCCTTCCTTGCCCATCCCCATCCTGCTTGCAGACAGGACAATGTGAGCAGCAGAAAAGGCCTCGACACGTTGCAAGCGCTGTTCAGCAACAACTAACACATCCCTGTGTTAGCAACACTGCTCTGGTCATAAATGAAAAGCAGCACCACAGGAGCTCTACGAAGAAAATTAATTCTATCCCAGTCAAAAGCAGTACGGTGGGATGCCAAACTGCACTACAAGTTATCAGTGTGATTTGTAGAAAGGGGATCACACTAAAGGGATGAGATCTTTGGGAAATGATACACTAAAATACCTCTTATGAGTGTGTTAGTGGGTGTCTTGAAAGTTTATGATTTTTTTACTAGAATGTTCATTTAAATATCTCCTTCAAAATACTTCCTTAATCCTTAAACAGCTAACTGTATTTCTATACTGACCTGGATTAATTTACAAGTCAAATTTTACTATGGCTGCTTTCCCAGATCCAGTGTTATTGTACTTGTATCTTCTTTTAATTTGACACTGGTTTGCAGGAATTTTCTTGAATTTGAAAGGAGAAGAATACAATGGAAAAGGCAGCAATTTTTTTTTTCTTATTTTAACCCTATCTTTCAAAAAAAAAAAAAAAAAAATCCTGTGTGTCTCACGAGTATTTTGAACTTATCTTTTGAAGTAACACAAGCAGAGTGAGCCAGGAAATTTATCAGTTTATAATCCTGGTTGACTCTATTCAAGTTGTAAGGGGTATTTTCATGTGCAAGAAGACCTTGTTCAGTTCCATTCTATCTTCCCTTTCTTTGATAAGTGCACCCTAACTAACATCAAGGGTCCTGTAAGGTCACTCTGTTTGGACTTGCTTCACATGGTATCAAATATTTAAATGCTTATTAATTCAAAGAACAGGAGTGTGTGAGATGACCCCTGTGCTCCTTGTTCAGGACACATCCTTGAGATCTGTTCCAGCTTGTTTACCTACTGTAGTAGGGACTTCATCTGCCCCAGGTGACAGCCATTTATCCAAAATGCAGGAAGCTCAACTACTAACCAATTCCACTAGCACCACTTGGAAAAGGGTACTTGAAGCATTTTTTTACCCATCTGACACCAAGTGTGATTTTCTTGCTTGCTTAAAGAGATGCTTGAAAAACCTCACACAGAACCCCGGCTGATAAGGTTTGGTTTGTTTGTGTTAGGGAAAAATATTTTATTCCAGTAAGGCAGAGTATAGGGAGCTCCAAGTTACCAGGACTATGAAAAATCAAATATTTGTATGGATCTGTATTTCATCTCTCCCACCTCGTTTCCACAAAACCAAGGTAGGATGGATGACAAGGAAACTTTTCGTTAACAGATTTATTATTTTGACAGTACCTCTCCTGGAGTTCTGATTCAAAAAGGGTGTGAGAGGCTTCCTGTCTTTTCTGCTGTTGCAAAAATCAAGCTTGCTGGTGCAGAAGTGTAACGCAGCATGGTAGATAACAAAACAGGGCACACAGGGCAAATCTGCCCATCAGTACTAGCTGTGCCACTGACAGGTTTGTGATAGATCAGGTGAGACACATCACCTGGGAGATGCAATCTGGCTCCATCAAAAAGCTGATGCCTGTAAGTACATAATTCCTTCTAGTTGGAAGCTCTGCTTTTAGTCCTATTTTCAAGAAAGAAGTAATTGGTAATACTTAGGGAATAATAATAATAATAACAATAATAATAATAATAATGAAGTAATCCTGCCTTAGAGAGGGACCTGAGAGCTTTTTATAAGGGAAAGAAATCTAGGGAAGCAAGGAAGGCACCAGCCTGACTAGAGTGACTGGCAAGAGAAGGCAGTAGAAACACCCAGCTGGGATGGAGGAATCACAGCTATACTGAGCTATCACAGCTCTACCCCTGCTACCCAGCCCAGGGTTTGTGCCCTCCTGCTGTGCAGTGCCATGCCACTGCCACTTAGCTACTCCCAGCAGCTCAGTGTCTGCCACCATCCCATGTCCCACAGCTTTTTGGGAGGCTGGATTCAAGGCCTGAGGGAGACCCATCAGCTGATACCAGCACTGTCTGCTCAAACTCCTGCTCCCTCCCAGGGTTTAAACTTCAGCCATGCTCCAAAGATCTTGGATAATCATTAGCCAGGGAATCAATGCTCTTTTTTGCGTAATCATTGTGAGGTGATATCTCTGAGTTCTATTTGCTCTAGCAAATAACAGATAACAGATCTAAGAGAAATAGTCTGATGAAACATTTGAAACGTAGGTCAGAAACCAGCTTGGACCTGAGGTGGGAAGGCTATAAACCCTTCTGCTTCCCCAGCACCCAGTAGAACAAACATTGCCATGTGGTTCTCCCACAGCATGTCCACAGCACCTTCTGGATGCACTCCTACCATATGGCTGAAGACATTTTCTGTTATAAATTTCAAGGAAATGAGTTTCAGGGCAATTTTAAAACCAGTGCTACCACTCCGTACACATCAGTACGTAACAGAAAATAATAAACTAAGTAGAGGGAACATCTGTACAGTGTGAATCCCTCTCTCTCTAGCCTTCTCTAAATAATACAAAATAATGTTGGAAGTTTCACAATTTGGCATGTAAAAAAATTTTCTAATTACATAAAAATACAACTTTCAGCTTGTATTTTTCAGCCCCACTGTCATGCCCCCTTTCATTATAGCCTCTGTGGCTCCACGAATTGGTAGCTGTTAAAAATGAGGATAATTTCCCCACATACCAGCCCCACACAACAGAGGTATCCAGCTCTCCGTTTGATTTTTGGCTGCCAGGATGCTGAGCAATATGATGTACTGGGGAGACCTGACCATCTGCAGTGCTGGATCCTGGGGTGCGGCCACAAGGAGAAACTGGGAGCTGGCAACTGCAGCCTCTTTGTGTGGTTCAAGAGTCACACTGGCTATATTTGCACAGTTGTTTCCTGCCAGTGACTCTCACTAGTCACACCAGAGGGCTGGGGCACCGGGCATGGCTTATTGCGCAATCAGGGCCCTGCCCCATATCACTGTTTTTATTCAGTGATTGCTGTCTATGCAGGGAAAGCAGAACACCATTTCTCCTCATCCAGTCATCTTAATTCATTGTTTTGCCTCAGGTGAGTGCTGTCCTGTTACAACTTGATACCAAGCCTCTCCTGGATCATGCCAAAAGTCCTTGTCATCCGCTATCCCATCTTTGTAGGAGCAGCCACCCAAAGATGACTGTGAAAGAAAGTTTTCCTAAGAGGGCTCTCAGCTTTTCCCATGTCTGGAAGCCATTTCTGTGGGTTCAGTAACACCGAATACCTTGCTTCTCTATGCACATGGGCCTTGAAAAGCTACCTTGAAACCGTGCAAACTATGTGCTTTGAAAGCCTGCACATAAGGTAAGAAGGACAGACGGCTGCCAATGCACTCTGAGCTCCCTGGAAGCTCAAAGACCACCAGAAAAGAGAAGAGGCCAGCAGAGCAGCAGCTCCACCACTGCAGTGCACGCTAAAGGAGTGATGCATTTTTGAGATGCCTCAAGGCCATAAACACTTATCAGTCTCCTAGGGATAGCAGCTGATTTACTTGACTTTTAAAAAACTGATTTACTGCTGATAACCCTGACAAACTTTAAACCTTTGATGGTGGACTGTGGTCAAATTCCTAGGAAAGAATGGAGCCTGAGAATGATTGTACTGTCTTGCGAAGTCTAACCTAGCTCCAACTAGACTCTGAGGGATGACACAGAAATACTTCCTTGGGGGTATGCAGGACACAGGCTGCATCTTTGTGGCAGGCTGGCTCATACTCACGGAGTCCAACATACTTAGCAAGGATTCACAGGTAACATAAATCACAGAAGAGCAGCATGGATATAATCCCTGTCATGCTGGCATTTCAGCATAACTGTGCCCTATTATTCTTAGATAAGAAAATTACAGACTTTGCTTTTCCTTTTGAAGTCACAACAAGGCATCTCTCACAAAGATAAGTGTCTGGGGCTAGTCCCCCTCTTGGGGTTATCTCGTAGTCAGATGCTAACCAGGAACCTCCATTAATTTGGGTCTGTACATTCCTCCCACCAGTCACTATCATTTACAAAACACAGCTCCATTAGAAGTGAGTGACTTAATCTGATGGATGTTCTGCCAGCATTAACACATGCTGAGATGCTGATAGCAGCTGCAGCCTTGGTACAGGACTAAGTCAAATAATGGAGACTCGCTCTTAATGAATCTATTCAAATAGGCTCTTTACAAGCAGATCTGTGAAAGAGGTTTATATACAAACATTACACTCTTACATCTTCTTCTGGATGTTAACAACTGCATGTTTTAACATGTTATAAAACCGAGACTGTTTTATGCCACGTTGTCTGGAAGCATAAACTCATCTGAAGGGTTTGACTCAAAGCCCAGTAAATCTAAGGAGGGGATGCTATTCTCTTGCATCAAGTCAGTACAGAATTTACTGCACTTAACCACAAGGCAGAATTCACATTTTTGTCAGAATCTTCAAGTTACAGCAGGACACCAACTTTTTTTACATCTGCATCTTTCAGATATTCCTTGAGGCTGTTTGGGAAATCTCAGTCCTCATTCTATCTTTAAACTCTTTATTTGCAGTAGGAAAGCCAGTGTTTACACTGGAGTAGCTGTTTGAATGAAGAATTAAAAAAATACAGTACAGTTCTTTATTTTAAGATTGCATAAACCCACAAAGATACTCTGTTAGAAAGTCAGAAAAGTGGTGACCACTTAGAACTGCAGGCTTGCTTAGAAATAAATACATGTATTTTAAAAATGTAGTGTATGAGATAAATAACCAATAAGTCCAAGCAAGCAGGGAGCCTGATATGTTTGGAAATACTACTCCACTTAATGTAATGGCCCATCTATTATGGTTGAGCACAGCCATGGTTCCTAGTTTATGTATTTATGTTTTTGAAGCAACTTTTACTATTAGTAAAATGAAACACACTGAGAGCATTTGTAGTCAAAGGTAGAACACATCAGTGGAAAATATAACACTGCAGCTGCAGGAAGACTCCAGGAGATGGAGACAACCTGAAAGTTCTTCAGGTCCATGGGCTTTACAGTACCTTATGACCAACTTGCTGATTTCACAGGTATGAAGTAAACACACTACCTATGCTTCATCTAAAACACTTCTACTCTGAGAAAACATAAGGAGTGTAAGACATTTTTTCCTGTATAAAATTAACTTCAAAATGTTCCAAACAGCATACAAATATTTACATGTGCATATGTACATACTGCCAAACAGTGCAGTACTGTCTCCTGCTTTTACCACATAAGCTTCAAGGAAAGCAAAGTAAACTCAAATGTTGCAGAGCTAAAGGGAGCTTCCTGTTGTCTTGTCACAGCCAAGGGAAGCTGCCATTACACAGCACTATACCAGCCACTCAGGCTCTGGTATTGAAACTAGTGGAACTTCACACACACAAGGCTGATTTCTGTGCCTGTGAGTTCACAGACACAATTCCAAATACCGAATTGCACCCGTAAATCAGATCCTACAGATGTCCAAGGGCCATAAACGTTGCTGACAAAGCCACTGACTGAATCTCTGGCACTAAGGCAAAGGTAAGCCTTGGCTGTTTCTCACAAGTTAAATGAAGTAAAAAATGTACACAAGTCAAATGCCTTGTGTCAGTGTAGACCCACACCAAGTAATGGAACTTTTAGACTGAGGTAATGAAAAATTGCTGTTCTCAGCTTTTTTGCTACTTGCTCTCTTTAACTGCTGTGGTAACATGCAAGTATTGATTGCTTAAGTTACAAATTCTGATAACCTGAAATTGTGACATCCCTTCAGGAGATCAACACACTACTGCCCTGAAGGCATACTAACTTTGGTGGCCTGGGCTTCTCAGGATGATTCTTAGCAAGGCTCAGGAGGAGCTACCCATGGCCTACAACACAATGGCAAACACACAATGAGAAACTGATTCCCCTCACAGGAGGACTTGAGATACACTCAATAGCAGTTCAGAAACTTTACTTGTGCTTTCCAGGTTACTCTCCATCACTAGATTGGAGACTTTTTTCCTGTTTTCCCATAATTATGCAGCTCTGGTTATGCGGCATTGTTACACTATCTGTATAATAAAAAGCAATAATAAAAATAGCAAACCAGGAAAAAAAAGTATTTCCCACATCTTTCCACGTCAAAAGCATCCCTGTCAGTGCAGCATAACACCAGATTTCCTTACTTGCTTCCTGGTTATATAATCCATATTTATACAAACTAGTGCAAATGAGTACATGTCATTCTGGAAGCTCCAGCAAATTTGGATGTCATGGAAAAGCCCAAGGCAAGGATGTATGCAGACAGAAAGGTGCTGGACACTGCCACCCCTGCAAGGAGCCAGGCTATGAGCGAGTGTACTGCACTGTGCTGTATTTGGTGACCCTGGAAGACTTGCTCAGTGTGGCACTGGCAGGAGGTGGCCCTTGCAAGTCAGAGCCCATCAGGTTAAGCGGGGAGTCTGTGATCAGAGCATGCTCTTGCCTTCCTGAGCTGGCACCTGTTGCCTGCTCAGCTCTGCTCTGCAGCCCTGAGGCTGTCACCACCCTTTCATTCAGCACCGTGCTGCGTTCCTCTGTTGAAGAGGGGAAGCTGAGTGAGCCCTGCTCTGCAGCAGGCACAAGCACCCTCTCTCGCTCCCTCACCACGACATACTGCGAGTCAGGAAGATCCTGAACTGTCAGGCTTCCTGGCCCTGCACCCGCCGACTTCACCATCCTTTCTGTAACCACCAGGTTACTTTCGTGTGGCAAATCAGGGATTTTCACCATCCCCTGAATGCTCGATGCAGGTGCCAGCACTCTCTCTGTCACCACTATGTTCTCCTGAAACTGGGGGTCTAAAAAGACAGGGGCCGAGCGGGCAGGAGCCCCCACAGAATAGGATGTTTCTGTCATGGTGACATTGCTCCCTGCGTGGCCCGTGGGGAGGTGCTGGGCATTGTGCTGCCCAGAATGGGATGATGAAAAGGTTGTTTCTGTGACCACCTCCTTGGACACGGTGCTTTCTCCTGTGCCACTGCCTGCGTGCATGGGTGGGACGGACTGGAAACCACTGCTTGAGGCAAAGGCTTGCTCAGAGGTGGAAGCATTTTGCTGATCTAAGAACTGTGACTTTGCTTCACTAAGACCAAAGCCTGATTCATTCATGTAGCCACCGTCTTTCATATTGATCTGTCTACCTATACATATTTCTGCTAGAGTCTTAAACTTATCTCCTAAATCATCAAGAAAATGGTCATCAAGATCCCCCTCAATAAAGCTGCAGCAGCCAACGGAGCCGTGAGGGGAGCCTGATTCTCCCTGGGAATAAACTAGGAGACAGTCTTTTGCAGCTTGCTCTTCATCTTCATCCGCAAAAGAGACAGCTTTCTGCAGACAGAAAACAAAAGCAAGCAAAAGTTCATTAATTCCAGCTCTAGACTTAGTAACTTTGAAAAATTAGAAATGCTTGGACAAAAAGGTTGAAATAAAAAATTTAACTGATCCCACAGAAACTGGGAACCAAGTGAGGGCTGTACCTAACATGTTTTTTTGCTTCTTTGAAATTAGTCTGAACTTGACAGTACACTTGATGAGAAGAAAAATCTGATATTTAAGACCTTGGATACCACCACCACCTGCCGCTGTTCCTTCCAGTAAATGTGCCATTTGTGATACTGCTCCATATTCATGAAGAAATGGTTTTACTTTTAGTTCAGTGAATGAACTTCCCCTCTAACTAGGTTTTTGTGGGAGAACACCAAGACCATTTCTGAGAGTATCCTAACATTTAAACAAACATTTACTGAGTACATGATGACATGTTATCACCTACCATGGCCCTTTTCACTAGCGCAGACTACAGGATCACATCCAAAATGCCCAACAGGAAACAAATCAAAAAGTTAAATGGATTGGTAAAGCATGGATGCATAGTCCATCATGTAAATTCTTAGGCCCTATGCACGTCACCTGGCAACAAGGAGGGCTCACGAGTTCAGCTCATTCTGAAAGCAGTGTCTGCCATGGAGATGCTGTGGTGCTGGCACAAATATCTGTGTATGTGTTTGCATCAGCTCCAGATCCAAAAGTGAAGACAGCCTCTGGGCCTGACGAACCAGCTTTATCTAATATGGCTCCTGGCCTTGTGCTCAGAACCACCTTTCTGCCACATTCGAAGTTCTGGACTGCAAATTAGCTCAGGCATCTGTGTGATGTGCCATACATCCAGGCCCCATTTGACTCTGCATGTTTATCTGCCTTTGATCCTGGAAGCAGGTACACAACTCAAGATTCCACCACAAAAATCAGCAGTTGAAACAATTTGGTTTGGTTACTTGTCTGCTTCCTCACCCCTAATCTGAGATATTTTGGCCTCCCAGAAGTTGTATGGATATTGAAAAGCAGATTGCTACTGTTGCATCTGTTCACCCAGGAGACCAGTAGCTAGAGCACTCTGAGACATACAAGTCTAAAGCTCAAGTACCTTCCCTGGCCTGAGGTGGTGATTCAAATCTGCAGAGCTGCTCCCCTGCAAAACCACATTAGCTGCCAGCTCTAGGGTGTGAAGACATTTTGTTTGTATAGGTGATGGTGAATGGAAGTCAGACGTTCACTACAAGGAGCTCACCAGCCAAAAGACTAATGATACGCTTAACATGAAGAGAAATAGCTTCAACAAGTAGGAACAACCTACTGGCTAATGGTTAGGTCAATAAAAAAAAAAGAAAGGGGATTGCAACATATGCCTCATACACTTTTGATGAATGGCCCTTTACCCACGCTGCTGGGCAAACAGACAAGTCAGCACTACTTACTGCATCAGCTACTTTGAAAATACAGCCCCACCCACTGGTATATGACATCTTCGGCTTATCTTTCAAAAACCTGCTCCATGGTAAAGTTTGGAGCTGTGACTCATGATGAGTCACAGGTGCCTCCCTAGAGACCAGTTTCATGTTCTTAAGTCCCTGAGATTTAGATCACACAGTCTTTCTCAGGGCTTTTTCCCGGGCAAGGTGCTCCTATGCTATTGCTGAATATTCTGGATCCCATCCACAAGTACCTTCCTTGAGAGGAAGGTCTGTTTGTGTGACAGCTTGCAAGCATTCAGTGCTAGAAGACTGAACATTGTCACACTCCAAGTCCCACATGTGTGGCTAATCCAAAAATCCTTAATGCCCCCAACTCCACGTGCACAATATCAGGACTGTTTATATCTACATATCTACTCATCTCTCTCTGTCGTAACATGAACGATATTTTATAATGCTAAGTGTAAACATCAAAATATTGTAATTTTTGGGTCAGATGCTTACATCGTTGAAGTAGTCTCTTAAGAATTCTTCATTCATGGCTCCTGCCGCTCCCACAGCAACTCCTCCTCCAGACACGACTGTCTTGCCGTCTACACCTGCCATGCCTTCAGCTGCTCCAGCTGCCATGGCTCCATAGTCGGCAGCAGAAAGAAGACGCCTTTGCTCTTCCCATCTTTCCCTGGTAATAGTGCTGTGATGCTCTGCTGTGTGAGAGGCAGAGCTGCCTGCTCCTATTAGAGCTTCTTCTCCACTCATTCCTGATGCTGCTGCTGCTCCTGCTGCTCCTGCTGCTGCTGTTGTTCCTCCTTTCAAGTTCCCAAGTGCAGTGGGTGGAATGAAGCTTAGCACTGGCTACATAAATAAGACAAATTAAGATGTGACATGAAAGCTTTGCTGTCTAGCACATGGAACTCACCAAACCAGCAGTGGAGCTGGGTGGGAACAGGGAGGGTGCTGTCTTACGACTTGTTTGAATTTGCACTTATACGTGTTGCTGCAAAGAGTAAAAGGCCTCCTAAAACAAGGTGTAGCTTCCACAAATGTATTGCCAAGAAGGTTCATGGAAATGTTTCTATAGATCATTGTTTTCTTGAAACTCAGAGGATTGAAAATGGAAAAAAACCAAACCAAACCAAACCAACCAAAAAAAGGCTTGCAAAAACTCTAGGGAGCTCAGCTGTTCCAAGAAAAACTCTGCCCAGTTTTCCTCAGATACAAAGTGGGAAAGTATGCACTGCCTGCCACCTCTGGTGCTGCCTGGCCCTTTCTTTTTTCCTAGCAGTTTGGCTTCCTCATTAATTATCTTTTAACAAGAATTTGGTGTGAGCCTTGTCGCTAAATCAAAGTCTTTTACCTTCTGTTTTTGTTATTGTGCAAAAGCATGTCAGTGTCATGCCCTTTTTTTGAAAACCTTGTTTTTAGCATAACAGCAAAGAGCAAATTTCTCTTGGCATTTACTGTTCCCTCTGCAGATTTGCAACTTTTTCTGCCTTTTTCTTTTTTACTAAGGAATTTCCTTTGTTTTAAAAAGAAAATACACAGGGAAGTAATTTAAGACAGTCTGAAACTTTAAATCAATGAAGGGAAGCTCATCATTATAACCCATTATTTTGCTGCTTTATCAAGCTCCCAAAGGGGTGCAGAGCATTCCAGGCTTGCAAATGCAAATATTTCACTCTCTATTGGTTCAACGCTTTTCCCACAGTCCTATCTTCTGCTCAGATATGATCAACATTTGCTTGATTGCTTTCCCTATATTTTGGGATTTAAGTGCCATGGTTGCTTCTTCTGCAGCTGCTGGTGGAAGTCATCTCCCACACATCCTTCGCTGAGCCTCACAGGGTTAATTTTAATTAATGTTCATGTGTTGTTAAAATCTGTTGTAGAGCTTTGAAATATCTGCAGTGTGGAAGAGGCCCCAGGTGCCAAACTGAACACTGGGACAGAAATCAAAGAGAAGGGCTATTAGGGATACGTGCCTTCTCCTCAGGAGCTGCTCCTTCACTGTTCCACTGACGCAACATCGCTTCACTGTGGTCTGGTATGTCAGCAAACGTCTTTGCTCCACCAAATCCCTTTGCTCCCAAGCCACCAGGGCACAGCAGCAGTAACAGTGGAACAACTATAGGGAAACAGAAGGTTGCCATTAACTGTGTGGTTATTAGAACCTTAGCATACTTACAGCCACTGTAAGTTTGGCCAGCTCCCATACACAAATGAATTTTCAATGAGCTAGTGATCAGTATGAGGGCTGGCAAGGACTGAAGACATTCAAGGCATTTCCTAGAAGCATATGCCGAGGCCAGTTTTCTAGAGAGCAAACTGACAATTGGGCCTGAATCCTGCAGATGGCCACACATGTATGTAGCTATACTTCTATCAAAGATCTCATATATCAGTTCCTGGCTATCACTGTACAACCTCAGCATTTCTAATTCCTCCTCTTCTTTTATTACTAGATAACAACATGGCGTCATGTAAATTCCACCTCACCACTCCTTTGACATGCCTAGAGTGTTGCCTGGGGGACTCAAAATAACCCAGTTTCAGAAGCAGAGAATATTATCCTGTGGCATGAACTTTGTTTTATCACAATTAGATTGCTGCCAGCACAAGCAATAAACTATTGGGAGTTTAAATGCAGCACAGCTACACCCGGCCACACCATAATTACAAATATTCTTATTTTTCTTTTATTTTATCTCACCAAAGAACAATGTCACATGCTGAGCAAGGCAGTGAATCTGCAGTGACAGGAAAAGAGAGTGGAGAAGGTGCTGTGGTTTGAATAGGAAGACTTACAGTTCACCTGGGGACATCTCAGAATACCAAAAGCATTCCTCACTGCTTCCCCACTTGTTATTTACTGCACCATAAACAAATACTAAAAGTTGTTCATGTTAATTTTAAAATTCACTGCTTGAAATCCTTTGAGGGTGAAATGCTGATATTACCAACATTTGCTGGGGATCTGCCATGACTTCCCACAAGACTAGGAGTTTACACAGAATGTATCAAGATGATAAAACCTGGGAGCTGGACTATTTCTTTCCTGATGCTTTGCAGACCACATTTACAGTGCTTCTGAGATAATATGAAACAATTACTTACGCAGCAAAAGTAAAAATGCCAAGATGATTAGTGCAACCGCTGCTGGTCCCAGACCCACCGACTTCGCGCCAACAAACTTCTCCTGGCACACGCCATCATCTGCACACTCACAAACAGTCAGCTGCAGAGACTGTGGCAGAGCACAGCTGACCCCTTGGAAATCCTGTATTAGCATGGGAACTTCAGTTCTGCCCGGCTTCAGGTTACGTGGTACCAGCTGTATGCTGGTGTCTGAGGCAGAAGTGGAGGGAGGTTAAAGAAAAAACAAACAAACAAAAAAAAGACAAGAAGTGAGCAGAGACAAAATTGACTCCTGTAAACTAACTAAAATACAACTGTTACAGTCTTCCAACAAATCCCCTCCAGTTAAGCCCAGGCAATGCAATGGAATTAAGTTTAATTAGCTGCTGCTACAAGATACGTACTTTTATTTTTATCAAGTAATTCATGCTGGTAAGTGAGCAGCCATGCTTATTTGCAGCCTCAGATAATTGTGACATTTCACATGACCAGAAACTTAACATTGAAGACAGCTCAATCATCTGTATAGCATCAACTATGTCATCTGGATAGATAAAGGCTGAACTCACAAAGAAACAGCTTCAGTCTTGAGGAGATTAATCTGTTGTACGCCACAGACAGAGATCAGGCGCTAACAAAACACCTGCTCCAGTGGCAATGTCATGCCAAGGACTAACTAGGCAGAAGATCACAGACTGATTAAGGTTGGGAGCGACCACTGTGGGGCATCTCCACTAGGCCCAACCTCTGTGCTCAAGCAGGGTCATCCTAAACACATGGCACAGGATTGTATCCAGACAGTTCTCGAGTATCTCCAGCGAGGGAGACTCCACACCCACTCTGGGGAATTTGTTCCACTGCACAATTCAGGTGGAACCTTCCTGAGCATCATTTTCTGCCCATTGCCCTCTTGTCCTATTGCTTAGCACCACCGAGAAGAGCCTGGCTCCATCCTCGTGACACTCTTCCTTCATCAGATACTTATAGACATCAATGAGGTCCCCTCTCAGTCATCTCTTCTCAAGGCTGAACAGGCTCAGCTCCCTCAGCCTGTTCTCCTAAGAGAGATGCTCCAGTCCCTTAATTATCTTTGTTGCCCTCCACTGGATGCTCCAGGAATTCCACATCTCTCTTGTACCAAGGAGCCCAAACTGGACACAGCACTCCAGATGTGCCTCACCAGGGGACAGGAGAGAGGCAGGAGCACCTCCCTTGATCTGCTGGTAATGCTCTTCCTAATGCACCCCAGGACGCCATGGACCTTTTGGCCACAAAGACATACTGCTGGCTCGTGGACAGCTTGTCATCTATGCCCAGATAATGCATCACTGCATGTTTTCCATGAGAAGATGGGGGTAGCTTGATCCTAGCATTACTCATGAAATCCTGGTCACCACGCATAGGGTATCAAGCCACGCAAAGATGCTCTAGGAAGAGCTGAGGGAAGGCAACACCCCAAAGGACATGTCTGGACTTTTATAACCTTTAGACAGAAGGGAGCAGAATGCAAATTATGGTCTTAATGCCTGACTCCATATGTAGGGTTGTTTTATTGTCGTCATTTAGTCAAACTGTCAGTTTGACTGGAATTAATAAATTACGACCTTAGGAGTTCAAAGAACAGAGTAATTAAAAATACATTTTCTTACCATTTCCAGATGCAATTATCCATTTTTTTGCTGTCCCTTCTGGCTCATCAATGACAGTAAAGCTGAAGGGATAACTGTTTGGGTAACCATCCAAATCATGAGCTGTAACATCAACTAATTTTGCATCTGAACACACAGTCTGCACAGGGTTCACAATAACTGGGCAGTTATCATTCTCATCTTTAACTTGGATGACGACTGTGCCAGTGACTGTTTTCCTTGGGGAATCTAAGAATTTAAAATATGAAAAATTAAATTGATTTGCACACAAAAATTTATCTTAAAATAAAAAAAAAACCTTAGTATTTTCCAGAACACCAACATTGCTGAAGTAAGTTGAAAGAGCTGATGAGAGCAGTGCTTCATTCCCTATGTTAATAAATATATTGATAAAGTTCTTCTGAAGGCAAGCTGTTTTATTACTTTAACTTGAAAAAAAAATCATGTATGGCTACACAGTAACATGCAGATTATAAATGAAGAATTCCAGTTAGATACAAAAGAAGTTCAGAGAGTCTTTCTTGCTTAGAAGTCAAGAAAACTTAGGACTATGAAGTCTGATGATAAGCATATTGAGATATTGGCAATTCCCACCTTGACAATAGTGTTTCTTATCAGACCTATCTTTGAAAACTTTTATAAAGAGTTCACCTCCATCTAGTCAAAGGGGAGAAACATACCTTGGGAACCCATTCCAAAAAACGAGTTGCCTGTGTCTCTCCTTTGAATACCGAGACTGCACTTGGTGCCTAACTTTAAAGATGGGTAGGTTAAACCAACTACCCTTGTAGATAGGCAAACAAACCAATTTGTGTGAAAACAAAACCCTCTCAACTTACCAGTAGTTACACCCAACATGGTGATAGTGTAGGTACCATTTACTACGTGAGGTGACTCGTAATCAAGATTTTTAGCAAGTCGGATTTCACCTGTGACTGAGTCTACAGTGATCCAGTTTGCTGCATCTTTTCCTTTCATGTATCTGATGAAAATAACACAAAGATGGACACATTTATAATGAGGAAAACAATCATCAGCAGAAAAAGCAGCTTCACAGTATATTTACTTGTCATTTAAAACTGAGATCAAATCCCTAGGTCTGAGGCCTGATGCTCCTGCCACTGTCATTGGTTACAACTATAAACCTACCCTGAATATGTTGAGAGCTGCTCTTCTCTCTAAATCAAAGACTTAGGTATGGGTGCAGTACAGAAAGTACAACCAGGGAGTGAGACTGAAACAGGAGACAGAGCTGCACTGCTGCAGTTCTTCTTCGCCTCCATCCGAGCTCCCAGCAGAAGTTGAGCATTAGACACCCATTACAGGCATGGGGGAAAGGGGTCCATCCCTGGGTGTGCAACTCTGCTCGGCACCATTTGGAAAGGCCATGGTGGTGGTTAAACAACATTCTAGCTGAAAAGCTATGATTCAAAACCCAACCCTTTCTGTCTGACTGATAAATGTTTCTGGATATTCCTTCCTAATTTTACTGGAGACAATGGAATCAGATTGGTAAATCTAATCTCAAAAGTGGACAGGTATGACAAACACAACATGCAAACACAGACAGCTTCAGCCCAAACACTCACGTCTCACCATATACAACTAAAGAAGGAGGATTTTAGTATCACCTGTTTTCTGCATACAAGAATATTGAAGATCATGATGATGTTTAAGGTGTGAATTATCATTAGCAGAAAATTATTGCCTTTGAAATTATTTCAGTTCAACATGCAAATTTTGGCAATAAGATATGACTTCTGACATACTCAATTATGATGGTTATAAAAAAATTCTTACGTAATGTGCTCTGCTATTTTTCCAGTGTCTTCATCATAGGCTTGATACTGTCCAATAACCTGTTTTATCTGCAGTTTCTCACTTGCTTCAATAATTTTTGTGCCACCAGGGAACACAGGGCCTTCCCGCACATTGATCACCTTAATTTTGATTGGAATTGTTTCTGCTTTGTAACTGTGTTTAATTGACTTGTGGAACTCTGCTTTGTTTGTAACAACAATACCCAAGTTTAGGCTTTGCATTTTTTCATAATCCAGCTCCTAAAGCAATAAAGAAAATAACAGAAAAAATTTCAGAATTTGTCAGAATCCAATATCTAGACAACATGCATACATTTAATATTTAAATAATACTATAGCATCCTTATTTAAGTAATAAGAGTGTAAATATTTAAGTAATATTTAAGCGGTAAGAATGTTACAGTGCAAGGTAGTTTCTTAACTTGTTACTCTCTCTCATTTTGAATGGATGACACCACAGGTATGGCTTTATATTATTGAATTAAACTTAGATAAGTTATGTGAAAGGAGTCCTACCCATATATTCTGCCTGTGCTTTTAGTGAATCAATCCCCCTTTGGCTTCTCCAAATGTATGTGTTTGCTTTTTTTTTTAAAACCAAATAACTCACTTAATAATGCTCAAATTTTTTTTTTAATCATTAGCAGTTTTCACATAAGGAAACTTGAGCAGGAAAATAAAACTACTTAGGGCACTATGCATCTTCAGTACTTGTGGACTAAAGCAAAGTGAAAATTATAAAATAGACATTTCCATTAATGGAAAATATTTTCATCATAATTTCAGCTTATGGAAATGCATAAAATAATCTGTAGCCTGTGGCTCATGGAACAGGTGTTGCCTGCAAAATTATCAGTGGCCAGGGGAAATAAAGAAATTTATACTGAGATCATCAAGGACAGCAGAAACGTGAAAGTTTACAGCATGTTAGTACTGTTGCCCAAGGGGCAAGAGAAGTCTGGGGACTTCTGCCCTACTAGTTATATTTGACATCACACAGAATGCAAATGGAAAAGCTTGACAAAATTATTATTTTGCATGGAATTACTGAATGCATTAAAAATATGGCAAAGGAGGGGTATCCACACATTTTACATATTGACTGAATAAACAAAATTTGTCAACATAGGTGGATAAATCATTCCAATATTTAAAGTAGAATCTCCCAAATCTATACTTACCTTCACAACAGTCAAAATTCCCTCATTTGTTTGGGTATCTGTCACAATTTGGAAAAAACCACCTTCGTTGCCAGAAACAAATGTAAAGTTTGCCAGCCAATTATCAGAAAACTCTTCATCTTTGTCAAATACTTTTATTCGCATAATTTCCACATTTGCTCTGTTTTCTTCAATGCTTCCTTCAAACTACAATTTAAAAAAAAAAATCCACACTTCAAAAAGGTGTCATGGTTTTCGTCATTTCATCAGTGCAAGGAATTTTGCACAATGTCTTATTATGGGGTACTGGTAGGTGTAGGAACATGCTAAAAATTGTGATAACTGTACTTACTGTACGACTTTCCACAACAGGCAGATTGTCATTGACATCCAGAATCTTGATTTCTAAAGAACATGTTGCAGCATTCCCACCTATTTCACCACCACGGTCTTTTGCTTCCACCACCAAAGAATAGCTACTTTGTGTCTGTCATGGTAAGAAAAAGGCATTTAATCCAGTTTAAAAATTCTTCCTTTGCTATGTGATCTCTATTACATTTTGGTAATGTCTCTTATGGCCAATTGTAACTTCTCTCTAGCTAGAAGTAAATCTCACACACAAGTGCCTTGGCAGATTCTCCTGGAGTAGAACTGAGGCTTTGAAAAGGATACGGGACTTTCACACCTTCCCCACAGAGTCAGACTGTACTTACATAGCAAAGTAAAAAACTGCAGTGGCCATGAACAGGGACAGGACCAGTGACACCTGCATGTCAGGACATGGCCAGAGGCAGAGCCACATCCCTCAGGCACAGAGCTAGCATTCCCACCACCACCTACTGGCCAGGGAAAACGCTGCAAGCACAGGTCATGTCCCTGCTAATATGTGACTTTCAAAGCAGTTTCACAGTAGCACCTGTCCTAACTCTTTGAACCACGATTTGCATGGCAAGCTACAAAAATCCAGATGCAACCAGCACCTTTGCAGGTGGTGATCTCGGTTATCTTTGCCATACACTCCCCAGCAGAAAGAAATGATGCCTTATTTTGTGTAACTGCTGCCCTGACTGCACAGGAGGGACAGAAAGCAACAACCATCGGGCTGGTGCTGTGCTAGGGAGGTGATGGGAGGGATACAGCCTTAATCCCATTGCCTCGCCCCTCAATCCCTGAAAAGCATGCATCAAACCAGACAAGCTTTAATCCCAAGGGAAGTTAAGAAAGGCAAGAGGGCCAGCTCTTCACCCTGCAGGGTGATACAGTGGGCACCAGAAAACCACTACCAACAAATATCAAAAGGGGAGGAGTTTTTTTACCTCTCTGTCAAGGTTTATTTTTGCTACTCGAACCTCGCCAGTATTCTTATCCATGCTGAATGCAGCACTAGGGCTTTGGGAAACAATCCTGAAAGCAATTTTGGAATTTAGATTGTTTGGTTCATCTGCATCTGTTGCATTTATCCTCATTACAATTGTACCTGGAAAACACAAACAAAATACGGCACTTGTTTACACCACCATGCACTGGTATATTTCTTTACTGTAATGTCAAAGATAAGAGCATTTTGTTAGATGCACTGCACAATTTTCTGATGCTCTTGACTGTATTTATTTAATGCATGAAGTTGAAGAGATGCTCTTAAACCCAACAGGTACATGTTAAAAGTATATGTTCTCGCCAATAAAAAGATTGCATTCACACATCTGTAGCTCATAAAATTCAATGCACAAATTAAACAACAGCTTAAATTCTCTCAGTAATTCCGAGAGAAAAATGTAGATACCACACAGAGCAGAAAGTACAAGCTTTTGAACAATGAGCTACATTTCCCTCACATATTATTCTAAACAGGGCACAAATGATTCCTTTACCTTTAAAACCACTGATCTGTATTGATGCCCCCCAACAGCTTCACTCAATATACATGGTGGTACCCATGGTGCAATCCCCTTGTAATTTATGGAAGGGGGTTTTGTCCTTTGGGAAGGGGTGCACCTCAGCATCCAGAGCCCAGGTTTTAACATTAGCTGGAATTCGTGCCAAGAGCCATTACATATGGCTGTTATTGACTTGAAAGATTGCTGAGGTTACTCAATACCTCACCTAAGTGGATGGGCAAGAATTTGTTTCTTCAGATTATAGTGACACTGAAACAGACACACTGCCAGGTATTTATTAGGTTGTTTTATTCCAGCTTTTATAATCTTCTTGAAAATAATCTGTTTTCTCTTATGTTTACTGATGTCAATAGGAAAATGGCCATTAACTTGTTCTTCAATGGTTATGGCACAGCCATACGTGCTTACCAGCAAACTACCTCTCCAGCCCACAAATAAAGCAGGGCTTTGGATGAGGATGGCAGAATGAAGTCCCTCCCAAACAGGCTGTGACTACTAGGCCAGAAGGCAGATTGCATTTCCTGTGCAATTCTTGCAGAAGAACTCTGGTTCCTGGATTTGTGGTAGCTCTGACAACAAACTAAAGGAGCCACAAAAGGAAATACTGTTTTCTCTTGCCCCTAGGAGGATGCTCTCCCTTAATCACGCAACACAGCTTAACCTTGAATAAAAATCTTCATTCACACATGGATAACCTGGCTTATGTCAGCAAGAGAATGTGCCTTAGTTGCTGAAGATATACTGCTACAAAGTGCAAATTCACTTATCCTCTTGCATATCCTGGGAAAAACTAAAAGGGAAAAAAAAAAAAAGTTACCTGTTTCGCTTAATTCTTCAATTGAACCAACAAAAACTTCATGTGAAAACACTGGAAAATTGTCATTTATGTCCACAACTTTAATTGGGAGGTCTATTGGCTCTTCCAGTTTTGCCCCATTCTTATCTAGTGCATGGCCTCGGACCTGATAATACAGACAGAAACAATAAACAAATCCAATGAGTGACTGTCATATATTCAAACACATATGCAAAACAGAAATACACCCATTATATATAAAAAAGTCTAAATATTATAAAAGCTTATTATATATGTTTATAAATGCAAGCAGGTATACACAAATATCCAGAAATACATTATATATATGTATGATTTCAAGCAGACACATTTAAAGAAAATAAATAAAAAATGGACAGGAGGGGGCCTAAAAAGAAAAAAAAATAATTTTCAACTTACAAGAAGAATTGGAGTCTTTTCTCTGTCCACTCTTCCTGTTATGTTCAGGTCACCAGTCTTCCCATTGATAACAAATAATCCATAAGGGGGTTCTGTTACTCCTTGACCGGATATAGTGTAAGTTACTACTATTCCTGTATCTTCAAGATCTGAATGTATCTAGTAGGAATATAACAAATTAAATAGCACTCACAGTAAATAAAATCACATTTAAAAGTGCAACAAAATATTTTTTCTATCTTGTAATGAATAAACAAAAAAAAATATTTAACACATTTCCCTGCACTCCTCTGACTGTGGAGATGTAGAGATGAATGCAGGAAGGGCTGCATGCTCTGTTTGAGAACTGGTGCAGGGAGATGAGAAACATCCAAAACAGGGAGTTGACCTGGGATGTCAGACCTCAGCTAGCAAATACACTAGGAGTGGAGAAGGGTGGAAGAAAAAAAGGTCAGACCTGAAGATGAACACATAGAAGAGGCTGCAGAGATTAGAGATTACACCCTTTCTCTGCTGTCAGCAGATATTCAAAACATCTGGAAAAGTGTGCATTGCACCAGTATCACCATCAAGGGGCATCCCAAGCATCAGGCAACAGCTTGCCACCACCTGCAGTCACTTCACATGCTGAAGTGGCAGGAGTGGTGAATTTAGGTTTCAACACTGGTGCTGGCCCAGACACATATCAGTCTTTCACAAAGGATAACATCTGGGTTATTTTTAGTTCTGTTTCCTAAAAGACAAGGCATACATAATCGTGCTCTATGTATACCCTTCTGCCCAATCACCACCAGCACATTTGGGACCCACTTGCCAAGTTCAACCCCACCTGAGCGGGGATGGTGGGGTGAAAAAATTCAAAGAGTTTGCATTCCCAAAAGCTTAATGAAAAATGGGGTTATGAAAAGATGAGAGACTGAGCCAAACCAGGCTTTAAAAGTAAAGGAAAAAGAAGGAAATGTGTCAATCTTCAATTGGCATTCAAGTCCCTTAAAATTAAAGAAATATTCATGCATGTGTTTAGGGAAGCCACAATCTTATTTTACATTTCATCTGTATTTTCTATGTGTATTGCATATTTAACTGTTTTTTGGGCTTACTCTAGCAATTGGATTCTTATAGGAATTGTCCTCCTCCTCCCGTATGAAAGCTGGAGGGACTGTCCATTCTCGCTTCTGTCTGACTAGGCTCTTGGGATGAGACAGCACGCCACTCCTGTCCTTTCGATTATAAACCTGTGAAAAGACAAGATGGACTGTCAGCATTACATTTAGTCATTTCAGATAAATGCTTTATTGCTGCTGTAGCCAAGACTTCTGAGCAACTTTTGCTCTTTCAATAGCTAGTAATTTAAAAATCATGGAGCAGCATCTGCCTTCTGAGTCACAATCTAAGAGCTATATAGTCCTCAAGTTGGTTGAAGAGGAAACCTGCACTGTCTTTTCATCAAGACAGAATTAAGCAAGATAGGCTTTAAAAATATGAGCAAGTTTCCAAGACCAGCGGTTGGTGAAAATACACCTGCCCTGAAATGCTTGTCATCAGATGTGGGAAGAAGTTTGGCACTGAGGCTGTTTTGAACCACCATTTCTGCCTTACCACCGTGTTTATCTTCCCACCAATACTGCCTTGCATATATAACCTTCTCTCTGAAACAGAATACATGGAAGAGCACGCCTCTGTTCAATCCACCCAATGTCTCTGCTATCCCTGTTCACATCTGATTCTCACTCTGCGTGACACCCCTCATCCTTCTGTCCACTTTAGTTTCTACTGTCTCTGTTGACTCCCAGATTAACATATTCACCAAAACAGTGGTTTTTCATCTACTGAGTTCAAAAAAGCAATCTACATTTTTACTGTGTTAGGGGAAGTTTCTCAAAGTTCAGTGCCACTCTAGGTGATGGATGTAGGAATCTATTAACTTACTTTTCAGCTTTCATTCTTCTATTCATTATGCAGCTTTCACATCTCAGAATATGGTAGAATTCAAGACATTTATCAACTGAAATAAGGCATGGCTTTGACATGTTGCTCAGAGAACCCTTCTACAGGCACTGATGAAGAAAAAGCTTTCCATTATATCCTACCTTCACGTAGAGACCATGTCCATAATTCAAAAAGATCTGCAATGCAAATTATAATAGTCATTATTAATTCTATGTCACTTCATCAGTACTAAAACAACTTTTGTAACCTGCTTCAAAGGGGAACCAAAGCCACAAGGAAGAAGGCTTCTGACCCGTATAAATTAATATTTATTATTTAGCCATAACAGCTTCTGAAAAATTCATCCATAACCATTGACAATAAAAATATACATTCTAACTACACAATAATTAGGTTTGGCACCTTTTTCCTAGTAGGAAACAGATAATAAGAAATTAATTTTTTTTTTCTAATAAAGTCAGACTTTATTTAAACAACCATTTCTTTAGGGCTGAATAATGCTTCAGTACTCCAAAATGATGAGGATGTGCCACTGATGGAAACAAGTGTTGGGTGCCGGCAGCACTTTGGAGATGCTTCCTCTTCTGGGCAAGCCTTGGATTTGGGGCTGTTGTGGGCTACCAATCACAGCAGAGAAGAAAATCAGATAAATGGTGTTTAAAGGTAAGGACTAACCCAAACATGTGCTGAAGTGTCCACAGCTGACAGAAGCAGCTCTCTTACTCAGAACCTTGCTGGGAGGATAAATGGCATCACTTATTTAAACAAGGCAGAGGCGCTTGCTCTGACAAAACCTTGCAGGCTAACGTTCAGTATTGGGACTGCCCACCTCTTCACACACCAGGATAGGCCAGGACAGCTATGCACGGCCTTGAATGACTCAGTTAGGTGACAAATCCTGGCTGGAAGAAGCCAGCTTATCAGAGACTCCATGTTTATGTCCACTCTCCAGGCACCATAGACTCTGCAAGTAACAACATCCCTCAAACTGCAAAAAAATGTAGGTATTGGGAAGCAGCAACAATAAAAAATAGGCTATTACAACACAGGAAACCTACAAATCAAGCTTTTGAACTTTGTACAGGTAGCGAATACTGTTATTGTTCTGAAAACTATTACTACTTATATTTTGCAACCTAGGCGATTATTTTCTTACAAATACTACTGCCTAAGGCAAAGCAGGCTCAGAAAAGGTGGTTTTCTACTCAAATAAGTCAGTTTCTGACTAGTTTCTAGTCTGTCTACTGGGCTTTCCCTATTCCTGCCTCTGACTCAGCCTTGATTACTGAATTGATGACAGCTCCTTTTTTTTTTCTTTAAAAAAGATGTTATCTTGGACCCACACAATCCAGCAGACTGTGTTGAGCAATACAGCAGATTTCTGTTTCAACTTGTTCAACAAAACTGTTTTTCAAATCGTATTTTTCCCAATGCATATATTCTGAAGACAAAAATTATCAAGCAGTAAGTTTCCTAATGGATATGCATCATGAAGAGTACAGGATCTCACACCAAGCTGTTTTCATGGTTCTTAATCTTATTTGATTTTACTAATAGCATGGATTTTCAGAATTTATTTTGATGACTAATGAGATTATACCAGCAAGAGTGATAGGAGAATTTTGCTTTATAGTCAAGGTTTTTCACAGAAGCTGCAACTCTTTTGGAAGGTGAATAATTGTCAAGATATGATCAGAAACATCCTTGGTTGTTCTAACTGGTAAACTGGGGGGGAAATTGTTTCTGTCTCAAAACTGAATGGAGACAGGAGGCACATGGTGAGAAGTTTCGTTGTACTGGAAACCTGAGAACCCAGAATAAACAAGTGTCTGAAGACCAAGAATAAGCAGATCTTCCACTGAGATGCATGTCAAAAATGTGTAAAAAATTCCACTAGTCATTATGAAAAGAAAATCTTTCATTAAGATAAGTAAAAGTAAAAATCAACTTGTTTGCACAGTAACAAATGTCCCTCAAAACATTCTAGGTTAATGCTAAGATAGTAAAAAATACTTTTGCTCTTGTATTATTCAATCTACAGTCCACAGGTAGCCTCACAAGGAACTTACAAAATATCTACAAAAAATTTTTAATAATGACAATTTTATTCACAAGATGCGTAAATACGAGGGGAAAAAATACATAAAGGGACCCAGCCTTTTTATTGAAAAATTTTAAAGGTTCCAAAAATTTTTAAATAGGGGGAAAAGCACTTTTCAGTGATATTTTCTTCAAGGACAAGTGAAATGTCAGAATTTACTGCCTGTTGAACATGTGACTTTTCCCCCTCCCCCCCCCCTTTTTTTTTTCCTTAGAATCTTACAACTGCCTTCTGTTAAATGCCTCAGAGCAGGAAAGCTCTGTCATTTGCTGTGGATCATAGCCTTGGCTCAAAAACCAGACATCTACTGATGATACCTGTTGACCAGAGCTGAGAACACATTGTCAGAAGAAAATGGGATGGTTACAAAAAAAAAAAAAAAAAAAAAAGGTCTGAGACCTGAAGTAATGAAATTGGAATGAAACACTACAGGAAAGCAGCAGGCATGGGAAAGAAGGGAGTGACTGCCATGTATAGTGACTGCAAGGCTGCTCTTGCCCAAATCCCTTTTCATCTATAGTCAGGAAGTGACTAAAGGACAGATTTTCAACACAAAGCTCAGATTCAAGCTATAAAGGTATAAAGACTGAGTAACCAAGAAGATACATGTATCTGTATTTACTACACTATGAAACAGTAATGCCTAGAAATGTGGCCTTTTCCATGTGCTGTGTGTTAGGAGATTTGGAGCTTACACCTCCTGTGAGTCAGTCTGGTGTTGAAGACAACGTGAAGACCTCAGAGAAGCAAGCAAGGGGGACCATTCAAGGTCATCTACTAATACACCTCCTGGCCTTGGGGAAAACAAACTACACCCAAATGCTTCCTGACAACTGTTCATCCTGTTCTTAAAAATGAGGGGTGGAGGTACCTCAGCCTCACTAACCTAAGGGAGAGCCTAGATAGTCCTACAGATGAAAAGTCTGTTAATTTTCATCTTCATTTTATTATCCTAATTTTTAGCTCCTTGCAAGTTGACCCTATTGCTGCTTACATGATATTCAGAGTAAGGCACACAAACTTACATATCTAACTGAAAGCTAAGTGCCTAAACTTTCATTATGACCAGCAGAAATATAGCCAATACCAACAGAGATCAGAGCACTGTGCAACTTGCCCCTGAAAGAGTCCATATTTATTTCTCTCTGAGCTCTGCTGATAGTATGTCCAATTAAGTACTGTAAATCCAACACAGGAGGATTTGTAGAGCAAAGCATTTGATGCAGAGAACCCAACACCATACAAGCCATGTTTTGATGGATCCTTCAGACTAGAATTAGCTTGTTCCCACAGATCAAACATCTACAAGTAGATGAGTGCATCTCCCAACGTGGTTTCACTCAGGAGGGATATGATTCACACACTCTTGAGATTTTCTTCAAAAGTACAATCTGATTTAATCAAATAGGTGCATGCAGCATCCACTGTGTCTCCATATACCTTAACAGAAACTTAAACATCTATATTGAGATGTCTTAGCCTCAAACCTAATCTCCTTTGTCATGCTGACAACGCTCCCACTGTATGGTGCAATTCCCTTTTCTTCTACCCTCCATGTATCTGCAAACTTATCAAACATCTTACTCATTGTCTTTTCTCACATATCAGTTCTTTAATTTCCCTTAAAAAATCGTAAAACAGGATTTTGTGACTTTAGATTGCATTGTTTTTTTGCTTTTCTGTAGTCTCTCCTGGACAGATTCACTTTTTTTCTGAAGTCTGGTATCAAAAGTAACATCCCACTTCAATAGGATGGATAAAATACTAGACCTTATACATTTCTCAGCTGTTTTCAGATCTCACCACAGCTGGGTTTTCCCTCATTTTTGGAACAATATTAAAATGTTGAATCAATCCATAGATGGTTTTAAATACTTTTACCACGTTTCAACATGTTACTGGCAACAGAAGCTAGGTTGCTTTGAATTAGCTCACCTCTGCTCTTCGTAAAACCAAGCATCACTTTGTGATGGTTTTTATTTCACTTGTTTCTATGACTTCTGAAAATTAACTGCTTCTGACTCTGACATTACAGTAGTGATCTAATGTATTCAGGCCTGAATTTCATCATACTCAGCTTAACTCTAACATCCCAAACATCAAAGAAGTACAATCTGGAGAAGATATTCAGAGAAAAGCTAAATTTTGCTACTCCCATAGTAAGATTCATCCGTCTCTGTCAACTATTCTTTCACTCAAATGCAGGAAGTGTTCTAAGACTTCTTCTCTTGAAGTCATGATGGCCATCCCCTTTAGAAATGGCTGAGAAACCTCCCAGTCTAATAGTCCTGGATAGCCGTGCCCACCCGGCAGGCCCATGGCTCTGGGTGTGTGCCCTGGACACGCTCCAAGTCAAGCGCAACCCTTTGGGTGCACCACCATTCAGCACAGCCAAACATTCCTGGAAAAGGGTGGGAGGCAGGGGCCTGGGGAAATCTGCTGTGACCTCTGCGAGGTACCCAGGGATGAAGATACAGGGATGCAGCCTGCAGGCAAGGAGGGAGCACTGAGAGATACTTCCAGGAAAAACTGGGAGAGGAAGAACCTACCATTCCTGACGCTTCTAAGGTAGAAGATGCTTTTAGAAGACACTCCTTTTAGTTTTCCAGTAGTTTCTTAAGATTCATAAGAAATAAATGACCCTAATATGATACTCTCAAATAAGAAACTTGACTTTTTGCTACATGAATGCCCAGATTAGGAAAAAAAACCCCAAAATTTCAAAACCCAGCAGTGCCTCTCTTTCTCTTCTGACATCAGCCAACTAAGGCAGCTTTAGTCACGCTAATATTTCATCCAACAACGAGTCTTTTAGGCCAAACTCTCAGTGCATCATATCTTGACCCAGCCTTAGCTGAAACTGAGGATGACGGGGATTGAGAAAAATAATGTTCTTCAGGCAAAACTAACAGCATCCTGAGCCAGTGCAAGCCCAGCAAAATGGACAATGGTGTGGCTTCAGGTATTGCAGAGAGAATATGTAAAAACTTTTGCACAAGCGGCACTCCACGTTTTCCATCCTTAATTTGGACAAAATGAGGATAAATCATTTTCCAACCAAACCCCAACTACCAACTTGCCGTAAAAACAGATTTAACTGTTGCTGGCCAACTTATGCACAACCATATGTCTGTATTAAAGTCATCAGGCAACAGGTCTCCAGATAAGAAATCTGATTTTGCAGATTCCTGAGCTCAGGGAACAAGGTCCCGATCTCCAGCGCTTTCCATTCTGTCCATGCAACAAGCCATTACTGATCCCTGCCCAGCGGCTCGGCAGCTGCGGCACAGCCCAGGGCATAGCCTCCACCCTCACCTTTGTCTGAGTGTCGGCAGCCCAACTTCCGCAGGCGTTCTGCCAGCCTGGAAAGGTGAAAAGTAAAAGAAAATGCCGCAGATACAACAAAGAGTTTGCTGTAAACCAGCTGGAAAGAGCTAGAAAGCATCAGTCCAAAGCCAACAGACCAAGTGTTTAATTCTCAGTTTGTTATGAGACAGTTGTTGCTTTTAGCCTGAGAAAGTATTTCACAGGATGGAAGATCTAAAGGCTGAAGGCTGAAAAATAGTGAGGGAAAGGCAGGAAAAAGCCTGAAGCGTCCTTGATTGTTAAGAACTTGCTGTAGTTTTTCTACGGTGAAAAAGACTTCCGAACTTTTTGATTCATCTTTCCTCCTGGCACTGTTCCGTCAGAAGGCAAGTGCAATTTACTAGTATAGAGAGTATGTTGAACATGAAGACGGCAACAATGTGAACTCCTCACTGAGTTTCCGTTCCTCCCGGCGCCTCAGCAACCCCACCCATCCCACACACCGTTCCCGTTGGGATTTCCTACCTCCACCTGCTTTTAGGCAGCAAACGGCGATGGCTTTTATCTAATTCCCAAAGAGAGAGACAAAACCCGTTCCCAGCCACATGGAGCCGGCCTTGGGAGGGCTGCCAAGTCCCGATGGGAACACCTCTCTCCGGCGGCCGCACTCGGGACCCCCGCGGCGGTACCACTGAGGCTCCATCGCGCGGCAAAGCAGCGCCCCGGTACCGAGGGACCCCCGCAGCAAAGCAGCGCCCCGCACTCACCAGCAGCGCCAGCAGCCGTGCGGCTGCCACGGGGCCCCGCGACATGACCGCCGCGCCGGGCTCAGCTCCTCCGGCCGCCCAACACGGGAGTGCCAGCGGCCCGTGGCGGGGGGCACAAGTAGCTGCGGGTGGGCGGAGTGTGCCGGGCGCGATCCGCGCCGGGAGAGGGCAAGAGGCAGCCGGCCCCGAGCCCCGCCCGGCCCGAGGCAGCGAGTCCCGCCCACGTCCCGGCGGGCTCCGCCAGTGGAGGCCGCACAGGACAGCCCTCGGAGCGCCAGGCCCTGCTTCCCCTGGGCTGCCAAAGTGTGCTGTTTGTTGGCCCCGCTTCCGCCGAGGAAGGCGAGCCGGAGCGCGCAGAGCGGCTGCGACCACAAACTGATACATTAAAGAGTACTTGATAGGGGGGAGCGCAGCCTCACGGGGAAATAAAATTATGGGCGTTTTTAGAACAACCTTCCCTGTAATCCTCATTTTTTATACGCTCCGAGCCATATCCTTCCTACTCCTATCTGGCAGAGATCTTTCCTGGCTACACCTGATTAATTGATGCTTGAGAAGGCATAACAGATTCTTCATGATGGTGAAACAATTAAACGCGCTTTCTTGTACATCCTCTTTTCTGAGGCAGTTAGCTGGTTAATCCTTCTAGGATCACAGTCAGTTGTGGTAAGTAACTTCAGAACCTGCTGGTTATGATACTGTTTGTGATACTATTGAGGTTGGAGAGGGGAAACGGGAGCCTTACGGGAGAGAGAGCTTTACGGGAGCCTTTCCTATCACATTATGTACCTTTATTGCATGTTGTAGCAATACACAATAAAAAATTCTACGTCATTTGCAACAATTATAATTTCCATGGCCATCACGAGGGGAAGAACTTTCCCTCAAAAGTTTTTGTGAAGTGACATTTATCTTTTTGTGTTATTTACTTAGAATATCCCAATTTACAGAGTTTGCTGATACTCCTGCATAAATAGTTGTCTTAATTTGAAGAAAACAAAAGGCATAAACGAGCCAACATATATGAAATGCACAGTATTAAGGGCTTTTCTATGCCTTCTTTGTTCTGTCACTGAGTCACTGTGCAGGACTGATCACTTTATAACCACACAGAACGATGCACGTTCACAGAGCAGTACACACTGAGATCCTGTGAGGATCTTCTTCAGGGTCTCGAGGACAGGGGTGTATTTTGGCCCAGGTTTAACAGCTGTTGTTGCTACTGCAGCTAATGGTGATAGAAGTACTGTGACATTTTCTTTTAGCTATTCCTGTTTGAGATAAATGAGGCAGAGCATGTCTCGGAGAGCATTCATATTACAATCCTTTTAAATTGGTGATTTAGAAGTTGATTCTGCTTTCAAATGTATATTACTTTTCCTAGTCTGATGGTTAAGTATTTCTTTACATCAAAAGGCTGTATGAGAAGAACCTTACTTCTCAATCTGCAGGTTGCTTTGTGGAATTCTGAAACAGTTTTTCGTTGCTGATCCAGCACACTGTTAATGAGATGATAATATATATATATATTTACAGCTATGTGCTAACTTTAAATGCTGATAGAGTGGAGTAAAAACCTACATGAATTTCTTTTGAAAAATCCTTAGCATTGATTTCCCTTTGAAGTCACATGTGCTTACAGGAGAAATGAATAGAATAATCTTTTCCCAGATCTCAACAGCACAGGAGCTCTTCTGCAAATTATCTTGCCAGAGCTTAGATGGCTGCTCTTAAGTTGCTTATAGCTTAGGTGTGGGCCAGCTACATGTCTTGGACATCCTACAAGAACCTCAGCTATCATAAAAAAGTTGGTTTTTTTTCTCTTTAACTTGGCTGCCTTGTATGAAAAACTTCTGTTATCCTTATTTTACAAAAATAATTCGCCTGCTGTTACAAAAAGAATGTCAAACACTATCAATTTTGTTTTAAAACAGCTAGTAAGTGTGTCAGCAACCACTGAAGTTGAATTTCTTTCTTCCTTTCCCTCACTTTAACCTGGCAGCAGCGAAATACTCCTCCTCCCACAACCAGACCGCAGTTCGGTCCCTACAATCAGTTTGCACGGGAGGATCCATTAAGCATTAAACCTTTGTTTTCCTGATGGGGACATCAGCAATTGGGAGTTCGCCGACACTGCAGAACAAAGAGAAAGTTAATCTTTGATTTTCAAACCATAAAAGCAGCTGAGCCCTTCTTGGTGCTTGGTGAGGAGAGGGGCTTTCAAGGTGTGAGACATGCTCCAGGTTGCTGTTGTCTCAAAGTACAAACATCTGTCTAAATTCTCTTGATAAACTTTTAACAGCAAATTAATTATCATCTAAAACAGCATAACTTTTGTCAGGAGGGAGGGTGTTTGCTCTCAGGAATAAGAGCTGTAAGCACAAGTGTTCTGGAAGGTTAATAATCGCACCCTCGCCACAGTGGCTGGATCTTGGTGACTCCCCTGAGACCTTGCCTCGCCCCCAGCTCTGCCTGCCGCTCCCTGTTCATGCTGACTAACCTCCCTTACAGCAGAGCCAGGAAACTTCTGGCTTCCCTGGGGTGGAGGACAAGGACATGCTTGATCAGACCAGTACAGTCCACCTCTGCTTCTTACAAAAGCGAGGTCAACTCTACAACAATTGTGGGGTTTTTTTGTTGTTTTTTCTAGAACAATACAGTTTCTTCTTTTTGACAAGTGATTCAACCAAATAAGATACCTAGCAAATGG
Organism: Promerops cafer; assembly: GCA_013398275.1. Classification (NCBI taxonomy): domain Eukaryota; kingdom Metazoa; phylum Chordata; class Aves; order Passeriformes; family Nectariniidae; genus Promerops; species Promerops cafer. Next base: position 93,412 of record VZSE01013513.1, read on the forward strand.
TGTTAAGGAGGAAAACCCAGTGTATATTCTTAGTAATGAAATGTTGAAATTCACTTATATTCACATGAAGCTCTTATGCAAATATTTCGCATTGTCTGAGATTGTCATTAATCTTTTCTGCATTGTTTAAAGATTCTTTACTGCACTGTGGTTGTGGGTGCCACACATTTTTTGGGAAGACATCCCAGTAGAAAGCATTGTATCAGGGCATTGTATGGTTATATCAAAATAACTTATTTATTCAAAATAGGTAATGGATAATGCATAATATGTAAAAAAATATACACATCACGGAGGGTTTCTAACTCCCAGACAGCTCCTGAGACCGGAGCAATTGCAATAGCTACAGTCACCAGCTTTGAAGTGCTCGCACAACCAAGCACCTGCATTTTTTTTGAGAGCAAAAATGCTCTAATGGAGGAGAGTAGATTAGCACCAGGATTTGATACTTTAAGCAAACACTTGGCATTCTAAAAATGGAGTCATTGTTGTTCCTGTGTGGGTTAACTATGTTTGTGATTCTCCGTGCCTCCTGTCATGTGCCTTAAACAAATTCAAGCAGGAATAATCCCCCCCTTTCTTCTGCATTACCTCCTCTCTCTCACTTAACTACTTTCTCCTCATCTTTCTCTGTTCAGCTCTTTCCCTTACATAATTCTTCTCTTCTCTTCTCTTCNTATAATTTTTTTCTTCTCTTTTCTTCTCTTTTTGTGGCCAGGTTGTTTAACATTTCGGGTGCTGGGTGCCAGGTGCATCTGTGAAAATGACTAAGCCTGCTGAGCTGTGAGCTGTGGGATTGGCAGAGCTGTAAAATAGCCAGGCCAGATCCTTGCCCTGAACACAGGCGTTTTGTTACTGTGATATACTGCCTTTTATGTGTGTGTGAAACAAGGTGTGGCAGAGTAACCCTTTTGTTGCTTTCATCTGCATAGCAACCGGCACTGCTCTGAAATTGCCTGTAGACTTTTTTCAAGGTGATGTGGCTCTTTTTTCTGGGAAAACTTACCACAGAGAGCATTTAGGTAGATACAAATAAACGGTTGCTCTGCTGTGCAGCTGGCAGAATAGAATAAAATAAATGGAATAGAATAGTTCAGCTGGAAGAGACCTACAACAATCAGTCAGTCCAACTGCCTGACCACTTCAGGGCTGACCAAAAGCTACAGCATATTGTTAAGGGCACAGCTGAAAAGCCTCTTAACTATTGATATCATGGGGTGTCAACCATCTCTCTAGGAAACCTGTTCCAGTTTGAACAGCCTCTTGTTAAAGCAATGCTTCCTCATGTCCAGTTTGAAACTCCCCTGGTGGAACTTTGAGCTATTCCCACATGTCCTGTCACTGGATACCAGGAATAATAGATCAACACCTCCTTCTCCACTTCTCTTCGAGAGGCTGTAGGAAGCAACGAGGTCACCCCTTAGCCGCCTTCTCTCCAAGCTAGACAAACCCAAAGTCCTCAGACACTTCTCATGGAACATTCCTTCCAGCCCTTTCACCACCTTCGTTACTCTCCTCTGGACGCATTAAAGGAGCTTCACATCCTTCTTGACTTGTGTGGGGAGCACTGTACTCAGTGCTCCAAGTGAGGCCACACCAACACAATAAGGGAAATAATTTCCTTTTAAGACTGACTGGGTGTGCTGTGTTTGGTGTACCCCAGGTTGGGGGTTGCTCTCTGGGCTGCCAGGGCAATGCTGACTCCCACTGAGCCTCCTGCTGGCCAACACCCGCAGATCCCCTTCTGCAGGGCTGCTCTGCAACCACTCCTTTCCCATGTTATACTTGTGCTTGGCGTAAGTAGAAATATTAGCCTCTTTTTGGTATGTGAATTTTCTTCAGTGCTCAACAACTGAACTGTATTCAACAGAAAGATAAGTTTGAAAAGTTGCACCTTAGAAAAAATCTCTGCTGATCCGTCCAGCCCAGTATTAGCTGCAATGGTACAGTATAAGTTTTCAGGGACTGTAGATTCAGGAATGTGGCATTCCCAGTCTCAGAAGAAAAAGAGTATTATTCTATTATTTCTTTCTGTCACAACTGAGGTACATGAGCTAATAAACATAAAACGGTTGTGTGTGCCTCTGTGCTATGTCAGTAGGTAACCTTAGAAGGGGTTGGTTTAGCAAAAAAAGAGGGCTCCATTTTAAAACTGAAGAACAATGCAGGCAGGAAACCAGATATCAACTGACCTGAAGTTTAGGCTGGAAATTGGAGCAATGTTGAACTCTGATTGGTGGAGTTTGGAGTGTCTTGGTTGGAAATTCAGGGACAAGAACTCAATGGAGTTTTGGGGCAGATTTCAGTCAACTCTTAAAAGAGATTCTGTAATGTGTTTGCCAGTTATCAATGGACTGGTGGTGATGTCAGAAAGTCACTTCACATTTTTATAGAGTCATAGAATGATTTGGGTTGAAAGGGACATTTAAAGGTCATTTAGCCCAATGCAATGAACAGGAAGATCTTCAACTAGATCAGGATATAATAATATAATATAATATATTAATAAGAATAATTCCAAATGAACTAAAAAGACCCTCAAGATGCAATATATATACATATTCTCAAATTTTCTAAGTCCTTGATATATAAAGTGAGAAGTGCACTTAGGAGGAGTCCCATGATTCATGCTAATAAATTGGTCAGTCTGAAGATAAAAGGGAATCTTGGTTCCTATGTCCTTACAGGCTCCAAGAAACTTCAGTAAGGCAGTAATCACAAGCCCAGGAGACTGGACTAGATAATCTTTTAAGAGGCCTTCCAAACCAATCCATTCTATGATTCCATGATTTTTAAAAGGTACATTAGAAAAAACTTATGTGCTCTCTGCATTTATAAAGAATGACAAATTGCAAAAAAGGAAGATTTAAGTAGGCTACCAGTTGAAGTTTCCAGTAGAAAAAAAAAAGACAACTGGGAGCCTGTTGAATCCTCCTTACTGGAAATTCTTAGAGTTAGGATGGCCATTTATCAGGAAAGATAGTGCTAGAACTGATCTTTTGTTGAGTCTCTTCTGTTCCCATTTGCATTAGGCAAGTTTGACTGAATAAAACAGAAACAAGTTAGATGGGACAGTGAACTCCAGTCCTTTAAAGCACCAGGCTTTCCTATTCAGCATCTCCTGGTGACATGAGAGGGGCTGCTGATGTAGTCAGGTGCTGTTCATTAGTGACTGGGGATGTAGAATCACAAAATCTTAAGATCTTAAACATCATCTAGTTTCAACCTCCCTGTATTGGATGACTTGCAGAGAGATCTAGATAGATTGGAGCATTGGGCGGTAATTAATGGAATGAAATTTAACAAGTTGAAATGCTGAATTCTGCACCTAGGATGGAGTAAAACTGGGCACAAGTATAAACTGAGAGAGGAGTGACCAGAGAGCAGCCCTGCAAAAAGAGGCAGGAACACCTTCCACTAGATCAGGTTACTCAAAGTCTCATATAGCCTGGCCTTGAACACTTCCAGGGATGGGGCATAGTGTCTCAGCACTCTCAGAGTAAAGATTTTCTTCCTAATATCTGACCTAAACCCTCTTTCAGCTTAAAGCCATTCTCCATTGTCTATCACTACATGCCCTTGTAAAAGGTCCCTCTCCAGCTCTCTTCTAGGTCCTCTTCAGGTACTGGAAGGCTGCTGTAAACTCTGACCTTATAACTTTGTGTGCACTTGATTTTTCTTGTAATTACTTCAATGGATGGTGCTGTGGTCTAAAGCACTTCCCAGAATTAGACTTTTTTCCCCCTCTCTTTTCCATTTTTTGTCCCATTGTGCCTGATCCCCCCCCGCCTCCCCCCCCCCAGGAAAAAGACTAGATGCTCCTCCACCTTTTCTTTCACTTTTAACCTACGAATCAAACAAGAATATATATTGCTAAGAATTTGCCATGTTGCCTAGTTTTACATGAACTTTGCATTTCGGCCCCTGTTCTCTTTAATATTTCTTGTGGGCTTTACTTTGAATCCTAGATTCATTTTTCACTTATTTATGTTCATAGTATAGGGTTTTCTTGTGACCAGCTTTAAAAGTGTTTGAAAGCACTCACCGATGACAAAAGTGGAAAGAAGCAATGCTGTGAAAAAGATTCGTGCCTGTCACCAAATATTAGTGTTAAAGGCCTAAACATACTTTAATCTTAGCTAAATTAAATAATAAAGGATTTTCAGGATAAGTGAGAAAATAATAATCTCTAGTTTCAGGAGCTTAAAATATCAAGTGAGTTACTCTGTGAATCCCAAATGGTGATAGAACAAAGTAAGAGCTGGCTGTAGTAAGACTTCTGTCAGAGAGGGCCATGGACATGCACACTTCTGTGTGGGATGGTTACAGGATATGTATCCCACCACTTCAAGACCACCGATACTCTGTTGAATCAAAATATGTGCTGATTTAAATGGCAAAAAAGAAAAATCCCAAATAACCCAAGGGCTACATTCTCTTTTTTATTTTTCCCCAATGATTACACACCTATGAACGTGCAAACCATATTGGTTAACATCAGTGTTGACTGACAACTTTCCATTAAGGCTTGCCTGTTTTCAGATGATTCCTCCATAAGAAGTGTGAATCCCAGACAATCTCCTAGAACAGCTTTTCAAAGGTGATGAAGAAAGCTATTTGCAGTCACTGGCAATCCTGCTGAATTTTTAGTTTAAACTGAGAACTTAGGTGTAATAAATTTTAAAGCAATCCCCACATGACAGTGGAGCAGAAGTGATAAGACTCAGAATAAAAATGGGTGTATTTCTTTTCATTCTGTCTCTGAGAATGGCAATGGGAGATGCCATTTAGGAAGTGTGTACAGGCCTGGACACTGTTTGCAGTCCATCTCCTAGTACTCACCCAGATGGGGCTATTTAGTTTGTATTTGTTGACCTGTTACACATGAATTTTTCCACTCCCTTTCTAAGGCTCTTGGTGCACCTACAGCTTACAATGGTCACTTTTATTCAGTAATATATTAACTAAGAAGGTCACAAAGATAAAAGTCAGATGTACATACCCAGAAACAACACAAGAAAAGCATTACTTTCCTACTAGTACTTATAAATTTTGCATGTCCAATAGCTGTTATTTTGCTATTTATATTCAAACATTTGATCTAGAGTGGATTTTACAGTCAAATAGCATTCATTATAATAGACATTCAGCATCAAAGACTCCAGATGTCCCTCTGCATATGTGCTTCAGGCACATTGCTGATAATGTATTTATGGGGATTACCAAAACACCTTAACGCCTGAGCATCTTGCAATCACTGATAGATTTTTAATCATATTCCTAAGGGGAAGAGATTAAGTCGCAGTTCCCCTTTTCAAAGACAATGAACTGAAAATTCGGAAAAATTAAACAACTTACTGAGATCCTGTAGGGAATCCTGGGAAGCCTTTGTCTCGAGTCCTGTTCTGGTGTCACAATTCACCTCCCTGACAACCTGAGCCTGCAGTGACTGGCAGAGGAGCAGACCCTCACCTAGATCTTTGGTACTGGATCACTGTAAAATCAAAGCCTGCAGGTACAAAATTACCATTTGTTTTACTTAGATTTTGACTGGCTTGAAACAAATCATTAATGAAGGAGCTGAAAGGAAGCCTTTAATAATATCTGGATGGTTTTTTTTGCTTTTTTTTTTTTTGTTTGTTTGTTTGTTTTGCTTTGTAGAGCTTTCTCAAAAAGGAGGAAAAATAAAAAGATTAAACAGGTAACTATCTAAATTTACAGGTAGGCCCAACAGCACACGATGAACATCCTAAGTTGAGTACCTGATGGATGTCAGCTAAGCAGCTTTTGTTTCCTAAGTTGTCATTTTGTGACTGTTCTATTTCATAACTTATTGCACCGTATCCTGAATTACAAGATGCTGTTTAACAACTGGTCACAATAAGAAAACATGACAGATTCATCAGTAAATGAATGTGCATCCAAAAATGTCACCAGTTGTAATTTTGTCATTGTTCTCCTTTTTATAAAATTTAAGGGCACTTGAAATATGAAATAACATTGTCTATTGACCCATTTTTGACTTGTATCTGTACTCCCATATTAATTTCAACTAAAGTTGCTTGAGCATAAAAACTGGTGTTGTATAACATAGTTTTGGTTCATTTCTGTTTAGGCAGGTTCTAAATACACAAAAGATAAATTATCTTTGTTCCACTGGAATTGGGAGCGTCATCAGAGTGATGGCTGTAAAAGTTGCTGTAAATTTGAAGATGGACAATTTTTTCTTCTAACTTGACTTCCTGAAAAGACACTTAAATCATTATCTGAAATATGTGTGAGTGCCAATAATCATTCTGTATGAAACTGCAGAAAAAAGATGTCAAAGTGTTAAGGCAAAATAAAATGAAAGATTAGATGACATTTGCTTATTACATCATACTGTTTTTAAAAGCAGTCATTTACTGAGTTCAGATAAAACTTTTTGAAAAAATCTCCATACAAAAAATAATTATTATCATGAAAATTAGAAAGAAATCTGATTTTAGAACCAAAGTACTTTTCCTTGGTCCAACTCATTCTGACCAATATGCAGTGAATGTACCTGTGATGTCTGTGCTGCCCAAATACTGTGTTTCTAGAGTCTTCTGCTCTCCTTCTCTCTGTGGCTTGTAGTCCAGCATTAATTTATAGCTCCTCTGAAGCACTGTTTCAGAGTTGCAGGACAGAAGGGTATCACAGAAAAAGCTGTCTGAAGAGAGAGAACAATTCAGAAAATGATGGGTTCAGGAAATTGTACTGTAATTCTTGTGAGACCTGACACACATTTCTGCTTGACAACCTGAAATAAAGTATCGCAGTCAATTTGACACATTAAATAATTTTCTTTTGGAATGACTTGACTTTCTAAGTCAACACCTTCTGTTTCTTTTTTTTTCATGAAAGAATAGGATTTTTTTTCTGAAAAAACCCCATCAGTTTTAAGGAAACTGTATTTCCCACTGATAAATGGAAAAAAAATGTATCCTGAGACACTCTGTGTAAAACATGATGTTCCAAATGATCATTTATTGTATTTTTTCAGTGCCATTCAGAAATTATTACAAACAAATCTCTAATATTTTTATTTTTGAAAACACAAGCCCACAGTAATATTGCTGATATTTTAAATAAAGTTAAAATGATGCATTTGGTGACTCAACAGTGAGGAGCATTTGAATTATGCAGTTATGTTAATTCAAGCAAAATGGCAGAATTTTTTTAAATTGTTGCTTTAATTGTGTGGCCTTTTCATATTGCTCATAGTAAGTGCTGCTCACAACAGTTTAAAAGTGTTATTTATTACCACAGAATTAGGACAGAGTAAAAAGTATGGAAACTTGTAGTTCAAATTGAGACAGTGTTCCTAAGATAGAAATCTAACAAGACCCTCAGCTTGTGGCTCTGTTTTCTTCCATGTCAGTATACCTCTCATCATGCCAAGATCTCACGGAGCCTGTTTAAAACTGTTGGATCCTATTCCCAAATAAATCCGAGTAACAAAAAAAAAAAAAAAAAAAAAAAAAAAAAGGCATACACTTGGTATTGCTTGCCGCTGACTCTGAGTAAGAGCGTTTTTCTTGAATGGTTTAGAGCAGAACTGATATCACTACTGTCTTTCTTCCCTGAAAACCATTCCTTCTTCATCATTAAACAACACGATTAAAGGTAAGACAGCAAACAGGCTTTTAAATTACAACTGGAAGAAAAGAAACAAAACTAGTGTCTGATGGCCAGAATTAAACCATATGCTATTTTTAAAACAATGAAGCTAGAAAAAGAATCTGAACAGAATCTTTAATGAACCAAGTATTTGTTCTCATCTTCACATGCATTTTTTTTCTTCCACAATTTGTAATAACCTAAAAGAATCCTCAATTCACTAAGAAAACAATTTTTAGGAAGTTTGTAAAATCTACACAGCAATAGGAGTTAATATTCAGAAGTGCACTGAATAATGCAATTGCTGTTTGTTGTGAGAAACCAATATTAAAAGGTGCTAGAAATATTTCAAGAAATTGTATTACATAACAATTAATAATTAAAAAGTTGGTAAAAGATAGTACTAGAAGTAGACAACCACCACATAACCAAAATCTGTCCTTTGAAACAACATTTTTTCTCTATTTTTCTATTAGTTTTCTATTTCTCTATTATTTTCTATTCATTCTTCCCCTATTTCTAGACATGCAAGAGACTGTAGTTCAGACACTCATACTTCACACTGCATTCCTGTTCAAGGAATTCAGCATGTGCTCCCAAAGACTAGTTTCATTACTTTGAACACAATTCAGAAAAATATTTCTGATTTGCTTAAGATGATTATGGAAATATTTACACTTGACTTAATTTTTATTTTACACAAAAATATTTTCTAATGGGATTTGGCTGTATTGCATAGGCTTTTCATATAGCAGATGGTAATATATATTTTGAATATTTGTTTTTTAATATAAACTGGTGGTTAGCAAAATAAAAGGGAGTTTGTCAGCATTTTAGTGAATTTCTGCACAAATTCTCTAGATGTAAAAGGATATAGCTTTATATATTAGTACCTATTTTCCTTCTTTAAAGAAAAGTTCCAGGAACCATAATTACAGTTGGTACATAACTTATAGGGAAGACTACTCCCTTTAAGGTCAATGCAATTTTAGTGATACTTAAGCTAATCAAGGCTACAGATAGAAGCAAAACCAGCAATACATCAGATTTTATGGGGAGAGCATTGGGCATGCTCAGGTACTGTAGAAAAGAACCTGAAGCTATGGAAGGGACCTTTCCTGGAGGTAGCCTTGGATTTGGTCATGACTCCAGGGAGTTACTGACAGTGGCGTTGACTCAGGGGGCACTGCAGGCTGTTGTTGACAGCAGATCTAGTTGCATTTCCAAAAACATCTTTTAAAAAACCTTTTCTTGGTATCAGACTCAGAAACCAGTCATCCATTCCTTCTGAGGTAAGCTAGTCTGGATATGCAATTGGGCTTCTTTTCCATTTTATAGAGTGGGTGGTTCACAGACAACTCTTAAACTTTTCACTAACCTATCTGTCAAAGCCAAAGAAGCAAAATTTGCAGGGAAGCTACTGATTTGGTGGTCTAGCAAAAAAAGCTAGTCCCTCCCTATAACTCTATTTTATTTACACTGAAGCAATGTTGGGTACACTATGGTTACTATACATATGATACAGAAGTAAAATGAGATAGAAGATATATTTCAGTATTTTGTTCCTTCAGATCATATTCTAAGACATGTTAAGGTATTATTAGAAAAACAGAGTCCAGTAGAGCTGTTTTTTGTGGGAAAATAAAAGCCAGATTTAATTAAGTTTATAGACTCATAAAGACTTTTTCAATTAATACATTCAAATAAACTTTCAAAATATCAATGCAAAATACATTGACATATGAAATAAAAATTCTCCACATTGCTTGTTAGCAAATTTATATTGCTTCCGAGTGTTTTTTCTTTTCAGGAAGACTTCAGCTACCAGTGTCAGTAATACAATACTTGCTATTGCCTCCTCACATCACAAAGCTTCCAAGATTCTCTTTTCTTATCAGTATTTGAGACGAGAATTGGCACAGTATATTATAGCCCTCTTAATATAACCTGACACTGGAGATTTAAATGGTAGTCATAGTTTGGTGCAAAAATCTGACTAAGAGTTCCTGGTTATCACTGAAGTCCTTTTAGATTTAAGCAAAGCTGTAATGGCAATGGAGAAAGGATGAAGCCAACATCTTCTTAGGTGACAGTATCAACGCGGCAGCACCAGCTGCGACAAATCGCTCCTCACCATGACAGGAACAGCATGGCAGGCTGTGTCAGGGTGTTTGTTTACTGAGAACTTCAGAAAGAAATAGAAGGGTATTATGTTTATATAATTATTATTTATAACTATTGCTGGTGATGGGAGAAATGGTTGAAAGTGCCGTTTTGTAGCGCTTCTTGAATTACATGCAAAATAAAATTATGCGTTTGAAAGTGCTTATTTAGTCTTGAGTTGACTAATTATTAACTACATTCTTTTCCTCTCTTGTCAGTGAGGGCCTATTAACCCAAATCTGCTTATTGTGAGAGATCACTCAGCTGCACAGTATTTTAACAAGCTTTTGTAGGACATTAATTCATGCTGGTACTGTGTGCATGCAAGGATCCCCTCTCACTGCTCTCCTCAGTCATAAGATATCTCTCCAAAAATACTAGTCTCTTTATACACTTGCAGTGCTAGGTGGAGAGAAAGAAATAAATTTAAAGCTAACTTCTATATTCCCTTCACTGACAAAGTTCTGCATTTGACCTCAAAATGGGGCACCCGTCAGAGATCCTCACACAAGCAGGAATCCCTGAAATTTTAGCGCTATTTCTTAGTTATAAATAATAACAATATTCTTGATGGGTGGCAGCTAATGAGTGTCGGTGCAAATGGCGATTTCAGCAGGAAGGGGTGCCAGCAGAGGCCTTACTGACTGGAGTACTGCATGGTGCTGTACTTTGTCACTCGTCTCCGGGAGGTGCCTGGAGATGCCGTGCCCATTCCCTGGCCAAGATGACAGTCGGCACTGAGCATCTGACCCGTGCTGCTCAGGCCCCCCAGATTTGCTCCTCCCAGGCTTGTTCCTCCTAGGCTGCTCATCCCAGACCCTGACACTACTCTCTCTGTGACCACCACGTTGTGGGCGTTGGATAACTCTGAGGGAATATTTATTAGGCTGCCTGGCATGCCGGAGGCAGGCCTGAACACCCTTTCTGTCACTACCACATTTGACCCATCTACCAAATCAGGAATGCTCAGAGATGCTGGGAGCCGGGAGTTAGGTGCGATTACTCTTTCCGTGACGATAACATTGGAGCCCTCTGTGAGATCGGGGATATCTAGCATGCCACGCAAATCAGAGGCAGACGCAGGCCCGACAACCCTCTCTGTCACGACGACGTTGGATGCACGCAGAGGGTCAACGCAAAGAGAGGGGGAGCTGGAGGTGTAGGTCTCGGTCACCGTCATGTTGCCATGGAGCAAGGGATCTGGCATTGGCCTCGGGGGCTGTATGGTTGCCCCAGACGTGTAGGTGTTTTCCGTAACAACCGTTGTAGTGCCAGCTGGGGGAGGCATAGGTGCGCTTCCGTTGACAACGATCGTGGTGCCAGGTGGCGGGAGGTTTAGATCGCTTTCAGGGCTGGGGAAAGGAATGTTGACGCCTGGCCAGGGTGGGTTGACATCAGGGAAAGGTTCAATCTCTTTGCCCAGACAGATCTCTGCTAGGGTCTTAAATTTTGGTCCTAATGTATCCAAATATGTTTCATCTGTGTCTTCTCCAATAAAGCTACAGCAACCCACGGAGCCAACAGGAGTACCAACTCCTTCATGATCATAAATTAATAGGCAGTCATTTGCTGGCCGACCTTCATCTTCATCTGCATACACAAATGCTTTCTGTAGTTTGCAAAAACAAAAAAAATGAAAAATAATTAAAAAGAACAGAAGAACAGAGTGAATTTTTTCAGGTTTTTAACCATGAATACTCAAACCACAGTAAAGTTTCCCTAACCACGGTAAGGCCCAGCTGACTTGAAAAATAGGACATCAACAGGACAGACGATACCATCAACATTTTTTTAACCTTGAAATAAGTTCATTTAAATATTACTGTGCTTTATTCTTGTTTCTGCCAACACATAGCATCTCGAATTTGGTCTGTCATTAGTGGCTCTGTCTATGGGGCAAAACGGACAGGTAAACAGATGCCTTCTTTGGGCAGCAGTGTCTGAACAAAGTGAGAGGAAGAGGAGTGGAGCAGGGTGGCAAGACAAGCAATGAAGAGACCAAGAAAGAGGAGATGGAATGGAGGATTGTCCACAGTGGGGGAGACTTGCTGAGTCCAGAGGGGAGTCAATTTTGAGCAAGAAGGAAATCACCAACTGGGGATGATGTTGGGGATCCTGGCACAGTCATTGCAAAGAGATCAGGCAGGAAAAAGGAGAATTTAAAGTGAGTACAGAGTGGGGTTGGAGGAAGCAGAAAAGAATGGAAGGGGAGGCCTGGAAGGGAGAGTCAGAGTTTGGGGATTGAGATGGTCCAGGAGGATAGCAGTAGTATGTGGAGGCCTATGGCTGGCAGAAAATTATTACATAGTGCTCCAGGCCAAGGCAGGAAGATTGCAGTCTGGGAGAAATCCATGCTCAGGACTGCTCTGTTCTCTCCTCCATTGAACCTTGTTTAGATTTTGAAATATAGCAATCCTTATATCTTAATTGATATTTTGGTGACATGCAATTATAAAGTTTATGCCTCACAGTTCATGCATATGAACAAAAATATAGCCCATGAAACCATTAATCATGTAAATTCCATACCATTTTTTTAATCCCATATGTAAAGGCTAATTTAGCTCTTGCCAATTGAAAAACTACATATCAGTGTCACTGGTAGTTCACAAGTCTTTTAGGGAGCAGAAATGGCAATAAAAATAGGGAAGAAATGATGTTTAAAGTTGTTTAAGGTTAAAATGACTTCATCAAACAAGCTGTACAGGAAGTAGCAAACAATTCCAGTGAACAATTCCAAAAGGTTATGAAATATTTATACACTGAGAAAGGTGGAAAATACATAAATTTGGTGGGCACTTATGAAGTTGAAATAATTTCCTTGCTTCCTACCCCTAACTGCATTGTGTCCATCAGTTTTGCAAAAAGGCTGTTGAACAATCCACCTACTATGGCAGCAGCTCAAAGGCAGTACTACTACTAGTGTTGTAACTTTTCTTACCAGTGTGGTCAGCTTTGCTCTCACAGCAGTCTTGTATCATGGAAGTTTCAATTTGAGTAGAATTAATTTAGATTTCCACCATGTAACCTGGGAAGGAGAATCTAACAGAAAGGATGCTTACAGAGGTAACTAAAAGAATAGCAACTAATTACCTCAGAGAAATAGTTGTCTAGGAAGGCCATGTTCACTCCTCCTTCTCGATACTCTTTTATTGTTCCTCCAATTGACCCTTTTGCTTCCCCTGTTCCAGAAATTCCTCCAGCTGTTCCGTAGCCAGTACCAGTGCCATAGCCAACACCTGTAGTTTCTTCAACACCAGAAGCTACTACTCCTCCTCCTCCATATGTGTTATTATATATGTCTGAAAACAGAAGAAGTTATCCTTCCTGTGCTCTGTGAAACTTTACACACAATTTGTCAGTTGTTTTTACAAATGCTATAATGACACTACTGAGTTTCTAAAGGTATTTTAGACCAACTTCAGCCACAGGTACATGCACAAGTACCAAAAATTGAAACTGCAGTAATAATTAAATACATATTAATAGACACCTAAATGCTTGATTTTATTCCTGAGTCTAGGCAGCATGTGCACATGTGTTTTAGAAAATCAGTGATTTGTTCTCTTAGTGGTTGGAAAGATTATTCTGTCTAGTGTATATATATGTTGTCATGGGGTTTGTGTTAGAAAATCAGATGTTTATCTATGCAAATACATAAATGCATATTTATGATCACATTGGCATTAAAATTTTTTTCCCTTACACACTTAGAAAATAAAGAGTTTTATAAATCCTAGAAAATAAAGAGTTTTGTAACTACTTTCACATTTTCTAGTCATGAGATTTTTTAGGGGAGAACAACAATGGATCATAATAACCACCAGTTTATAATCCAGAATGGAAATGGTCTTTAAAATATGTTATAAAGTAATACTTACAGGATTTTATCTTCTCCATATTTTTTAAATATATGATAACAAAGAAAGAGTTTTCTTAATGATCAGCACATATTATAATAAAATAATTGCATACAGTAGTCTTGACTATGGTTACACTGGGACACAGGCTAGATTATATATTTTTTGCATTTTTATGAAATGAGAAATCTGAGAACATTCTTGTATAATAAATAGTCAGCAGAGAAGTTGTCTTGCAGAGTAACTTTTCTTCCTGTCAGAAGCTAGTGAAAATGGATCTGTGCCAGCATCCTTCCTTCCTCTTCTGAAGTACAGAATGGGGGAGAAGAAGAAAGTGGCACTGCACAGCTGGGCTTATTCACTATGATCATTGAATTCCTGGAGGAACCTTATCTCAGAAGCATACATTTATTGTGTTATGTATCAGCTTGTCTAGGTTAATACACAAATTGTCAGTAATTAACTAGCTACTTGACATGCTCCCTTGTGGGAAGAAGGAAACTGGGAAGAACTGAAGATTTTACCCAAGTTGTGAAAGAAAATATCCTTATTCTGGCTAAAGATTGATTTCTGCTAAAACTGGTGTCTTGAAAAGGCCCTCCATTCAGTAGCTGTGCTGATAAAGAAAAATTGCCTGGGATTTGAAAGCCTTGGCAGATATTTAAAAATAAGTGTAGTTTGCAGAAATTAATCTGCTCAAAAGCTCAAACTCCAGAGTTTTTATTCATACTGGAGGTCCTACCAGCATGAGTTTGACTATCTGCAGATGTGAGATTGGAAGGGTTGGGTTATAGCTGGGAAACCAAGGGACTCCATGAATCTGAAGCCATGAAGTTCTGAAAGACATCTTTATGCCAGCATAACATAGAAGATTTAACGATCTGCTTACCAGAAGGTTCACCAAAATCACCTCCTGCAGCAGTTGTTGGGGCAAGAATGTGCGAGACATCCTGGAAAAAAACATTTTGAGTCCTTGAATGATTACCTTGAAATTCCCATATAAAGACCAAGACTTTGTGAATTATGTTAAGGAATTAGCAGTCCAAACTGTTAATGATAGTTAGTCATTATCACCATCTCCATTAACAAACAAAAAAAAACCAAAACCAAACAAATCAAAACAAAACAGACTGCAAGATTTTTTCCTTGTCATCATGAACAATGATCAGTGAAGATGATTTGTATTCTCTTCTCCTAAACTTGCACTGAAGAAACTTGCTAGTTATTATGCTTCATCTGAGGAAACAGTGGCACCAAACTGTTGTACCAAACTAACTGACCACTGTTTAAAACACATAAACTCCATCAGCAAATGTTTATTAAGAATCACCTTTCATATCTGCCTGGCAATTGTTGACAATGCCAGACTGGTTTTAGATGACACAGTGTTACTCTCACTTTCTATAGTCAAATGTACCTTTACTCTAAATATGAATTATTTCTGGTTTTAGAAACATGGGATGTACTGACCCTGTCTTCAGGCTGTGCACCTTCTATTCCCCATGGATGAATTGCCCCTTCTGTACATTCAGGTACAGGTTCAAATCCAGTTCCAACTCCACCTGCAGCGCCAGGTCCACAGCCACAACAGTCGCTCATTGACATCAAAATTGGAATCACTTAACAGGAAAGGAACAGGAAACAAGGATTTAGGACATCTCTTCCTCACAGGAATAGCTGCTCTCCCCAGAGGGCAGGTGCTCATGAACTTTTGAAAATATGCTTTGAAAATATTCCTAACCAAGCAGCCTGTAAGTCTGGCTTTCAGAATCATGAGTTGCTTATGGACATGCCTGTATTTGGAAATTCAGAATAATTTATACCTTTATTTATAGCAGAGCAACACAAGGGTGGGGCTGTTACTCCAAATTTATGCTTATACACCTGGGAACAGACTTTGATCTATCTCAGCTGAACCAATATAAGTTGCATACATATGAAAATTAAAACAGAATCGGTGTTACTATGTATAGCATTCAGTGCTATTCTTTCCTGATATATAAGCATACATTTTTTCTCTTCAAGTATTGTAATTGAAAAGAAATACACATTAGGAATAATAGGCATATGAGAATCAGTGGAGAATCCACCTGACTACAGTGATCTTTGGCTAAGGCTCCAGTTGCAATTTTCACATTACATGTACATAATGCTTGATTTGAAAAAGCAGTAGGGGCAAACCCCAAGCCCTAGTTTCACCAAATGTTTACATAGAGTGAGTCAGGTTTCCCAGAGTGCTGTGTTATGCTTAGTTGTTTAAAGAACTCAGTGCTGGAAATTGCAGAATGCTTGTAATGGCCAGCATCAAAACCACTGCTTATTTTAGAAAGGCAATGCAATATTAATTCATAGAATCATAGAATGTCTTGGGTTGGAAGAGATCTTAAATACCATTTAGTTCCAACCCCTCTGCCATGGGCAGGGACACTTTCCACTTACCAGGTTGCTCAAAGACCCATCCAGCCCAGCCTTGAACAAGGGATGGGGCATCCATAACTTCTCTGGGCAACATGTGCCTCTGTCTCATCACCCTGATAGTACAGAATCTCTTCCTAAACCTACTGTCTTTGTGTTTAAATCCATTGCTTCTTGTCCTGTCACTACATGGCCTTGTAAAGTCCCTCTCCAGCTCTTTTGCAGGCCCCCTTTAGGCACCGGAAGTCTGCCCTAAGGTTTCCTTTGGAGCCTTCTCTTCTCCAGGCTGAACAGTCCCAACTCTCTCAGCCTGTCTTCATAGGAGAGTTGTTCCAGCCCTGTGATTACTTGAACATCAAAGTGAAATGAAGAGGTGAAAGGACTATAATATGTACGAAGTGCTGCCTCATACAGCACGACTAAGGATGTATTTACTCCAGACTATGAGGGGAGATTTCCAAAGGCAGAAAGACAGTCTGTCCTGTAAGATAAACCATCTGGGGACTACAAATTGAACAGCCTTTTGAAGCTTCAAAATTTTGTGTTTGATTCCTACTAAACAAAGATCAAAACCCGAACCAAACATCCCTCCTCAAAAAATCGAGGGGAAAAAAGTCAACTTCCCCAGGTTTTGTAGTCAATATTTTTGCAATGGGAAATTTTAGATGTTGATTACTTGATGTCCAGGCCATGAAAGAAAGTTGATCACTTATGATTGTGGTAGTCTGAGAAATATTTGCTTGTTTAAATTCTAACTGGAATCCATGAAGCTCATAATTCTTCATGGATGCTAGGACAAATGAATTAAGGTCCTGTTTTGATCCTGTTATCATAAATGCTACTTGTTTTTTTATTAGATGTAATGTTTGGAAGGAGTAGCCAAAAGTTTCAAAATCTATGACTTATTGTTCTACTAGTGAAATCTGGCTTTGAGTTCAAAGGGATCTTGTTCTTTAGATCCTTTCATACCCAACTTGGAGCTGATACTTGCCCATTTCTTCTAGTAATGTAATGGAAGTACAAATTGCAAAATGTAAGTGACAGGACAGCTCTGTCTAAGAATTGAATAACGAGTCTTAGAAAGGAAATGCTTAATTTTGAATGAAAAATGTATGTATGTATAACATAAAATTTATGGAAATTCTTTTCACATAAAAGACAATTTTTTTCTCTGTCAAATGGCCAATAGAAGCCAATGGATTAACAACCAACTGAAAAAGTAACCTTGTTTTAGAAGAATTAAAAAATGCACTATTTACATTATTTAGAAAAAATTTTCTTAATTTTATACTTACAAACAAATATTAATCCACCGAGAAACATCAGGCCGATAGCAGCACCACTAAGCGTGGTATTTGATTCGTATTGTCTGCCATAATTTTCATTTCCAGCGTAACCGTCATCAGTGGAGGCAGTATATCCTTCCTCACCTCCTTCGTAGCTATCAGTATAACTCTGCCCGTCCGTGTGGTCCTCAAAATCTCCTCCTCCTGGTCTGGTCTGGCCGTAATCACCACCACCTTGTTGTCCTCCTCCCTCTTCCCGGCCTCCTCCACCAGTACCACCACCACCACCACCAGCGGTGCCACCACTGGTGCCACCACCAGAGCCACCAGCACCACCACCACCACCGATGATAATTATTCTTGTGGCCCCACTGGTGCAGTAATTCCGACTATCGCACTGGCAAGCTTGCACAGGAATTATGTGCGGTCTAGCACAGCGCCGGCCTTGGCTATCTCTTACAACGACATAGATCCTATAAAGGTAAAAGTCTATGTTCTGGCCCACTAGTTCTGCAGAGGAATCTGGAGGGGGAAAAAAAAGAGAGAAAAATATTTGGATGAAGATGTTGACTATAAGTGTTCTACAAATCTATACTGCTTGTGTGTTACGTTCATAGAGCAGAATGAAACAAAGTGCTTTCTAAGCACCTCCAATTACTTATGCATCTACAGTACTTACTCAAATCTGAAACATATAATACTCATCTGTGCTTGATTTTCTCTTGAAAACCTGAGCCAAATCAGTCTAGTTATCACTTCTAAACTTGAGAAATACAAAATGGAAAATGAAATTTTTTATTTCCACCGCTGTGTTTCATGAATTTTATTCGCACAATGGTAAAGATAAAAGTTGAGAGTTTTATGCATTTCTTTTTCCTCTCTCAGGGAACTCATATATGTTTTTCAGAAAGTTTTTCAGTAGGTTTAAAATATTTAAAATTACATATTTCCAACTGTTTATGACAGGTAGGAGACTCAAGAATTCTTGCAGTTGTGGTACTTGCCATTTAACGTAGTCTTCTATGTATACAGTAAATTATGCAAATTCTGTCATTTAGTAATGCATGGGATTTGATTAATTCATTATTTTGTTGTGTCATATTGAAGGAAACTGGCAAAGCTTCACTGGGCACTGACTAAAACAATTTTCTTTACAAGTAGGTATGACTGGTACAATAAATTTAAAAAGTTGTAATCTTAATTTGCCATTTTCATATGCCTCTCATAAAAGCAAAACTCTGCTAACTATAAACTTTATACCATAATAAACAAATGTGAGATTTTTTATTTGCTTAGGATTTTATAGATAAAAGAAATAAAAAAGTATCAAATTACTCCTTTTTATTTACTTTATTATGTTTAGACCCGTAAAGTCTCTTGTCATAATTATACTCAAAGTACAGTTTTCTTGCTCTATTTTTATCAGTGAATTTTCAGTTTCCTTTAAAATATAACATATGTGATAATTCTGATTCAAATATTGTATATGTATGTATGTACACATGCATATATTCAAATTTGGGGTAACTTTTTAGATTCATATTTAACTGAGATTTGAATAGATTCTAATAAGTGGTTTTTTTTGTTGATAAAGTAACATCTGAATCAGTTATCTTAGATAAGAGCTTATTACTATGATTTATTCTGTTACAAAATGTAGGTTAATTTACCATTTATTCGTCTGATAATCCATGTAGTCTGAGGTTCACCATGAATGCTGAATGTAAAGGGGGTAGCATAGAGATCACCATCCCTATGCTTTGCTGAGATTATCACCGATGGGGAGTGCATACATACTTTCCTCATTTCAGTATTAATAGTTGGGCAATTGGCATTGATGCCATCTATTGAAAGCACAACGGTGCCAGTAGCAGTGTATCGAGGAACCCCTGTAAAAATAGGATATTTGTGGTCAGGAGGGAATATTGATACTATTAATAATGAAGATAGGGATGGAAAACTAGAAACAGGAAAAAACATTGAGAGAAATCTGGACCACAAAGAGTTTATTTTGGAAAACTTAATGTCTTTTCTTACCTCTGGTGATAGCCAGAACCTCTGCTTGGTACTGCCCGTTGACTACGTAGACTGAATCCCGGTTAATAACTTTGTTCAGTGTGATTTCACCAGTGTTTTGATTGATTCTGAACCAGGCAGCTGGATCACGTCCTATACTATATCTGTGTTTGGCGAAGGAAAAATATTCAGTGTTATGTTATGAATATATGTATTACATATTTATTTTGCAGATAAAATTTGGCACTTTGGAGCATTTTTCTATAGACTATGCTAGATCCTATTGCATTTCACCCAGTTCAAGCAAAATCCATGTAGACTCCAATATGTGTAGACCAGAAAATTAATTAGGAATAAAGCAAATGTGTAGAAGCCCATTTTATTTTGAAAGTGGCATCATAGTGTAAAAGTAAAATTTTTCTGGATCCTGTAAACCTTTACTAGAACCCTTGTTGATATCAATGGTTAAATCCACAGCTCTTCCTAAAACATCCTACAGTTGTATCTGCTGACACATTTCTGTGTTTTAGAAATCTTTTTTCAAATATTTGTGAATAAGCAGTATTTATTTCTGCATGCACTAAAAAGAAAATTATAGTCTCAGTTATTATTGTTAATTTCAGGAGAAATAAGTGTAAATTTTTTTTACTAGAGAATGAGCTAGTAGAGACCTCTTCTATTCTGATTGGATAATATTGACAATTATTGGGATTTTTTGCCAGCTTTTCTTGAGATGCTAACAAATTCCCTCCCTGTAGCAAATGTTTCAAGAAAAAACATTCTTAGGCTGAGTGAAAAAACAAACCCTATTCTAGTCTATTTAAGTTACAACCTGTTAGGAAAATATTTTCTTTGTCTTGTGCATAAGGCTAAGGAAAGTTGTCAGGAAAGAAAAGCAATTACAGCACAAATATGGGCTATATACTATTCTATAATAATATAGAATATAATACTATATAATATATAATATTATATTATACTATATAGTACTATTCTATTGCCATTTTTCTATTGCTAATCAACAATCATTGTTTTTTAAAGTGTCCTTTAAAATACTTATTCCTCATCCTATTGAAATCTCAAAAGAATTATTCCATCCAGGGAGTTAAGCAGACCAGAGCTTACACAACATTTGATGCAATAGTTCTAGTGTCCTCATCCATAGCTGTGTATGTTCCTACAACATAATTCACTCTTGCGCCTTCTGCCAGGGAAAACACAACTGAAGATGGATGAAATCTTGGTGGTTCAATCAAATTTTTTACTTCTACTGTGAGGGGTGTTCCAAATATTTGGTACTCATGTGCAACAGAGTGGTGGAAGGCAGCTACATTCCTGACGCCAATCATCAGTGAATGAGTTCGGATATTTTCAAAATCCAGTTCCTAAAAGGTAAACCACAGAGAACTAGATAATACATAAAAACTCCTTTAATATTATAAAAATGTTTTTTATTTTAAATGGTTGAGAGACAGTGTTTTTACTGCCTGTTTAATTCTGTTAATAATTATTTAAAATTTTTAAATCAAGAGCTGAATCACAATATTTATCCATACCTTAATTACTCTAAGGATTCCTTGATTTGTAGCTCGATCTGTAACAATTTCAAAACAGTTATCTTCATTACCGGATATAAAGAAAAACTCTGCTAACCAATTGTCTGTAAACTCTTCATCAGCATCCAGAGCTTGTATTCGTAGCAGTTCTGAACTGAGTGAATTTTCTGAAATACTTGCTGAAAACTGAAATCACAGAAAAATACCTATTAGTAAACATTTTTATACACACACACACACACACACACACAGACACAGACACAGACACACACATATATATATATGAGGAAAACACAGCTGTCTGCAGAGATTCTTTTGAAGGATGAGCACAGTCCATGCCAATTTAATAAAAAAGTGTGTTCAGGGCAAATTGTGATTATGTTTACAGATTTGAAAAGCTGTATCACCTCCAAGGTTTGCAGAGGCATCTTAGATGAAAAGTATTTGTGCTTTCTGTAAGAAATGATTTTCCAAGGATTGGGTTATTCTACATAATCTCATATTGCAGGGATCTGGGCATCTGAATGACAGGATTTCTCTGAATACAAAGAAGTCAATCCTGACAGTGTCAGGATTGACATCTCTGAATACAAAAATAATCTATGATGTGTATGTTACCAGAATTGTTGCACAATTCTGGCAGATTGTGTTTTGAGCACACATCAAGGGAACAACCTTGTAAATCCCATGGAACATGTAAATTGTGAAAGTTCTCTACGGGTTAGTAAGGGGTCTGTTATCAATGGGGTTTTTAAACAGTGTTTTAAATCAGTGTTGCTGCTTTTGTTATTGGAAACTTACAGAGCTTTGAGCAAGAGTTGGAAAGTTGTCATTAACATCGATAACTTTCACGTTACAGCTACAAAGGGATGATATTCCATCTGCAGCCCCATCCCGGTCTGATGCCTTCACAACCAGAGTGTAGCTACTATGTTGCTGTTACAAAAAGATAAATTGAGTATGTCAGAAGACCATCTGTGCATCTTATAAATAACTCATACTTGCTACTATTTCCTAATGCGGGAATTTGACCTAGACATTTTATTGTGACTCTTAAAACCCATGCATTTCTTCATTAGTATTTGTAAAAAACCTTTCTCTCTCTTCTATATTTTTCTCGCTCTCATAGCACATATACACTACTACATCATATTATTTAGCTTTGGAAGGGGAAATGTTACCTCTCTGTCAAGATAATTTGCAAGATGAAGTTCTCCTGTGTATTTATTCATAATGAACATGGGTGGACCAGAAGGTTCCTGACTCTCTATTTTGAAGGCAATTTTAGAATTCAAGTGGTTAGGTTCATCTGCATCTGTTGCAATGATTTTCATCACCAGTGTGTCTAAAAATTAAAAAAAAAAAAAAAATTAAAAAATTAAAAAAACCTCACAAAACAAACAAATAAAAAAAAAAAACCAAACCAAAAACCCCCCAGAAAATGTCTTGAGTTCCTGCAAACAAGTCATCAAGACAATGCTAAAACCGTGTATGAAAATGATAGAAGGCTATCTATTCCTTTACATTTACAAAGAAAACCAAAACTTTAGTGTTGTAGTACTGATTCTGACAATGTTAATGAATTAAAATGAATTAAAAATCAAAGTCAGAAGGAATAATGCAGACTTTCACTGAACTTCTTTAAATCACCACAGGGAATATGCAAATACAGTAAGTACTGAGCTTGTAGAGATTACTATAAGAAATCACAGCTTCAAATGAGAATTTCTAGAAAGAAGAAAATGAGTTTTAGGCACCAGTGCCTCAGTGCTATTTGCATGTCTAATGTTGATTGCTGCACTTTTGGTAAAAAGAACCATTTTAGTGGTTTAAGTATGGGATTATTTAGTAATGTGCTGCTGCAATTTCAAATACACAGGCTACAAGTACAAATATTTGAAAGAGAAAAATGGGGAAAAATATATTTTACATACCCTCCAAGGAAATAAGTGTAATGATTTTATTCTAATGAGAAGGGATGAAATTATTTATTTTACATTTTCACATCTGAAAGAATTTGCATGATGGTATGGTTAGAAACTGGAACATTCAGCACTCGTGTGTGGGAGGAAAGGGAGAAGGAAGCATTGCTGTTTAATTTATAGCAATTAGCCCAGTCCCTGGCTCAAATAGCCCTTGGAGAAGCATCTGCTGCTCCCTCCTCTGCGGTGGCCCTGACCAATATATGTCATTGCCTAAGAAAAGCAGAAAGAGCACCCCAGGTTTATATTAACTGTATTCTGTGAGCTTCACTAACAGTACTGTAAAAGGCATAGCATAGTTACTTACTGTCCATGCTGCTCTCTTCAACAGATCCCGTAAATACAGTTTGTGCAAATACAGGAGGGTTATCATTTATATCCAGGACTCTGACTCGAAGTTCAAGAGGTGGTTCCAAATCTATACCCGTCACTGAGTGTTTAGCAAAGCAACGTATCTAAGTAAAGAGATTTACTCGTTTTAAAACCAAAAGTTAAGTAAGCAAAGTAGCAATCTGAAACAAACGAATTTGTTGTCTGCCCCACCCTGGATCCATGATTATAAAGGTCAAGAAAAAGGGGAGTACTTACAACAAATACTGGTGTTATTTCCCTATCCACTATTGATGTTATATTAATTTCTCCTGTTCTTGGGTTAACAACAAATATTCCATAGGGCGCACGATCAATTCCAACTCCAGAGATACTGTATGTGATTGGATTGTCTTCTTCACAATCAGATCGGATCTACAGTAACAGATAATAATAATTTATGACAGTTTACCAAGGACACCTACAGGGTTTTTTCTCCTATTATTAGTTCCTGTAAAATATTCTATACAGCTTCAATTTCTCAACCACTTATTACAAAGTTCAGTTGACAGAATCAATGGAAGGCTCTCCTACAAAGTGTCAACCTAGACATCCATCTCCCCTTAAGGGCTGGATAGGCTTTCTATTTCTCTTAAATCTGTCTGGGAAGTGGAGATACTCCAAGGGTATCACATTGTGGCTGGACCTCAGTAAGGGCATGGTCATAGTGAGAGAACAGGAAGGTATTTCTTTTTCTCTGTTTCCTGCAGGTCATGTATAATCTTTGAACTTCTGCTCAGGAGTTTCTCAGGAATAGAGAGAGAGAAGAAAACCGTCACTGGTTGGAGCTGCCTGGGAATGTTCTAGGAAGCTGCTGGTCACTCCTCAGCAGCCACATGGATTTACCTTATGAGATTGTCTCAGCAGAGCTGGGAATGTTGCATCATCTTTCTTTTATTCTACACTCCTTGCTTTTACTACTCTAAGCATACATATTTTTAAATCTCTCTATTTTTATCAGTCTTTGGCAAAACTTCCTTGTCAGTGAATACTTGTGTTTTTCTTTCTACTTACTCTGGCAATTGGATTCCTCTTGGAATTATCTTCTCCTTCTCTACAAGCTGCAGCAAATTTTATCCATTCACGTTTTTGTCTTCTGAAGGTTTTCCATCTTGCCATTCCATTTTCATCCCATTCTTTTACCTTTGATAGAGAGTTCCAGTATCATATGAACTCAATCCATTTTAAATAGATACAGACAATTATAATTTCCAACAACAAGGAGAAAAGAGATATTTGTAGACCATGTGCTTTTTTACCATGTGCTTTTTTACATGTCTGTGAGTCCCAAACTCTATCAGTGTACATGTTTATTTTAAAATTACTCATTTGTATGAGATACTCATTTAGATTTAGGTGAGTTTCTATTGAGAAGGTGAGCAGGTTATTACCTGCAGCTGTTTAATATTTAAATATGTCTTCAATTTTCAGGTTCAGAAGTGTCTTAGCTGAGTATTTTCCATGTGATTTTTTAATTTGTTACATTTTGTTTAATCAGAAAAACAGTTTCAAAATAAATATATATTACCTCTACATGAAATCCTGTGCTGAAATCCAAGAGTACCTGCAAG
This sequence comes from Promerops cafer, assembly GCA_013398275.1. NCBI lineage: Eukaryota > Metazoa > Chordata > Aves > Passeriformes > Nectariniidae > Promerops > Promerops cafer. The sequence goes on from VZSE01013513.1 coordinate 118,271, forward strand.
AACAATAAAAAAATTGGCATGTAAAAATGCAAGGCAAAATGCAGCAAGCAAAACCCAGCTGCAAGACATTGTTATACTGCAGGCCTGGAGCAGGACTTTTTTTCAAGCCTATTGCAATAGCTTATCTAGCTGCAACATTTCCACAAATGAGTTTGTGACATTCAATTTTTTCTACATCCAGCACTTAAATTCCTTGACAGTTAAAACCTTCAAAATCCATTCTGTCTTTCAAGACAAAACTTTGAGCTTGAATGGATATGCCAGAGCAATTTTTCAAACTATAAAGCTTTCACACAGATTTTTAACACCTCAGCTGAAGAAAGAAGTGATTACAAGAGTTGTTACCAAACACTCTAGGAAACTAGAGAAGTATTTATCCTAAATAATTTAATCTTTTTTTTCATTATTTTTTTTCCAATTTACAAAGTCAACAATAACCCTGGAGCACTTAATTATGTAATTTAACCAAAAAGGAGTGAAAATGATTTTTTGGAACTTCCCAGTGAGATTGAAGAAATTCAATGTAAGATGGAAACCCACCTGCAATTTTTAGGCAAATTTCCCTGGAGTGCAGTAGATTTTGATTTGAGACTCAACTGTGCAACTAATCTTGACTAAATAAAGGTAGCAGGATCAGATGCAGTATGTAATTACTTTAAAGCTAAAATTTAAATGAGAGGAGCCTCAATTTCTTGATTAGTACAATTTAAAAGAGGGCACAATTTAATTAACTTTATTCCTAAATAAGGTATGAAAATGAAGTTCACTTGCTGAATCTACCTTCTTCAGGTATCTCTTTCAGGTTTAGGATCTGCTTCTGCTCTCTTCAGACAATAAAGGGTGAAGAATGTGGGATTTTCAGGACTGGATTATTGTTTCATTCCTCATTGGAAGAAACAAAATATCCAGGTGACTCAAAAATTATTGCAGTGTTTGTCTTTTCTCAACAAATGTTAACAGCTTCAGTTAGGAGTATTTCACTTCCTTATAATTTCCCACAGCTTTTTGGTTTGGTTTCTTTGGTTTTTTTTGTCTGATATGTCTGTGGGGTTTTATTTGGATAAAATCTGTGACAATCTTATATCCTTACATCATGGGACTTTCCTCACTTCAAATTTATTGCGTTGTACTGGCAAGACTGGAACATGGACACAGAATTTTTTCCATTTACTTCATGTTAAGACAACTTCCTACATGCAACATATTAATGAACAGCAGCTTCACCCTCCTTCCTCTCTCACTCTCTCTTCCCCATTTGCCTTTATGCTGCAAGGCTTCGCCAACTGTCATTTACAGAACAGTGTTTCCAGTGATCTGGTTTTGCCCAAAACATTCCCTGAGACCTTGGCCTATAATGGATGCCTTAATCTGCTTCTCAGTGAAGGAGTTTAGACTGTGGACACCCATTTGTTGTGCATATGTAGCTTGAAATTTTTTTGACTATTCACAGAGTAAGGAATTTTTTCCTTGTTTGTTTGAGCCAGCTATTGACATAAATGGTAAAGAAAAGTACTCTGCAAAGAATTGCTACAATATGTTCATGTTCTGCTAAAAGCAACAATACATCTTTTAACTTATGTTGAGTTTATGACTGTTTAAATCTTCAGCTTCAGAACAGGGTTCAAATTCATGTGCAGCTGTTCCATTCCCCATCTCAGAGAAGGGACAGTATCAGACTCCATGTGAATGGCAGGGTTTGTTGGCCCCAGTGGGAGCTCAGTCCTGTTCTTTTATAATCCCCCTTGGAGCCCGGGGGAGCATGGAAGAGTCAAAGGGGCAGACTACACCCTCACGAGAGAACCTGAGTGATGAGGTCCACCAGAAGTAACACTAATTGAACTGTCTCTTGTCAGTCTATCCCACCTCCTTTGGTGAGCACAATGAAATCCTCTCCACCCCTAGGCTGAAATCCCTTCTGGCATGCAAACAATTGTCTTGACCCAGCAAAGTACGGGTATGCACCTCCCAGTGCAATGTTAGTGAATCTTGTCTGCTGTCTGCATCATGTGGCCTATCCTGTTACTTAACAGTGAGACTAATACCTCACACACAGCCACATCACTCTCATATTCTGAAAAACTATTCTGAGTTTTTTCTGAAATAAGAATTATACCTGTGAAGAATTCTATTACTTAAGGACACGAGTATTCATAAACGTCTTGATTCCAGCCTATAGGGAGCTCTGTTTTCAAGCAGTGAAAAATACATATTTTACACTGGAGTCTCATCCTTTGTTTTTGAGCACCAGTAATGGGAATGTCAGGAATTTGTCCATTGGTGATGCTGGGGATTGTAAATTTAGAGCCTGTATTTTCATACTTGTCCTGTGATAGCTAAGGAAAATTTCATTTTGCTACTTGTTGGTAATGGAAGATCTTGAATTCAGAGTCCTTAGTACAGTTCATGTTATTATTTGAAAAGACTGATCTGATTAATTTGGTGGCTGTGTTTGGTATGTCTCTCAGTTATGGCTGTGGTATAGGAAGGAGGGCAGGCAGACACCAAACAAAAACGTTTAGTTCACCAGATAAACCGGAACAGTTTTGGAATTACATTTATCCTACTTGATTTAGGGATAGAGGCTCCCCCACCTCCCTAGCTAATGCCTTCTGGTTCTCCACTGTCACCAGCAGTTAGAAGTCTTCCCCTAAACCAGTTGGCTATTTCTAATATTTATCTGGGATGCAAATCTTTTTTTTTTCTAGTGCTATTTCCAGCAGATAAGTTCTGTCTCCTAGCAGCTAACCCCAGCAAATTTCTAGGTAGTTAAAAAAATTCCCTTCTAAACCCATATCCAAGTACAGTACTTTCTAAAGACACAAGGATAAACAATAATTAAAACAAGAGGAGCCACTGGAATGTGTGGGATGCATCCTGAGGACCTTGGAGTAGGCAAGCTGGTCAGAATGATGCCAAGATTTGCTGTCCTGTTAGTCTCTGAGAGACTGAAAAAAAGGAAGCTGCAGAGAATCTAGATGCTGGTTGCACAAGCTGTTTCTGTTCCAGGTTGGGAGATGTGCAGGCAGGAAACAAGTTTATGGTTTCTGTCATTTGCACAGTGTTCTGTCTGAAAGCTTGTCTTTTATTGTAATGATACCTGGACCCTGTGTCCAAAATGACACCTTATTGTCACCCTGGAGTTATTCTGGATTTATTCTGATGTAACTGGGGACAGAATTAGGCCCATAGGATGTGTACTGTTCTTTGCACCCTCAAAGCAATTTACAAACAAGAATTAACTAATCATTAATTGAGTACCAAGCAATATCATACGTAATTACGGAATCCTCCCTCCTCCACCTACTCAAATCTAAATGACTGAACACGCCTTTAACATCTTCCCAGCATTATTCATATGGGATCAGCTTCTCTCTCTTTGAAGTCTACAGTGGCATTGTTGTTGGCCTGGATGGGAGGAGTGCTGAGAACTCACACGTATTGTGTTAGTCATCAGGCTGATGTGGTAGCTCTGGTACTGTCAGCGTTTTGGGTCTTTTACGTCTTTCTTACTCATCCAAAGCCCTGACTAGAAAAGGGTTGCAATAATGAACCCTTCCCCTTTGTTCATTCTGCATCTCTTCAAAAAAATGATACATCAGTGCATATGAAATAATGAGAAGCAGAGTTCAAATATAAGATAAACCCTCATATTTTAAAAATATGCCATTTTATCACTTCTTAATTGAAACATTATTTTCTTTTTCTATACTTCACCTTTTCATATGTCACTGATGAATGTCCTTCATCCAGTTTAAAGGGAAAGATTTTCTGGATGCATTTTGTTTTCTAATTCAGAGGTGGTCAGGTGTTTCCTATGTTAGCAATACTTTGAATTGCACCCAGGATAGAGAATCCATTACTATTTCAACAATTGTGACAGGAATAATTCAGGAATTATGACAGTGCTCATGTCAGGCTGAAGAATATACTTTGAAGTTTTATTCATTTTAAAATAAGTTTACTCGAAGAACGGACCACTTTGGCAAAGTTTTCACTGAGATTGTTTCTGTTCTGCTATTGTATCTTCTATTGTATGCAGATACAATGCATTTCCATAGAGTAACTGATCTTAACCATTAGAAAAATGAACAGAAAAGTAATTTCAATATAGGGTGTATGCCATTATCATTAAAATTTGAGTTTTTCAAATTAGTCATGCTAAGTGCCCTCAATAAATCTCCTCAATAAAACCTGAATTCTGATATGACTTAGAGTGTTCTGGCTGCAAATGCATGTTTGCTTAATGGCCATTTTACTTAGGAATGTAAAACTGCAGGCTTAAGTACCTAATCTTAGGTGATAATTCCTGGATGTGGAATTTCTTTAGTTTCTATTTCTACAACAAAATTATTTGGCAGAAGAACTTGCAGATTCTTGATTCAATCCTGGCAGATATTTGATGTGAATATACAAGGAGAGGATGTAGCTCCTGACTATTTTTATTTGCAATCAAGTTATGAGTAGGATGTGTAACCACAGCCTAACAACTGGATGGGGGGGAAATAAGCCTAGATAACACATGGGAAAATGTATCCAGACAAAAGTGCCTAAGAGATGTGGTGAATTTAAAATTATTGGCTGTCACATGATAGCTGGCAGGAGAAGAGTCATACCTGATCAAACAGGTTATTTCCATAAAACGTGTCTGTGCTAGTATCACAAACAGAACTCCCTTACTCATGAGAATAATGTCTTTGAAGTCACATGAGCAAGGGTTGCAGAATCAGTCCCACCAATGGTGAAATCCATAGAGAAAATTATTTGTTTCAGGGCTGGTAAATTTACTTTTTCTTTTTCTTTTTAAATGCAGTAGTGTACTAAAATATGCATAACTCCATGTTAATTTTATTTGATGCAACTTATTAACAATATACTAACCAGACACACCATTCAGACAGGTGATTTTCAGGAAAGATTAGTTAAGCTGAAAGCCAAAATTCTTTCTCAGAAGACTCTAAAACTGGATACATAATTTTATAATTTAATTGATCTTGACAGTTTGTCTGCCACCTTTCTGTAAAGCGTTCAATGATGCTATTAAGCTGCATAGGCCATCATGAACATTGCTGGGCAGAAGAACGCATAACAATAACAAGGGTTTCCTCTGGGTAGTAAAAGTTCAAATATTTGATAATCATCAAAACATAATGGCATTTTTCAGAATGGCTTTTTGTCTGACCCAACCTACCCTCCATCACTCACAATTGTAACAACAATATGCTGAAAGAATGGAAATGGCTCCAGAGTTGCTGAGAGAAGTAAGGCAGCAAACTGTCTTTTGAATGGACAGGTCTTAGACATAAAACAATCAAGCTTTTTGAACTTCGACGCACTGTGAGTGTGCATCACCAGGTAACTGAGTAAAATGAATAGTCACTAGTGCTTCATGAAAATCCAGAAGTGTTAGTGTGATGTGCAACAGGCCAGTCTCAGACATCTCTCTGCTGCCTTGAACAAGCAGAAACTTATCCGAACCATAACTTGCTTTCGCCAAGTTTTGCCCTTGTTTTCTTGGCAGCTGCTCTGTGTTAATTAGTTCTACTTTACTGATTGCAGAGCTGTCACCTAAAATTAATGGATTGTATTTTCATAATGGTTTTAGGATTTCTTAATCTATAACACAAACTTTTTCTCAGACTATAGCATTTCTAAAGAAGTCAGTAGTGAGAAGTTAACAAACATTTACGCATACTAATACAGTGTGTAAAATGTAAAATTGCATGAAAACCACAGGACCTAACTATCGTAGAAATCCTGCTCTTCTCAATCTTCAGGGCCTTAAACATCTACCGAATTTCAAGAGGTCAGCACAGATGACTAAAATTAATCCACACAAAAATCACATTGCAGGAGCAGTAGGGCACCCATAGCCCTTTTAATTCCCTTCTGGGTAATTTCCATGCCTTGATGAACACATTGAACAACTATGCCACTTGACCATAGCCACAACTTTCCTTTTACAGTGAGAAAAACAAACCCAAAGAGCAACACTTTCATCATGCATTCACTTGCTCAGCATATGGCGGCTCAGACACTCGTGTGCAACAACACAGGAATCCTTTGCAATGTAAAATAATAGGCCAAGTCTTGATTTTTATTTAACTGACATCACTAAATTTTGTCATTTTTTCTCTCTTGAATATAGCTGTAGGATTTGTTTAGCTCTGAAGTGATTTTGCTAATCGTTTTAGAAAAAACAGATTTGAATTTTTTAAGAAAAGGTATTTCCTCAACTGATAAAAAAAGTAAAGACATAGAACCAAGTTATATCCAACCATTAAAATTTTTGTAATTATAAGCATTTTATTAATAACTGTGACCTTTACATAGCAGCCACAGAAAAAATTTGCCTGAAAAATCATGCAGTAAACATAGAAAGTCAGATCTTGAACATCAACAGATCGCCAAAAGTCTAAAAAGAAACATTTGTCAGTATTTAATGAAAAGCTAATTTAATTCTAAAGAATGTTCAGAATTGCTGTTTAAAATGAGCAGAGCTTTGGTTCTTATGGTAAATTTCACAAGAAATTTTTGGGGAATAGTTTACATTGTAAAATGTAATGGTCTGCTGAGGAAGATGGAACTGGCGTAGTCACAGAGTTTACAAATATTGTTTTAAAATCCGACTTACCAACAAAAGGAACAGAAAAGCAGCCGTTCGGTGAGGGAGCCAATCCATGGCATCTGACTTCTCAGAAACAAGTCCAACTGAGTTATGGTTGCAAGCCTGTTCCTGTTCCCCTCCCCCCCCAGCTCTGGTGACTATTTAAAAAGACACTCTGTATATGTCCTTATACTCAGCCCTTCAAGGTGTCTCTGCCTCCCTCTGAGGGAAGAACTGAAGATGCTGTATAACAGAGTGTCTTTCCCCACCCCAAAATCCTGGGCTGGTCTCACCTGAAATGCTTGACAACATCATTATTGCTTGCAGGTAAAAGCTAAGAGACACACCTTAATTCTTATTGCACTGAAACTCTTTGTTGGATACAAAAAGGTACGTTTTAAAAACAGAAGGCAAGCTTCGCTGAGAAGATACTGGGTGATTTATAAATTACTCACAACATAAGGAATCATTAAAATGGTAACTTATCATTGCTTTGAGTTGCTTTGCAACTTCCAGTTTTCTCTTTGCACCCTGTATAATAGAAGAACTAAATTAATATTACCATAAAGAATACGGAATTTAAAAAATTATTCATTTAAATTAGAAGTCCGTTTGTTTACTTCCAGGCACAAAGGAGTGAGTTCCGTGCACATTGTTCACAGAAGTGAAGCACTCAGAGCAGAATGGGGCTGTTACTAAAGACGTATCATATTAATTTTGGGGAAAAAGTAGTGCTTTATTCATGAGGCTGCAAGAATATCTGAAGCAGAGGAAGAAGACTTTCTGCCTTCACCAACTGCAAAGCCTCCTCATGCCATACCTTTCTCTTCCAATGGGCTGTGCTCTCGCTGACACAGTGGAGAGGGAGAGTGTTAGAGAAACTGGAGAGCTGCTCAAAACAGCAGGTAGGGGAGGAGAGACAGGATGTGCTGCACAGCTCTTTTCTGGCCTCATTTTTGATGGCAAGAGCACAGTTGTGTGGGGGACAAATCAAAGAGGATTCCCTACTTTGCTGTCTGTTCTGCAGCACAGGTGTTGTTAAGTGCCTCCTTGTGTCTTTGGGACCCCTGAACCACCCCTTAATGGGCAAGGAAAAGTTAGAGTGGCCTTCTGCTCTGTGACTGAAGCTGGGAGGGGGGTGCACACTTCATCCTCAAAAGTGCAATACCACTGGTGTGCTCCTGAGCCTGCTGAGCCCTTCATGGTGCTTGGCATCTCCCAGGGCTGGGCTTGAGCTGGGAAAAGAGTGCTCAGCACCTCTGGGGCTGCTCAGCCCCTGCCAGGGTGAGGTCCCACGCTCCTGCTGGGTAAGCAGGTTTGCAGCACGCCGCGTCTCCATGCCACTTAGCATGGGCACTTTGCTGTCTTGCGACTGGCTGGGGCTGCCAAAGCCAGTCATGCATGTCCCTTTTGTCACTCAGCCCTTGGTACCAAGCTCAACATGCCTATCAGTGAGTCAGGGAGGCAGACCGGGACAGGCAATGTTAAATGGATCGTATCTGCATTTTCCCTTTTCTGGGAAAATCTCAACAATCTGAAATTTGCTTCCGGCTTAAGTTAAAAGTTAATTGTTGTACATATAAATATGCATATTCTTTTATGAACCCAAGTGTCTTATTTCAGAACTTTTGTTTAATCATATATTTTAAAAAAGTCAATTTAAAAACATTTTTACTTTTAGAGTTTTCAGTTGTTCCGTTTGTATGGATATTTTTGTTTGCAGAATTTGAAACATTATTTTTTGTATTTTTTATTCTTTCATACCAGACTGATAGCCAAGAAAGTCTGACAGTATGTATCACTCAAAACCACTCCTGGCAATGCTGAAATTCTATTTTGAACACTGTATAGAAGAAGTTATTTCTTGCAACTGCAAAATAGGCCTGTTCTTTTACAGACCAAAATATCCGTTGCTGAGTCTTTTTTTTTTATTATAACAGAAGATAATTTGTACTACAAAAGATTATAAAATGCCTCAAACAACAAAAATAGCCCCAGCAGAAGTGAAAACAAAAGTACCAGCTGTTACACTGTATCTTTCTGTGCCATACCTCATTATGAAGAGTGCACTTGGACTTACGAGAAAAGATAAATAAGATAAAATTCTTCAATGGAAAAACTTGTCATGAAATTTCAAATACGATTCCCAATTAAATGCTCAAAAAATATAATTTGCACATTTACAATGTTTAAAAAATAGCTTCATCTAAATGAAAAGGACTGAAAAATGTACAGCAGTTTGATGCATCTTGAAGAAGAAATCCTAATCTGGTGACCATTACCCTTTTGGAATATGGGACTTAATAAAACAGTACTAGTGGCATCCACCTAACAGTCATTTTGTACTCTTGGTGCTTTTCTCTCCTTTATATTCTGGATGGAAGTTTTTATGGTTTTTTTTCTTACCCCTGTTAGCACCTTACAAAAAAGTAAAGGAAAGAGCCATGGATCATTTTGTAAACAGAGATACATAATTAAAAATGTAATTGCTGTATAATGCAGTTAATTAAAACTTTTCATTGAAATATTTTTCAAATTTTTTTTTGGTATCTGAAAATTCAACCAGTCACCTACTGACATTACAGAGCCAGCTAAGGGTCCACATCCTAGTGACTCCCATTTTCAGGAATTAGCTGATGTATTTGAGTACTTCTGAAAGGACCCTTTTTCTATGGCAGTGGTCTTGTCACTTTTAAAACACAGTTTTTGAGTCAGTTTTTTAAAATGGGTCTCCAAGATTGCAAAAGCCCAAGCCTGCAGCTGATTTCAAACCTGCTTCATCCATATTTGATGCACTTTTCTTTGAGAAAAATATATACACAAACACACATTTCAGTCAGCTTTCTGAACATTTCACGGGAAAATATTTGGTCCTGTACCCCCCTCCTGGCACAAAGCTCCCAGTATGACTCATGCCTGCCCCTGTTGTGGGGTTTGGAGAGGAGGCTTTTGATCCAGGTCAGCAATGAGCAATTTCCCCCTCGAGGGTCTTGCATCTACATGTGATAATAATGAACACACACCCTAATACTGCACTCTCAAATTAACCTTCCTGTGTGGGAAGTGAAAAACCCCAACTACAGAAACAATTAAACTTTTCTGCTCTAGCTTTACCCTCTTGATTAAAGGAAGCATGTTTACTCAGCAATTACTTGGAGAATCTGTCATGCTTAAGTTAACAAAGACCTCCATTCTGAAAGAGAAATCCAGCCTAAGTCCTGAACTATCTGTTTTCTGGCAAACACCCAGGAATGTGGATTTGAATTATTTTATCAGTGTTATATTCAGACCTATATGGAAGGCTACAAAGGAGGGTGTCTGTAATAGGAGGAGAAGGCAAATGGGAAATGCCATGTGCTCCATCAAAGCAGTGTGTGATGATGTTGGTAAGATTTACCTTGTTTTCATATGAGGAACCCAAGGCACGGCAAGATGCAGTGACTTGTCTGAAATACCTCAGCAAAGCAGGGGCAGGACTCTGTCTCACCTGGTGCCCTTGAAGATAACTTTCGAGTGCCATATGGCAATGCACTCACCTCTGATATATTTTACATTTACGGAGATGAAGCTCCTGGGACTTGTTTGACAGGTAAGGCACACAGACACACTTTGTGATGCTTATGATACAGGAGTTTCTGTTTCATCATGTACTTATGTTTTGATATATTTTGGGAATCTCACCTAAATATCAGCAGGACCGCAGTTTTTGCTGGGAAAAACTTTTGTGCAGTATGGGCTTCTCCTGTCAACATTATTTTAGATAGCTAAGCATCCATAACAGTCCAAAAGAATTTCTCTCATTATGCTATCAACCCATCTATCTGGGAATGAAATTGAATGTTAAAATTTGATTTTGGTAGGATTATGCCAAAGGCAATTTTCAGTTTCCTCAGAATAGATGACTTTTGCAGTCTATTCATTCAGCTTACTGCTGCTAGAGACTGTTGATAGTAATAATCACAGTGATAAAAATGTTACTTCTGAATTGCTGAAAATGTGTGGGACAAACCTAGGAATATAATCAGAAAGACAGCCTTGCAAATAAACTAGATAATGTATATTAGAAAAATGTGCAGAAATAAGAATGACTAGAGCAATGCAATCACAAAATTGCTCACTCTGACATTATTCCTGTCATCTCTGTCAAACCTTTGGATTCAACAGCAACAGAAAAATATTTGGATTCATAAGAGCTCTGAGTAGCCGTCAGTCACCTGCTGTTTTTTCAAGCACTTAGCATCTCCTGGCTGCCTTCTTATTCTCCCATTCTGGGGTACAATTTTCCTTTTATTTTTGAAACAGCTAGTGAGTTTCATCTGCTGAAGCCAAGTTCAGTGGCATAGGGATTTGCTGGAGGGTCTAGGCTTACATGCAGGATACGGATGCCTGAATGAGTTACTGCCACAGCTCCCCCTAAATGATGAGTCCCACCACTGAAAGAGTGTCTTGCCATCTCTCTACTATTACAATCATGGGAGTACTTCCCAGCTCCTGGGCCTGACTGCACAGCCCGGGAACTCTCCAAGACCCATGTCCAAACCATGCTACTCCCTTAAGTTTTGTGCAGAAGGCAGGTCTTCAGTGACAGAGCACAGACTTCTGGTGTAAAATAGAACATTCACTGGCATGGCAACATCTGGGGGGTGATATCAGAGAATACACAAGGTGCTGACCAGAGAAGCTCTTCAGAGGCCTTCAAGTATCATCTTGGAAGGTCAAGAAAGTCTTTGGACAATACAGCCCTCCCCATCTCTCTACAAGCCCAAACCTATCCTCTGTAATTCATTATCATCTCCTAATAAGGAAGACTTAATTGAGAATTATTGCTACTGAAATTGTCCCATAGTTTCTCACTTTCTTTACCTCTTAGAAGAAAAGAGGCTAAGCAGATTCTTTTTTCATTGAGTTTACTTAGCCTATCTTCAGTGCCTAGAAAGGAAGACCTGAAGGCAGGGCAATAGCCATCAAATCGGCACTAGAAAGCAGCAGCAATCCAGGAGCAGGAAAGATTAAAGAGATCTTTGCTCAGGTAATGAATTTAATATGTAGTGGCCAATATCACAAATTATTCCTTTAGAGAAGGGGATGATGATCACCTTAATTTCCTTTTCTAGTTTTTACTGCTGATTGATTATGTATGTCTGTGTTTGGTTTTCAGAAACCAGATGCAGGCTGCTCCCACTCCCTCCAGCAAGATCTAAGGATGGCTTGGCCTTGACTTAGTAGCAACCTGGGTCTCCAAAACAGTGGACACAGTTGTGCATAAAAGATTTCTGGTAATTGTCCAGACTAGATTTTGCTTTTGTTTCTGGTGAAAGAGTATCGGTTTGTGGGGAGTGGACTCTGCATTGATCTTATCTTACTCTCACCGGAGAGAGCAACAGAGAGTCCCAGCATCTTAGCAGGATGCAGAAGTGCTGGAGATAGGTGAAGGCAATAGCAGAGAGAAATTCTGAATGCATCCAGCATGAGCATTGGCCTAACTGTTACTTCAAAGTCAAACAAAAGAAAGGAGATGTTCAGAAACTTCTGCAGTTTTTACTCAGATATCACAGAAAATAATAATTCTAGACACTTATGATGCATATAATGGAAGGTGAACATCTTGTATTCCTGGTGGAATTAGCAAAGTCATAATGAATCCATACCTTCACTGGCTTTGGCCTGTGATGGTGATTTTAGAGCTGCTATTTTAGATGATGTTTAGGTATGAAGGGAAGCATCCTTGGAGCCAGGAACTGAAACCAAATGAGAACTGTACCCGTTGCTTACTAGAGGGAGAAAATGGTCTTAGTACAAGAAAGTTAGACAGGTCACTGGCAGGACCTGTGTGCTGTTTTGCTGCAGGTTGCTCGTATCTATGATGCTGCATGTAAGAATAAAGTTGCCTGTATGTTGGTCTGCTTTCTCCTAGTTTGCTAAATAAAGAAATAAAAATAAAACCTTTAGGAGAAAGGAAACCTGTTCAATTCAGACAGTAAGCAAAGGTCATGTGAGTGCAAAATAAATGATTTATGTTACTGCTTTTTAACCATAATGTTTAAAACATCACTTGCAACATATAATTAACTTCCTTCTTGTTAATAAAAGACATTGATCTAACAATTTTATATGAAGAGTAGCCAATTTATAAATGTATCTCAGTTTATAATTTGCCTGACTTGCTTTGGGTAAGGGTGAAATTGGTGTACTTCCCTGTGCTGTGACAATGTCTGGACAGCATTTTGAAGATCTGAGTATAATACATTGCAAATTTCTATTTGGATGTGGGGTTGGAGACAGAGAACCACACTCACAATTGAGGAGAAAAGGGAATTGCTATTTGTTTGACTTCCAGACCTCCTATTTGATTGACCTCCAGAGGCACTGGAGGGCAATCGGTCTCTGCCCTTAAAACACATGAAAAAGTATAAAAGCAGTTCTGTAAAAAAAAAAAAAAAAAGTGAAGAAACCCCCATCTGCTTCTGGAATTATTTCATAAAACACCTTACTTCATTAAAGTTTTGAAAAGTTGTTCTTTGTAGTACCTGTGACATATTGGCAGCTAGATAAATAATGAAAGATTGTCAGAACTGAAGATACTGTAATGTTAGTGAAATATCCATCTGAAACCAGAAACAATCTACTATTTATATTGCAAATATTTTAACATCATTATATCTTTAATTGTTTATTTCAGTTTTTTGAATCATCGGTTTTATGTGAAACATAGCAGTATCCAGTTACATTTCTGGCATTTAAATAATGCCAAAAATTACATTTAATCCACAGAAGTTTAAAAAAATTCCAGGCAACCAGAAAAAAAACAGTAAAGTACATGTGAGAGAAGTAAAGGTTAGTTTGGGGAAGAGTAGGGTGGCTAAAGCAATGTGGATAAATGAAACTCTGGCATGATGTTTGAAATATATTCTATATTTTAGTGTCTAGACCAAGTTTTTCAGTGCCTAGTGAATAAAATTAATGATATTAATTTGGAAATTTTGCTTTTACGGGATATCTTGTTTAACTAAAAATGGATTAGAAATCTCATGAGCTGTCCTGCTTACAGATGAAGAAGAGAACCTCTGTGCTGGGACAAAGAACAGTTATAATCCTAGATTTCAGGGAGAAAGTGCCAAGAAAATAGAGACCTAGGAGGATAGGAGCAATATGGAGCTACCCAGGACTAATTTTACGACAAGCAGAGGCTGAACTTTAAGCAACATCTCTAAAAACTCTTACCAACTAACAGACTTGTGAAGTCATATGCAAGCATCTAAGTGGCATGACATTGAAACCTGTCAAAGATCACCAGATTAGTGCTGCTAAAATCAGACCAGCTAATTAGAAAACCATGTTGGATAACAGCATCACAGCATCACTTCAAAAGAAGATGATTTAAGCAATCTAATTTAGTCAGTAAAAAACTCCAAACAAACACAACAAACCAACAACTAGAAAACCTTGGCTTGTAAAGCTGAAGCATGAACCTTTATACTTATGGTAGTTAAAGGTGAATTTGATTTAGATGGTGAAAAGTTAGGTATCACTTTCATCAGATTTGGCTTCAGATAAACAAGTGGAACAGCAGAAGCATGCCTGGGGAAAAAAGGGTAAAGCTATAAAACTGTGTCTGGAGCCCTGCTTCACTCTTCTGGTGTTCCTCCCTCAGCTGACTTGCTAACTCTTAGTACATGGTAAGAAGATAACAGCAAGGATAAAATCTGGGTATAAACTTGAGAAAGTCAACATTCATGTCAGGATAATTCAGATGTTTTAGATAAATATTCACATATTTTTTTAATATATAATTCCAAATTCACGTTCAGGCCCCAAATGAGCTAGGATTGTATGTCTAAACTAAGACAAACTTGCCATCTCTAAGTATATTAGACTAAGACATTCATGGATTTGAAACCCTGAACAATATTTTTACTCAGTCTTAATGTTTTCAGTACCCAAAAGCAAGTAAACTCCTGCAGCATAGTGCTCTCATCTTGCTTTTAATTTCAACTTTTTTCCATTCTTGCCAAGAGACATCACATTCCCATTTTGGTTCAAAGTCCTTTTTGCAGGACAACTGTTTCATCTCTGACACCCTGATAGGTTTCCTTCCTTGAAAACTGCTAAGCAGGATGGGCAGAGGAGAGACAGACAGACCGACAGACAGACAGACAGGCCTGCTCAGTCCAGCTCTCACTGCAGTGGAGCTAGAGGAGGGGTAGCAGTATTGCTGGCTGAATGCTCCTCGCAATTCCTTCAAACGTGGTGTAAGGAGAGTTAATCCCTCAAACTCCTCTTCTTCCTGGGAAGAAAGGAAGGAGAGATGAGAGAAAGGAAAGCAGTGCCTTTCCTTCTAATCCTTAGAGAGTGTACTCTAATTAATGGGCATGCCTGACGTGATTGGAGAATTCCCAGTGCAGCCTTTATATAGCAACGACCAGGTATTTGTAGATGCTGCTGCAGGGCATGACCCACAATCTTCATCTGCTGCCTTTGCTGAGGCTCGGGGAGCATTTGCACTTCCACAGACAGCAGCAACAAACCAGCTCTCAGGACACTACTGGGAGTGTGAGCGCTTCTTTTCAGCTGACTATATAGTCCAGGTATGTGAGCTACAAGCAAAGCATGCAGTTTCTTGTCTAATCTGACTGCTCAGGCAGTGATTGCTGTGTGAATTGCATGACTAATAGCACAAAGATATTCTGAATCCAGCCTTATTCAAGTATGAACTGGGTCCCTGAAGAGGTAGCCATTTGCTTGGATGTTTTTTACCGTGTAAGTCATGACATTGATAGTGACTTCAGGTGCTGCCCTGCCCCTTCAAACTATTTTGGTGCATGGACACCCGTGTCTTTTTTTCAAGGCATATTTTTGTGGGATAGCTTGCATCTGGGTGTTAGGGATCAACGAGAAAGTGGAAGTCATAGGGTTTAGCAATCATCATTACAGTATTGCCATTGGCAGCAGTAACCAGTAAGGTTAAAATCACCTCTCTCACGCAGTGCTTTCTTAAAAATTAAACATGAAAATCACTAAGTAAAATTAAAATACTCTGAGATGTCAGATTTTTTATTGATTTTTTTGGTGAAAAACCAATGGCCAGGCTTAAGCCTTGGAATATGTATTTTAAAATTTTCCATAATGTAATACTTCTGTTTTACATTTTATTTACATAACATATTACACATCAACTTCTTTAGTGTGGTGGCATTGCTATTTCATGGTTTTATATGAGCACTATAAACGTTGGCATCTGAACTCTTTTTATGTTTCAGACAAAGCCTGAAAAGTATTATGTCTGGCTGAGAATCCTTGTATATTCTACGCTTGCATACTGAACTTGTGAGAAGATGTCTAAATAAAAATATTGTGCTATTTTAATGGCATAAAAGTATCACATCACTAGCCATAGATATCAGACCATAGTTCCCTTTAACTTAACAGCTTGAGTCTGAGAGTGGCCAACAGCAGCTGCTTGGTGTAACAGCCAGGTTCAGAAAGGAACTCCTGGAAGAGGGTCATTGGTGGTTAGGAACTTCAAGAGCTGGAAATTGCATCCATATGGCTATACCTACCAGTGTTTGATGCACCTTTCTTCATTAATTGAACACTTTTATACCACCAAAATACCTTGTGGCAGTGAGTTCCTGCCACAATGGTGGCAGGAATGTGTTAGGTGCAATGTGAAAAAGTTCTTCCTCCAGTTGTTTTAAACATGAAGACTGGTTATTTCACTGAATGCACTCTGTTACAAGAGAAATAAGTAGCTGTTCATTAGTCACCTTCTCCAGGTCATTTACTAGCATCTTACTGAATGATGGAGCCTTACACAACAAAATAAAGAGCATACCTTCTAAGAATCACGACTAAACTTCTCTTTTAATCAATAGTAATCCTTCCCTGTAAATAACCATCATTATGTACCATTAAGGATTAATGTGGTGCGTTGCTGGAAATAAAGATTACCTTGTTTTATCTCTCCAATTGTTCTGGATTCTGTCTTTCATCTCTGGGAAGTAACTGACCTAGAGATTATTGAATTTGTGGGAATGGATGTCCTTGAATTTCCTGTATTTTGGAATAGATCCCATGAGGGGAAATCTGTTTCTGTAGGTGAAATGGGTTTCCTCATATATAGTATAGCAAGAAGCATCTCTACAGGAGATTTCAGTCCAGATCCATGAAGCTGTGGTCCTAAATTGTGTGAATCAGGATTTTGATTTATTCTCTTGACACAGGTACTTTTGAACACCTGTCTAGTTTGTTAGGCCTTGGAAACTCTCTGCTGAAGAGCAGGTGGTGGAGATTTCTCACATCTCTAAGTCCAAGAAATAAATCCCCCTAGGGCCTAAAGGGGATCACCTGAGGCTGGAGAAGCATCTAATAAGCTCTCTGTCTACTATTTCCCATGCCTGTCATACCTGCTGTGTGGACCAGCTTTCCCTTACGTCCCTCCGAGGCCTAGGTTCATGTCACCTGCCTAAGTAAAGCATCACAAATGCTTCTATTGTCAGTAGAGTGTCACCTGCTCCAGACAGCTCAATGATGAGCCTCCAGAGATGGTTCTTTCTGTCTCTTGAGAAAGCTGATATTTCTGTGCTTCTAGCATCACACTCTGTGGTGCCTTTATTGGGCAGGCACTTAGTTAGCCAGGTGGGATTTATCTATACCTGAGTTCCAAACCCTGTGAGTGGAAGACATGACCAACCCTTGTGCTGGTCACTTGATGATGGGCAGGCTCACGGTGTGTTATTCCATTGTTCCTCTGTCAGCTTCTGTTGCAATCTGGCCCGTGGACATCTCAGACAAGTTGTTGAAGAACATCTAGACTGGGTTGGGTACCTATTACAAGCCTAATTAAAAGGAAGCAATTAATGGGATTACATGTACGACCAAGATTCTGTGCAAGCAAATATCCACTTCAGTATTTATTGAAGCTTCCTTTTAAAAATACTTCTTACAAAAATATTTGTCTATTAATTTGCCTTAATTGTGTATACAATGCAGAGATTTAGATTTCACATAAAGTTCTGCATTTTATCCAGATCTGTTTCCTTTTGCATCTTCAGAGACTAGTTTTCTGGTTTTGTCACCATCACATGGAGTAAAGACATTGTCCCTCTGAAAAGTTTCAGATCCTATTGCTCTCCAATTTAATTAACACATCTTTTACTACACCTGTGAAAACTCCCTGCTTTCTGTTGTCTACTCACAGTTTTCACAGACACCACAGCTCTCAATGCCCATGATGATGACAGTGCTGCCTCTGAGCACAGGGGGAGCATATGATGCCAAGTGCTCACTCACCCTGTGTATGATATGTTAAGGACACATGAAAATTTTTAAGTCATGCTTAGTTTAAATAATTTCAACAAGCATTCTAAGTATATGAGAAAATCTAGGGAAATAGGTATTATCCATGTTGACTTGTCTAGTTTTTGTTTGGTTGCTTGGGTTTTTTTTTTGCTATATCCCCTCTTCTGGTGGTTTATGTGGGAAAATTGCCCCTAGAAAACCCTTTAAAACCAGAAGATATGGATTTTTCCAGTTTTGTTTGCATGGCATTTTGGCTAAAATGTTTCCGACCTGAGCCATACCTATCTAAAAGTGTCTATTTTTCCACTAGTGCCTGATAAACACCCCCAGTGGAAGTACAAATTTGCAGCGCTTTGCAGGGACTGGTACTGAGCCCTGTGGCATCTTAGGGGTTGTCTCAGAGGTGTCCCTCAGGGCAGATCTTGTCACTGTGGTAGATCTTCCGCTGGTACCTGCAGTGGGAATTTTCATTCTCCAGGCCTTAACCATGCCCCCCACCCTTCCCAGCCCCCAGCTTCCTCTTCTGGTGTCATCACTGAGGAGAGCTCCCTTGCTGCTATGGAAGTTACACAGGTGCTATCTCTCATCATTTGGAATATCTAATCCATGCATGAAATATGACAGTGTGCTTGAACACACATTCAGAAATTAATGAATATCTTGGGAATGTATAAACAGCTTGCATCTGCCAAAAGATATTGAGATACCTATGCATCTTCAGCCAAAATTGTCAGCCATTTCACTGAATTTACAGTCATCCCCTCCTTGCCTTTCCTCTGCATCTGTTTCTCAGCTAGGGACGTTCTGAACTTTGACCTTGAGAGAAAGATTTCTCTTGTAGCAAATTTAGAAAAAACACACAACACTCCCACATGCCATCTTTGAGCTTCCAGGGCACTTTGAAACCATTTGGGTTTCTTTTACACTAAGACAAAGGATGGGTAGGTGAAGCCAATGAAGGAAAAGCAGGTATTAAGAATAAGTATTCAAATATTTGATTTCACACTAGTGTTTAGTTCTTTAAAAAGTAAATAATTACCAGCAGTTTATATATTTATGACTCTGATGCATAAACCATGTTGTCAGAAGAAGCAAAGTATTAAAAACACTAAAAATGTCTCAATCACTGTTAAATATAAAACTATTGTCTCAACAACAACAACAACAACAAAAATAGAAGAAGGTAGCATTGTCATGATATTAGCAAGTTATCCAGTTGGTTTCACAAGATGTGACAGTGCACACATAATTAGACAAGGAATGAGAGTGGTGAAAATGGAGAGGTGTGGCTTTATAGTGCACTGAGTACTGGCACACACCTAAGAAAACAACCAGTCACTCAGGAAACTGAGTGATAAACAGTTTCTGTACCCCACATCCAAGGTGATAAGCTGAATTCCAGCAAGGCAGAACACTTCATCCACTGATTCAGCTGTGTACCTGAGAAGTGTACCAAACTAGCTTTCAAAAGGTATGTGAAACCTAAGTCTGCTTCAACCAAACATTGACTTCAAGTTGACTTGGACAGTGCAACTCCAGGGAGCAACACAGAGTTTGTTCTGCAAGGACAGGAAACTCTGCTAACCATTCATACCCTTCTTGCCCTCCCACCTTTGGACTATGACCTGACTGTTACTGTGTCTGTCTTTTTTGTTAATTAATGACAAGCGTCTTATCACAGTATGGTTTTCTTGAAAGGGACCTCAAAGATTATCTAGTTCTGCCCTCCCTTCTATGGATAGGGAACCTTCCATGAGACCAGGTTGCTCAAAGCCTTATCCAGTCTGGCTCTGAGCACTTCCAGGGATGGGGCATCCACGTCTTCTCTGGGCAACCTATTCCAGTGCCTCACCACCCTCACAGTAAAGAATTTCTTATATATACAATCTAAACTTACCCTCTTTCAGTTTAAAGCCATTCCCTTTAGCCCTATCACTACGTCCCCTTGTAAAAAGTCCCTCTCTGACTTTCTTGCAGGCCCCCTTCAGGCACTGAAAGGCTGCTATAAGTCATCTCTTGGGGCCTTCTCATCTCCAGACTGAACAACTCCCACTCTGTCAACCTGTCTGCATGGGAGAGGTGTTCCAGCGCTCTGATCATATTCATGGCCCTCCTCTGGACTTTCTTCAATGGGTCCACACCCTCCTTATGCTGGATGCAGCACTCCAGGTGGTGTGTCACAAGAGCAGGCAGAGGAGCAGAATCATCTGCTTTGACCTGCTGGCCATGCTGCTTTTGATCCAGTTCAGGTTGTGGTTGGCTTTCTGGGCTGCAAGTGCACGTTGCTGGTTCATGTTGAACTTAACAACTAACAGCCTAAGGTCCTTCTCCTCAGGGCTGCTCTTAATCCATTCTCTGCCAAGCCTGTGTTTGTGCTTGGAATTGCCCTGATCCAGGTCCTTTCACTTTTCAGTACCTTGCACTTTGCATTGTTGCACATGGGCCCACCTCTCAAGCCCGTCCACGCCCCTCTGGATGGCATCCCTTCCTCTGTTGACTGCACCACTCAGCCTGGTGTCNTGATCCAGTTCAGGTTGTGGTTGGCTTTCTGGGCTGCAAGTGCACGTTGCTGGTTCATGTTGAACTTAACAACTAACAGCCTAAGGTCCTTCTCCTCAGGGCTGCTCTTAATCCATTCTCTGCCAAGCCTGTGTTTGTGCTTGGAATTGCCCTGATCCAGGTCCTTTCACTTTTCAGTACCTTGCACTTTGCATTGTTGCACATGGGCCCACCTCTCAAGCCTGTCCATGCCCCTCTGGATGGCATCCCTTCCCTTTGTTGACTGCACCACTCAGCCTGGTGTCAGCAGCAAACTTGCTGGGGGTGCACTAGACTCCACTGCCCATGACACTGACAAAGGTGTTAAACAGTGCCATTCCCAGTATCAACTCTGAGTAATGCCACTAATCAGTGGTCTCCATGCAGACATCAAGTCACAGTTGACCACAATTTTTTCATTTGTGACCATTCAGCCAATTCATTATGGACCAACTTACCATCCATCAAATTCATGCCTCTCCAGTTTAGATAAAAGGATGTTGTGCCAGATGGTGTCAAATGCTTTGCACAGATCCAGCTGGATTACATCAGTTGCTCTTCCCTTATCCACCAACTTTGTAACCCTGACATAGAAGGCCACTAGATTTGTCAGGCATTATTTACCCCTAGTGAAGCCATGTTGACTGTTATTAATCATCTTATTTTTCATTTCCCTCATCACAGTTTCCAGGAGCATCTGGTCCATGGTCTTGCTGGGCACTGAGGTAAGACTAACTGACCTGTAGTTCCTTAGATCTTTCTTGTTTACCTTTTTCTAAAAAACTATTTTTTTTTTTTTTTAAAGGGGGTTATGTTTCCCCTTTTCCCATAAGTGACAACTTCACTGAACTGCCAGAACCTGTCAAAAATGATGGGCCGCTTCATTGTCCAATTCCCTCAGGACTTGGGGATGTATCTCATCAAGTCCTATGTATTTCTGCACCTTCAGGTTCCTTAGTTCTTGAACCTGATCTTCTCCTACGGCTGGCAGCTCTTAATTTTCTCAGTTCCTGCCTTTACATTCAGTGACTTGGGTGGTGTGGATGGAGCACTTGTTGAGAAAGATTGAAACCAAAAGTCCTTGAGTACACCTGTCTTCTTCATATCTCAGGTAACCAGATTTCTCATTTCCGTCTTGAGAGGACCCATATTTTTCCTCATCTTTCTTTTGTCACCGATTTACCTATAGAAGGTTCTCTTGTTGCCTTTTATGTCCTTGGCCAGATTTAATTCTCTCAGGGATTTAGCTTTCCTGACCTCATCTCTGGCTGCTGGGACAATATCTCTGTATTCCTCCCAGACTACCTGTTTGTGCTTCCATCTGCCATAGACTTCCTTTTTGTGTTTGAGCTGGTCCAGAAGCTCCTGGTTCATCCACACAGGCCTTCTGGTGTTCTTGCCTGACTTCCTTTTCATTAGGATCCATCATTCCTGAACTTGGAGGAGGTTATCCTTGAATGTTAAAAATTGTTCTGAAGCTTCTCTTCCCTCCAGCACTTTATTCTCTTTATTTATGAAGCAGATGACTGAAGAGGCCAAAATCTGCCTGAAGGCCAAGGTAGGGAACTTGCTGTGCACCCTCCTCACTGCTGTGAGGATCTCAAATGCCACCAATTAATGGCTGCTCCAGAGCTTCGCATTCCCTGCAAACCCCTCCCTGTTTGTAGAACAAGGTCCAGCACAGCACCTCTTTTTGTTGGCTCCTCTGTCACTTGGAGAAGGAATTCTCTACTGGTGCCATTCCAGTATATTTGTTTTTTTTTCTCCTCCAAACAATTGCTCAGATATTTGAAAGGATTTGAAATTGCTGAGACTTGAAAGGAACAGCAAACAAAACCAGAAATTTAAAAAATCTATTAAAAACCCCTGTCAGAATAAAGGAGTGTTGAATATATTGGATAATGGGACTAGGTGCCTATAATAAGCTTACAGGAGAACTTTGCCTATTATGAATGCTATTGGTTCCCTCTGTGTGAAACACATGGTCGTCTAAAATAAGTTAATAGTCTTTTTCTTAACAGCTGTCAAAAAAGCTAGGAGAAGGGTAATAAGTCAACCTCACTGGACTGGTCCAACTGGATTTAGGAAGCGGCTAAGAAAGACAGCGATGCAGTTGGTAGTTTGGTATGGAAATTGCTAAGTAAGCAAAAAGCAGACTGTCATTCTCTTTAATAAACACAGCTCTTTCCACTTATACCAAATCCATAGATTAGAGGGGGGAACAATGTTTCTAAGAGTCCTGTAAAAATTCAATCATGATTTATCATGAATAAAAAGCCAATACTTCAAAAAGAAACTCTACCAAACCCACCAGCTCCCACTATGGACACTATGTTGGCTATTCTTTGCTGTTGATCACCACAAATGGCTGGAAAATTGGATGCATTTATAACTCTTAGCACAGTCTTGGAGTTTATCATTTTGTGGAAAAAATGAACATTTTGCCATAAAGTTTAAATGGTTTTAAGAAAGGTAATCAAAACTTTCAAATTTTTCTAAATCACATCTGATTTTATTCCTTACTTCAGAAAAGTATACGGTTCATGCTCAACCAGTTTTTGAGTAGGAGGAAACTATCTGGAAAAGTTTGAAGAATCTGCAAATAAGTAATTTGTGGTGGGTGCTGTCAGCTGTTGCACTTGAAACTTTTTCCTGGGGAATAAAGGCAGCACCTTCATGAAAGGTGGCACTTGGACAGTGTCTCTGCACAGATTATAGAATGCAAAACTAGAGAGCTGGACCACCAACAACAATTGAAGAACATTCTTGAATCCCAGTTTTCACTCTCAATTGTGATTTTCCAGATGCTTCTCCTGGTTGTCCTGCCCCAGCTGGTACAAACTGCGGTTGTTCAGAGAGCAGGATGAATGAATCCTCTCTCTGTGCTGGTCACTGTTGCCTTTCATTAACCTCCTGCACCAATTTCCTCGCAAGCACCTTCCCTTTGGGGTGTGGTTTTAACAGCAGTGGCTGGCGCAATAAACTCCTTCTCCTGTCAGCCTGCTGAGTTAAGTTGCTGCACCAGAGGAAGCAGTTCATATTTTTAAGGCTAGAGGGGACCATTACAATAATTTTACTTGTCATGCATTAGAAACAAAGTACATAATTCAGAATATATCTGGGCCTGACGCAAGGCTTTTGCATGCTGGAGATTCCATTGCTCCTCATGGTTATTTGTTTAATGTTTATTTTCCTTCCATCTGAAAAATTGGTTTTGCATTTACAGCTTGTGTTTTTCTAGAATACAGAGTTCAGCTTTGGATTCTTGCTTAGTTTACTGAAGTTAGAGAGTCCTCTAATGACCAAATTTTCTACTCATGTACATAATTGTGGCCCATGAAAATGTCTATGGACCTTTCTGCCCCCAGTCACAAGTTGTAAAACCAGCAACAGGCGCAACTTGCTGTTCCTCCTGGAAGCCATGAGCTGCAAGACATTTTCCTCAATCTCTGTTTGCAAAATCCATCTCCATCTTTTAATCAAGAGCTCCCAGTTTTCCTTGTCTTTGCATCTAAAATATGCAATTAGATTTAAATACATAGATGGCTGATTACATGCTACCAACAACAGACTTTGAGAGGAGAGAAACAAGAGAGGTGGTCAACAGTCATTCAAAAACTCTTTGTAACTGGTTATCAATGTAAGTGATAAAGAATGATTGATGAGGGGATGTTAGACTTGCTATCCAAACACTCCTATGTTATTCCCTTTCTACCCACCATAAATCCCTTGAACACCAGGCCACAGTGTGCTTTGCTCCCCCTTCTCCTTTCCTCATGCAATCAATCCTTCACTGGAAAGGTGATCCCTCAGAGAAGCTACTTCTCCCAGAAGGAGGTAACCAGAAAGGCAATATGCATATCTGAGGAGGAGTAGGAGGAGCAGTTTTTTTGTCTCCTTCTACCCCCTAAACTGAATCCATCAGTAAGACTGGAAACTCCAGCTGTAGGAGCATAAAACTGAATTTCCTCTAAAGAAGGAGCTGAACAGGCCAAAACCATTCCCAGAATAATTTGGATAAAGTCTTAGTGCAGTTGGGGATAAAAATAAGTAAAATAAACCTGATTATTTCTGTGAGAAAAAGGTATTGTGGCAGTATTGACATGCCTTTCTCATTTGCAGAAGGGAATGCACATATTTTAAATACAAATTCTGTGCAACTTGCTTTCCAGGACAGAAAAGGAAATGAAGATGGAAGAAAATATTGGGATTTCCCTGGCCAGTCTGGAGAATTCTTTAGCATATTTAATTTTAAACACTTAACTTTGGTAAAGCAACTAGGGGCACTGCCTCCCTGGGAAGCCACTGGAGAGGAAGTCTCCTGTAGATGATGAATCAGAGCGTCCAAATTCTCAATTACTTGCTGGAGATCCTTATCTCCTCCCAGTGACTACAGAGGGAGCAGAGGGTGATGACATTCAGCAAGACAGAGCATCAGCTGAAGACCTACGGTGAGTTGGCTTTCCATCCCTCTGAAGAAATACACCGTACATGTATTTCTCCACTTATAGAAGTTATTCCACATGGTGTGACTAGAGAAGCAATGCTGTATGACTTAAGTGAGCTGCATGGCAGATCTACTTCTAAACCTTGTTTTCTGGGTGCTTAAATGAATTCAGCAGCTTTTGTAGTCACCTTGCAGCATCAGATTGCCATTTGTCTGAATTCAAAGCAAATATACAAATGAATAAACCACTCTTAACTCTTAAGAAGTTTGCAGTACAGGGTGTTTGCATACAGTATTAGCTGCAAATTGGCTGCCTAGTCATCTGCAAAACTTCGTGGACAGGCAGAGAGCTACAGCTGAGGCCTGAAGAAAGGAGAAGATTAGGGAGTACTTCTGTCTCATTCCCTCTCCTGTTACCCTTCCTCTATGACACAGGGTCAGACATCTACTCATGATTCATCTTCAGAGCTCACACTATCCATGAAATGGAAAATATTGTCCTTTTCTAGAGCAGTTGTTAGAAATCATACTGGAGTCAAGCACCATCAGGGTGCAATCAGGTCAGGTACAAGATCAATTGTTCATCCCTTAAAGTACTTTCAATCAAAAGTTTTGCTGGGGGAACACAAGTTTTCAAGCAGTTTTTATAACTGCAGAAGATCTTACTCCTTTGCAGCTTCTTTCATCTTTCACTTCATCACTTTATAGCTCTAATTCATCAAGCAGGACATGTAAACTTCCAGAGATAAATAAATACCACGCATTCCATCAGGCTCATGCTCCACTGTCCTTTCAGAACCTTAAACACACAATAGTTTCAAAGCTTTGCCAGCTGGCTGGAAAGATGCCTCAAGGCTTATGCTGTGTTTAGTTATGCTACCAGCCCTCTTCTGCATATCTTGCAAAACAAGCTCTGGTGTCTATGCTGCAGCTGAATTTACAAGAAGTTCCACAGAGGTCTGAGAAGGCAAAAGAAAACCTATCCTATCATTTGCAGACTACAAATTCAGCCAAAAAGGAGGCATTCATGCCTCTTAAACTTGGAAATTAACCATACTAGCTACAGCAATGGCAGCTGAAAGTTTTCTGGCTTAGAAACCATATGTGAGTTGAAATATGCTGATTTTGAGCATGCTTTGAGACATGGACAAGAGAAGGATGAATCACCCCTGAGAGCTGGCATAATTCAAACCGCCCTGGCCAGTGTCAGCAGTAGTCACTGAGCCTGAGGGACAGCTGAGCTCCTTGGTGAGGGGAAAGGAGCCGGCACGGCAATTCGGCAGCGGTATGCAAGGCACAGGAAGTTTGAAAGAGTTGTGCCTGCAATACCTGCATGTCTGGCTGCCACAGCTCCATCTCTCAAGGTTATGTCAGTCGTCTTCAGACACCCTGAAGATACACAGGTGACTGAGGGCATGGAATTGCACTGGAGTCCTCTGTTGTGAAGGTTATCTTCACCAGGCACTGCACAGCAGACTTCCTTTGGGTTGTGTTGTGGTTTCATACGGTAAGAGTTAAAGCACTCTTTCCCTCTGCAAAACACAGTCCTGCCTTTCCTCCTCCTGCGAGGAGTCCCATGCAGCCAGAGGAACAAGCTGAGCTTGTAGGTTGCATACATATCAGACTTTGAACTGAACTCTACCTCCAGTTACTCCTCTGTGAGTTTTAGAATATTTCTTGCCCTTCACTGAAGCTAGCTGGGAAGTCTCATTGCTGATGCAGAGGAAAGATGACAGTTCCAAGAGAAGTTTCCCAGTACAACAGCAAAAGGCCAAATGAAACAAATTTTTGTTGGTGTTATCATTAAGTCCCCCTAGCTTTCTGAAGACAAACATATTCAGAAAATAAATTCTTAGCATACTTCTGTAATAAGGTATTCATTGATAAGAACTGAGCTACAGCTTTAAGTAATACATTCTATTTAGAAGGCTAAGGAAGGTTAAAAAGCATTTATCAGGCTTATTGACCTTGTAATTTTAAATTAAAAAAAAAAAAAGTAACAGGACTTTCCTGCAAGAGAGAGATACAGTTTTTCTTCCATTTGTGGGAAATATAAAATAACAAGGCTAAAAAGACAAACAAATGAGTCTGCTGTGAAAATTGTGATTTTGCTTGTTTTCCCTAAAGCAAAGTCTTTTAAGGTAGTTTCTGAAACAAATGTTTATGAAAAAAAAATTCACAGAGAAAGATACACTAGCAATAAGTTTGGCTGAGAAGAGCAGAGGAAGCCTGTGAAACGAGAATCAACAGTTCATGTAGAAACTTAGTTTTAATAAGATCAAGTTTTGCCCTGCCGTGTTTTGAAACTATCTGGAAGAGCCTGTTGCCTTCCACAAAGAACAAACACAGCTAAAATTACTAACGCAATGACTCTACTTACCAAACAACTTAATACCTGAAGACTTTCTAACTGGGTGTGGAGGTGTAATTTGCTCTTTTGGATATTTCTGCTTGGATGGGAGCCAGTGTAAACTCCCAAGTCAAGTCATCCTGATTTAAAAGCCATTTTCTGAAGCTCTCAGTTCCCATGGAAGCCTAATATCTATTTAATACTGGAGATTCAGATACAACTGAAGCACTTCCTATGGAGGTTTTCACTAAGTCCGTAAAAGTAGAAGAACACACATGCTTTTGAACACAAAAATAAATATGTGGTACACTTTGTTACTTCTAGATTAATAAAAGGAAATATTTACAAATTGACAATATCTGTTTATGTGTATTAGATCATTAAGCACAACCACCTGCATAAAAAAAAAATTAATGTGAAGGTTACATTGTACTTCTAGTATCTTTTCTCGTAAGATGTCATTTATAATTTTAACAGGAAAAAATCTCTGTGATAAATTCCAGCTGCTTTCTCATTGTCAGAAAAATATTATGAATATTTTTTGTAGATGCAGCAACCCAGTGTAAAGGTAAAGCTTTCTATTTGTGACATAGAGATCATGTACATTTCTGTTTACCATTTTTTAAAACCGTCTTGGACATTGTTTAACCTGTGAATTCTGGAAAAGCTTCATTGTGCGATTGTGTTGACTTTTTTTTCCAATAAATCAGATTAACTTCCACTCATCAAAATATGATGAGCACAAATCCAAAACACAGCCCCACACCATGAATAAAACTAAATCCACCCCAGCCATATCAAGTACAGTGGCAGAGCTTCACCTGGCATGTGAAACAGGCAAAACTTTAAATTAATTTAAAAAAACAAGGACTTAAATAAATTGTTGGAAAGGCTTTTAAGCAACTAACTAGACAATCTTTGGTATCACTCAGCTAAATCTGCATGGTCTGTAAAGTATTTATGGCCTATCTACTCATAGTCTCGGTGAAAGCTCAAGGTAGAGAGAAAACAGATTTTTGAAAGTATTGCTCTTTAGTGAGAAAGGTGGAAGGAGAAGTAAAGAGCTGGGCTTCCCTCCTTCTTTGTGTGACAGTCACCAGACATGAGTGGACACAGAGGCAGGACACAGACAAACTGCCCCTGCAGAAGGGTGCAGAGGAAGGATTTTGTTCTAGCAATTGACCCTGCTGTGTCAGTTTATACTCCCTGCTACGCTCAGGGCTCTTCTACAAGTCTAAACCTACTTCAGAAACAGAAGTAAGTCACAGGAATCATTTCCACTCAGTTTAATTTTGTTCTTTGTTATAGATAATATTTTCTCCTTGAAATAATTATTTTTATCCAGATGATTGCTAAGAATGGCAGGTCAGTAACACTTGCCATCAGCTGAGGTAATGCCTCTCAGCTACTCCAGTTTTCTTTGCTACACATTCTGACATGTTGTCTTCATATCTCAGTCTCCAAGCACGTCTGGAGGGCAAAGCAGCTGAGGTGAAAACAAAACCACAGGTATAATACTGACAGTCGTGCAATCACAAGATTCTGCCTTGGCAGAATTCTACCTTGGCTGGGGCCAGGGGTATCAGTGGATCTTTGACAGCTGCATTTTTGCCAGAGAGAACTGATAAAAAACTTTTTGGAGTGAAAACCTGCATCAGAAACTTCCCAGCACAAATTGCAGGCCACCAGCACCAGTGTCATTTCATCTGTGCTAATATTGCAGATGTTATGGGAGCAGAGCACATTCAATAGCAACTGTCCTGACTCTGCTGAGGTTATATATACATTTTTACAGAGCTGATGGTTAAAGTCTCCCTGACTTTTCTGTTAACACAAGGAATGTTTGCGGTAGGAACTAAAAATAATGAGGGTGAATTGCAATACTAAAATTAAGCAGTAAAAAACCCTTTTGAAGTATTGCCCTGTAGGACTAGCTTAGACTAGTTTGATCAGGTTTGGGAAGTGTAAGAAGATGCAGAAGCTGAAAATGTGGTGAATCTCCATTCTGATATGACAGAAAAGGCATTTTACCCATCTCATCACTGAGAGATGTAAGACTGAGCAAGACAGAGACAAACCCTCAGAAGGATTTTGATGTGGAAAAAAAAATGACAAGCAGGTAAGCTAAGTATTATTCATACTACTTCAACGCTTTTAAAGATGTTTTCTCCGAAGTGTTTTTTTTTTTTTTTTTTTTAGCTAAATGGAATGTGCTTTATAGAGCTGGATGGCTGCTGGGTGAGTCTGAGAGAGCAGCACACTGGGAAAGGTACAGGGAATCCAGGCCACTCTCTTCAGCTGACAGGTTCCCGGAGCAGAAACCCAAATACAGAACACTGGTCTGAAGGTTTCTGCTCCAGGAACTTGACAACCAAAAGCCTGTGCTACAGCTGGGACCTGTCAGACTGGAAAATATGCTTTGCATACCAGAAACTGGCCAAGAAGAACTAGGGGGTAGTTTGCAACCTTTAGGTGTAGCCGTTACTAAGGAATGATGTAAATTCTTCCAGGAGGAAGCACAAGGGAATGTGCCCACATATTGCTTTAACTTCCCATAGCAATGCCATCCTGCATTGGGTGGTTTGCCCTGCTTACCCAAGTGTGAAAGGCTGGACTCACCCTCTCTGAAAAGCCCATTTTTTCTGAGCAGATGAGGATGAAGCAGAGCTTGTCTTCCTCTGGGGACAGAGTGAAATTCTCTCTGGCTGTCCCAGGGACTTTGCAACAGCAACCTGTAACTCTTTGCTTTTTCTGATATGACTCTAGCCAAAGAAAAGGTTTATCCCATGATCTTCAAGCTTAATGGAACCTTTCCCCCCTGATTTCAGTATGATCTCAAGTGTTGGTTACTAAAGACAGTTTTAAAAATTTGCTTGTGTAAAAATGTTTGTTTCATGCCTCTGTATGTATAGGGACACGGGTGGATGGAACTCTTGTCCCTTCTTTTTCTGTAACCAGCCAGTCTACACAGGCATAGGTAGTAACTACAAGGAATAAAGTAGAGAAAGAAAAAACAGTAAAAACTAGACAAAGCCCCTTGCAGACAAATAGAGATTCCCTATAGTGCTCATTTCACATTATGAAGAGAGTTTTAAAGTGTGCAGAGAAGACAAAACTTCTGTGTTGTGGTTCCCTTTACAGTGCCTGGTTTATGTAAAATAACCTTTGCAAAACACAGAATCAGGCAAAAATATTCCAAATCCATAATTTCTTGTATGCAATGCTTACAGTAGTTAATGAAGACCAGTAGCATGAAATGCTGAAGAACATCTAAGGGAAAAAATGTTCTTTTTAAGTTTTACAGCTGAAGAGAAAACCATGGGAAATACTTGAACCAGCTGCTAGCACAGAGCATGCTCCCAGTTGAATGTGTTAAAGGTCATAAGAAGTGGCACTACTGCCAAACTGACACTTATAATTTCACGGTCCTGTTCTAGGGTTTTGCGTGCATTGAAGACGGTATATAGGTTTAGCCAGGATGCTGCCACCTTCAGGAATTAAGTTTTGTGTAAATTTAAGGTAACTGCAGTTGTAAAATGAAATAATTCTGGTGGTAATCTCAGTTTAGATAATTTGCCAGGCATGTAAACCACCTTATATCCCCACTGAATTCCCTGTTCATCTGATAGTCCATCTCTGAATTTATCCTTTCTTCTCTAAGGGTAAGAAATCCTAGGGCAATCTAAGGCTGGTTTAATTAGTGTGCCAAGGGACTCAGTAAGGGTGTGCCCTGTTAAGCAGACAGCAAAAAGCTACATGAATGTGTAAATTACAGTCAATCAAAACCCCTTTTAAATTAGTCCCACTCCGTGTATATATTCCACCAGATAGATCAAAAGGGTTAGATGTTCAATTATGCCTTGGAGGCACACATTGGAGTGAAAAAATGGTGTGGAACTGAAATACGCAAAACACATTTTTTCCATCCCTTTGTATTATTAGAGCTTTTCAAATGAGTCCTGTACCACACTGGAATGAAAAGTGGATCCTTCACAATTTTTTTTAAACATCATTTACATCAGAATAGTATCTATGGTAGCCCCATAGTTAGTAGATAGTTTGATAGAATGTAAAATATGTTGATTTCATTCCTTCTTTTGAATTATTAAGAACAAAGATTTGTCCCAAAATCTTTCCTATTTCAAGAAATAAACAAATCAGTTGGCTATTTTAAACCGTGCCTTGCTCTTGCTCTGGTATTAGTTCTGTTTAAGAGTGAACCTTACAAAAACACTGCTCACAGTATCAAAAGACCATTATTCATTTGTGTAACTTTTGATGTCTGAGGTGCAGATGTCTTCATCTGAGCTAGTCACACAAATAACCCAGGGTCACCTAGACACCATCTGCAGTCGGTTAAAGCAGAATGAATACAACCAGTGCCACATAGAGAAATATTAATCTGACCAAATGTGGGGACTGAGTTTAGGATGAGACTTATCCATCAACTATTGGCCAGATATCTGCTGACTGTGAAAGAGCCCAAGCTCGTTTGTTTGTGTTGCTGCAGTAAATATTAATTTAGTCAGATGAGTCTCAGACAATTCCCCACATTACCTAAATTTCAGGGATTGGTTATGATACTTGCCTTGGGTGCCTGGGAAAAAGGATTAAATATTTCCTTAACCAATTTTCTTTCATCCTCCTAACCAAACAGACCTGGCCCACACTGTAAAAACAATTAGATACTTTTTGGTCATCAAGCCTGATTCTATTTGATCTGATTAATAAGATCTTTACAGGATGTAGCTTCAACTTGGGTTTATAAGCAAGTATTGCCCCAATCTTTTCCTGTACCTTAAATTGTCTTTCAGCCGAAACAAAAATTGCACACACACACATATATATATATATATATAATTACTTATTTTTCCTATAAATCTTCTTAGAAATTGGAACTTCCCTGTCTAAAACTTAGTGAATGTCAGAAGAAAAGGCTTTTAGCTTATGAAAGGTATTTTTTCTTTTATCAAAAGTAGAAATAATCCTTTCTTACTTTCATTTCTTAAAAATTTAATGTAAAGCAGTATTATGGCATCCATGTACAATAGAGGTTAAAGTTATTATAAAGGAAAAAATGTAAACATAATGAAAATTATTATTATTGTTTTTTAGCCAGTACCTATCAGATATTCTTCATTTCCCAGATAATGTAGTAAAACACCCCAACAACTTTGGAATGTCCTTGTGTACCCTACAGATCTTATTGGCTTCTAATATCTGATGATAACAGCTTTATAAATATATATTCTTACCTAAAATAAGACTTTGCTTTGAATTGCTTGAAATGCAGCATAAAAGAACTGCACACTCCAAATGCATGAGTGACTTGGCTTGTTAGAGTATTGAAAGGCAGCACGCAGTTAAATTAATTATGGGACAGAAGGTTTATGTCTTGTCCAAGATTACACCACAAACCCAAGAAAGCCCAATTTGACTTCATGCTTAAGTCAGAGGTATTTTTTCTTGTGACTTCAGTAGGAATTTTCCTGTATCCAGACAGATACAGGACAGTTACTTTCAAGTGAAAGGGAAGAGCCTTAATGGTGTAAATACACGAGTGCAGCCTCACCTTCAAATATTTCCCCTTCTGAATCTGAAACAAATGTGTTACAGTGTAAGTTTTCAAATATTGCCTTTTCTTTTATCATTTGACTGCAACTTCTGTTGTGGTAATACTCCACCTCAGGTGTAACAGCATTGTTTTTATTCTATTTAGTGATTGAATTTAAGAAAAAGAGTGTGAGTGAAGATGGAAATGGCAGAGGACTCCAACCAGCTGTAAAACCTGTGGAATAATAACCATTTTCTTTCTAGTATTTTTTAATAGGTAGAAATATTGTGTGCAAATTTTTTCTTCTCCAAAACCAAGACAGGCAACCAATTTTGTTGCCCATCTGAGCAAAGCACAAGGCAAGGAAAAGTGACTAGAAGTAGGAAGCTGTTCCCATGTCAAGCTGGGGCCAGTGGTGCCCTTGGAGAGCTCCACCTCTCCAGCAATTAGGGAGGGATGGGAGGGATCCCAGCAAGGTGAAGGTAGGGAAAGAAAGCTGGGTAGGTGCATTGCCCATGTTGAGGGGCTGGGAGATACTAACAAATATCATGAAAAAAGATCTTTCTCTGTTTTGTCTCAGACCGCTTTGTATAGAGACACTCCCACGGATCCACTCACAGTTTCACTTGTCCTGAAATTACCTTCCTCCTCTTCTAGTCTCCTCTTCCTCCAGAAGTTTTGAACAAGTTTTGATTCCTCCTCCAGGTCTCCTTTTCTTTGGACGAAGCAACACGAGTTCTGTCAAGCTGTTATCACAGGCCAAGTTTCCCAGGCCTTTGATCAATCTTGTCTCTTGTGTAGGCATCTGACAAACATCCCACAGTCTTATCAGAGATTAGGAAGTCAGAAAGTTGGGCTTTGTGTCTTACAAAGAGTGTTTCTGTTTATATATCAGAGTTACCAGGATAATGATAATTTTGTTGTTCCTACAGGCTGTTTTTCTTCAGTAGTTGAAAGCCTTGGATCCAATTTAGTTTGTGATCCTCAAAAAATTAGAACCTCTTCTGCATATTTGTTGCTTAGATTGCCATTGTCCATCTTTAATTTGTAAAACTAAGTATTTTTATGTAAAAGCAGAATATTTTTTACATAACTTGGTTCAAATTATTACCTTTTCCAAAATTTTAAAACTACAGGTATTGCTGAAAAATATTAAAGAAAAACTTACTGTTGTGACACAAACCAGAATTTGTTTCCCTAAACAGAAGCTTTCTAGTAGTAAACTTCAGTGTGTATTTTGTGTTTGCATCTGTTTATGTGAGTTGAATGTGGGAGGACCTGAGTATGTGAAAATCATGTTAATAAATTGCTGCTAGCATTTGTACAACAGCATGCATGTTGCAGCTTGGGTTTCATAGCATTCCACTACACAGGGATCAGAGCATTCCTTGCTGTTTTCAGTACCTATATGTCTTGTTTAGAAGTGCAATGCATCTGAACATCTCTAAAAAAAAAAAAAAGGAAGGAAAAGAAAGAGGAAAAAATTTTTTCAGTCTTTATAGTTTTCTGAAGGTGGAATACATTTACTGTTTAAACACAATATTGTTTTCATTTGGATTTTGGAAGAAAAAAGAAAAATAAGGGTCAGCAAAGTGCCTGGAGGTAGATTTGGATCACTAAATCATTCCTCCTGGATTTTATCTAACTGCACAAAGGACAACCAAGTGTTTCAAATCTAAGCTGGATTTTGTATGATCTTTGGGGGAATGGTAATATGAAAGTGTTACACACAAGGAAGACATAAACAGTGAAAAGGACAAGTTGTCTTCAGGTTTCATGTGGTTTGATATGGTGTAAATATGGTAAATAGCAAAGTAATGTATCAGCAAGCTTTGGAGAACAACTGAGATTTTGCAGAAGCTTATGGCATGCAGACTTTAAATGTAGAACAAGAGACTGCCTGTTGCTTAGCTTTGACTTAATAATACAGTCCAACAAAACACACAAAAAATAGTCTTGACAAGTTACTTTCTACTTAACTGGCATGCAATCCAGTGTGTTCAATCATGCATATTAATGTTTTCAAAGGATAGTGAGTGGGCTTGTTTCTCAGATCACGTCAATACTATCAGTGTTACCAAGACCTGTTTCAAAAAGATCAACAGTATTATGCAGTTGAAAAAAGGAGCAAACAATTCGGAAACAAGGCCCACTGTGCTTACAGTTGTTCCCTGAATGTGCCATTAAGTAGTTACTCTCTACTCTGTTACTCTCTCCTCTGTCTTTCCTTGTAGAGTCATTTATAAAGTGAGAAGTAGCAATTATATATTTCATATTACAAGTGTCTATGACTGCAATTATTTTCTGCACACTTTCCACAGGGAAAAATGACTACCTAATCTACAGTTCTTTATTTTAGAGGTCTTTTTGTGTCAATAAAAATATTTTGGAGTGCTGCAAACTGAGTTAAATTTTTTGGGAGACAACTTCCTTTTTATTCTTTAAAGCATTTCTTGCCTGAAAGACTACTATGACCAATGACATACAACACAATCATGATTATAAAGTAGGTGTGCAGAACAGTGCTCCTGGTTGTCTCAGAATTGTTCATTATGCATTATCCTGAGTAATTATACCAAAAATAAAGTCAAAAGTATCCAGTATTGTTCATATAAAATGTGTTACCAAAATCTTACATATAATTAACTATTTCCTAAGAGTAATTTCTTGGATGGGAATAAACTCTCTTTGTTGACCATAATTAAATGAAACATTAAGCATATAATACAACACTTTAAGAGTTTATGATGTTGTAAGATAATGTTCAAAGCTGCACCAGGGAAGGTTCCGACTGGATGTCAGGAAGCATTTCTGTACTGAGGGGGTGGTCAAACACTGGAATAGGCTTTCTAGGGAGGTGGCTGACATCCCAAACCTGACAGTGTTTTAGAGACATTTGGACAATGACCCTTTATCTTTTGGTCAGTCTTGAAGTATTCTATTCTATTCTATTCTATTCTATTCTATTCTATTCTATTCTATTCTATTCTATTCTATTCTATTCTATTCTATTCTTAGTGACCCCTTGAGAGGCTTCTTCTTTGCTCACGTTTGTGCCACCAACCATTTTTGGCTTCAGTTTGTAATGAATGTGCTGTCACATTTGGAGAAAAAAATCTTTTATTTAGCAACATGACTGGAAGTAAAAGACAGCACCTCGAGCCTCAGAACTGTCCCAGGAAACTCAGCTCAGAAACAACTGTTCTTAAAGGCTAATAAAGAGTAATCAAACAAGAGATAAGGACTGAAATACCATTGGACTGTAACCCGACAAACACTAAAATCAATTTTTGATAGGCATGTTTATCTTTTGAATACCTAGAAGACAGCAATTACTAAACATAAAAGAAACTGTCAGATTTCCTGCAGTAAATCCAAGCTTAATTGATTACTTTCAAGTTTATGTAAGAAACTTTGATCACTAATCTCTAATAAAATAAAAATTTTATAGAAATTATTCTATGTACTAAAGAAAAAATACATACTCTCAATGATTAATATTAGTATTGACTATACCATTAAAAAAGTGTATGAAGTAGTGAGAATGCTACATAAAGGACTGCAGCTGTGAACTTGTTTTTACATCTATTATCTATTTAGCAATAGAAAGAGAATAAAACATTTCTTCACATGTTTTTATTGCCAATTTGAGACACCAAATTTCTTGAAGGCCATTTGCTTTCAAGAAAAGCACAGACAATTTGACAGGCTTCCACATCAGTTATATTGAGAAAAAAATCCTCTCTTGTGAACTACATGCAAAATCCAAAATACAATAAAAAGTTACAGTATCATAATTTTTGCATTTTTAGAAACATTGAATTTTTATTTGCTGGCTGAAGGGATACAATAATTCTGCTCTCTATAGTACTCATTCTTTCAAAAATAACTAAATTGCTTATTATTTTCTGTGAACTTTAACTTTTACAGAAGCTGGTATCGTACTGATGAGAGAAGCAGCTCTGTGTTTTGCTGAGTGTTCTCTGATTTTTCCTAGCCCTCTCTCCTGAGTTTCTAGCCCTCTGCACATATAATGTAGAGCTTTTTTCCTCCTAGGACTAAGCAACACTCAGCAATTAACAGAGCAGCTAATACACCTTGGGCCCTGCTCTGGCACCTCAGGTGGGCTAGGACAAAACTGGCTGTGGATCTGTGTGCTTTCCTAGTGAAAACTTGGGGGTTGTGTTTACCCTGAGGAATAGAGTGGGAGGAGTGTTAATATTAATCTACTTATCAGTCTTAAATAGCCCAGTAAAATGGTATTAACAACAAA
Source organism: Promerops cafer (assembly GCA_013398275.1). NCBI lineage: Eukaryota > Metazoa > Chordata > Aves > Passeriformes > Nectariniidae > Promerops > Promerops cafer. Next base: position 155,335 of record VZSE01013513.1, read on the forward strand.
GACCTTTTGTTCGCCTGACTGCGTAGAAATATTTCCGGAAGAAATTTTTCCTGTTTATGAAGAAACTGCATGAAACACTTCTGGAAGAAATCATTCTTGCTCACCAAATGAAGCAGATTCTGTTTTTCAGCTGGGCATGTGTTTAACAATGCAGGAAATCTTTTACTTATAAAATTACTTGTGATTTTATTCACATGTATTTCACATATATCCCATGTACGTTCTATGTAAGTGTACAAAAGACATATGTAAAAGACACATTTTCAAACAAATATAAAAATATTTCTAATTTTAACTAACTTGGGTGACCAACATGCTGTATTTACTGTCTGAAGGTGACAACCACCTAAGGAATAAAACATCACAAATATGTCAGCTGGCAAGCTTGAATTGCTTTTACCACCACAGAGGTGAAACCTGAGCCTCCTGTGAATGTTCAGAAGCCTTCATCTGCAGACATCATCACAGCCTGTCAATCAGCTCTGCCTGCTTCTTTATAGAGGTGATCACAGCATTACACCAAAGGGAATATGTAAAGAGGAGGCATGGAGTGTGGCCTAGCTAACCACAGTGGGGCAGGTGCAATCTGCCCTTTGTAAAGTGAATCTTATTTCACACTCTTACAGAAAAAACAGCTGGGACAAAGTAACAGCTTAACTTGTTTAACTAGTTCTGTTTTATTTAGAGTAAAAGGCAAAGTTTGCATTGAAGCCTGAAACCTTAATCTCTTTTCCTGTATTTTCTCACTCCTGTTGTGGTGTCTATTTTTTGGCCCTTTCTAGAATTACAGGGCCTTATGTTAAAAAAAAAAAAAGGTGCTGAGACATTTTAGATGGATAGCATTAGGGATGCCTGCCCCACCTTTCTGCCTGTGTTTGGGTCACAGCAGTGGATGTGAACCAGTTCCTCAGGCATGGCAGTTCACAGCCCAGCGTGGTAATGCCATCCAAAGTGGATGTTGGTTAATTCACCCGACTGTGAATTACAGCAGCCGAACGCGAGCCCAGTCTTGCTGACTTTGAGAAATCTGAAGGGAGATGAAATTCTTACACCTGTTATCTTTTTCTTTATAGGTTATGGAGGTTTCTCATCTTTTCCCACTAGGATTTTTTGCTGACAGGCACCATCATTTTCAAACCCCTAACAAAGCAGAAATTGTGTTTTGTTCAGGATTCTTGCTGTAGCATATGTCATACTAACAGAGTTTTGTAGGCTGGGGTTAGGCAGAACAGGGCAAATGAGGGGGAAAGAACAACAGAAAGAAAAAGTGATTCTTTAAGTATGCAAGTGAAAAGTTCATGCTGGAGTCACAGCTTTTAAAACCATACTTGAGATATAGGGAAGCACAACACACCCACAGCAGGACAGAGGACTATAAGAAGAGCTGTGCAGTGTGATTGGAAATAAGGCTAAGGAGAAGACTGGGTACTATTCTGCCTCTGAGCTATACACTGGAAAAATCATCTGGTCCTCCAATTCTGTTGCCATCAATAATGTTAGCAAAACTTTTAGAGTGCTTGAATATGAGTACCAAACTAAAATGCCAAATTAAGTGAATTTTTACCCCGTTAACAGCTGACCAAAACCATCTAGCGTGGGTCTTAAAAAGAAACCACATAGTGAACATTTTGCTTGGTATCTCAGCATGAGACACAGCATGCAGCCAAGCAAAACCACATTCCCCTACTTTTCAAGTATCTTAAAAACTTTATTGCCCATTAAATATTTGTTTACTCAGCCTGTAGTTGAAACCACAGCACTGTAAACATTGCTAACCAATGCTATTTGAGGTTTTGACTAAAACCTCACTTAGATGTGAGATTTATTGGACTTTCTCAGGGAATCAGCCACAAGTCTGAGCACAAAAACAAGCCTGGGTGATGAGAGAATGTGAGTCCAGGGTCCCACCCAGGGTGTCCTCCTGGCTCAACTTTTCCTTGGCAAGTCCCAAACCAGAGAGTCTGTGTGGTGGAGCCATCATTGCTAAAGAAAAGGTGCAAGAAGAAGAATTCACAGTTTCTTTGAAGCTTAAAAATAGGGAAAGTATTCTATTCAGAGTGGCCAGGAATCAATGGGATCAGAAAAAACAGGGGTTTTTTTTGTCATCAGAATTGCGTCTTTTGTTTTGTTTTATTTTGTTTTGTTTTGTTTTGTTTTGTTTTGTTTTGAGATACAAATGGACAGAACAATAAAATTCATTTAGAAATTATCTACTAAACAAAGGTGAAAGATAATGTGTTAAAGCAGCATTATGCTTTTAATCCCTTTTTAGATATTTAGTCTAAGCCTAGTATGGAACTATCTATAGCTGACATCAGAGAATAAACCATACATGCATGTTCATGATTTTTACCTGAAAATAAGAGTATATGCCACTCTGTTTCTGTCTATAAGGAAAGATATTAGTGTATTTTCATCAGAGGCATTATAATATGGTCATTACAAAATGCTCAGACAGTGTTGCTAAAAGTCTGTTTCTTCAAGCCTATGAAGCACTTACTTTATTAAAACTCCTGTAAAATATAAAGGGAAGGGTTATTTATTAGTCTGAATTATTATAGCTCATAAATATTTTCTTTTAAAATATATTAATTTCAATCAAAAGTCAGAGTATGTAATAAATGTTACTGTTTTAATATGTCAATATTGAAAGCAAGATGAAAACAAAGTGCCCTCATCTTGAATTTCATTTTGATCATGGAAGTTAATATTTTTTAACACTCCATAATATATGAAGGAACTACAAATCACAGGTACTTTCCTAATGATTTGGCCACTACTCAAATGGTTACTTCTTAGTGGTATAAACCACATCAGTTCTGTAAATCTAAATATTTATGTGAGGAGTGTGACTAAAGCAAGTTCAACAGCCCAGCTGTGCAGATATATGTTAATCTTATTGAAGGACTACAGATAGCAAATATTTCACACTTACAACAATGTGTTGAGTCTAGTTTATTAGCTGAATGCACAATTATTTTTTTTTAATCAGAAGCAGTTATAACTACACAGGGTAGAAGAAGTAAAGTCTTTTATTCTTTTATTCTGCTTTTATGAGCAGTTCCCGTGTGTATTTGCAGAACCTAATGATATAAGAAATGTGCAACATTAAGCATAAGAGTACAATCTGTGTTTGAATTTTTCTAAATTACACAGTAAAATTCATTCACTTGGGGTGACATTAGTATAAACAAGAGAAGACTGCAGCTAACAATCTTTAAAAGGCAAACAAATAACAAATTATTAATCATTATTATTGTTATTATTATTGTTCTTATTTCATGGGTAAGAAAAAGAAATTCAGGGATTTACCCAAAGCCACAGGTAGAGCTGGAAGTGCATCAAGGATTAAAATGGAGGACAAAATGGTTATCATTGTGATCACACTTCTTGTAGACTGTCCAATAAAGACTACATGCAGCTAGATCAGATACGTGAGACAATTTGACTCTTTCTGTTATCTAATAAAACTTTTATTTTAAAAAGTGTATTGTGTGAAAAACCCAAAACTATACATGTTGCGAATGATTGATTTATTTTATTTTACAGCCTTTGACAATTGTGCCTCCTAAATAGGTCAGGTAAAGATTCTGCTCTGTCAGCATACTGATTGTTGTACATATTGTTCTGATGCTATCAAGACAGAATGTGTCACTGAGTCTCATCTTTTACATTAAAAAAGGAAAAAATAACAAATCTTAAAGTGATTAAGCCACACCAGAATGAACAATGAAGAAACACAATTGAATGATCCTTAATATTAATTTTTACTATATAAATTTATGCATATATTATATACATACATATACACACAAGTATACATATACACACAAGTATATTTGTTGCAGTATACATGCAAGAGTAAAGATTTTATCACCTGCAACATCAAGATAGTGCATAAACTCTCTAACTTGGTTCTAGCTGTATAAAGACAGATCAAAGATTCAGCCCAGGTGTGGCTCTGGAGTTTCATTGCTCAAGGCTAATTATTCACAAAAAGTCCCCACCCTAGAGACCTGTCAGGCAGGTTTACCTTTTGGTTGGTAGACATTTTAGAGAAGACACTACCTAAGCTCAGCTATTTTTTATGACACACTACAGCATCTAAAACAATTTCACAGATTTTACGAGATATTTGACAAACTGCAGATTACACGTGGATGTAATTTTGTCACCCAGAAGCAGAGAGGAGTTTCCAAGACATTGAGCTCATGCTGAGCTCTAATTAAAACCAATTTCAGTGAATAGGCAAAAGCACAACACTGTAGAGATGGCTCAGTGTTTTAACTTCATTATGATCAAACCTACTAAAATTATTTATTTTGATCATGACCAAAACATGTGAAATATTACACTACATACAATATAATAACTCATTTAATAGTGCACCAAATATCATAATTTTTAAAAAAATCACTTTTGGAGATTTTTTTTAAGGATGGCCTCTACCTTTATTTACTTAAGAGTCACCCAGTCTGATCAAGGGTGCTCTAGTCTGAATCAAGAAAAGACAAAAGATTTATTGCAATCACCTGTCTCTGACATAGCTACACAGAGGATTAGCAAAGAAAAGCAATGACATTTTTGTAGAGACAACAGCTCTGTCCTGGGTACCAAGCTGAAGCTAAACAAACAGAGACAATCCCGTTTCTTGTTGCAGTGCTCTGTTCAATCTTTTCTCCTGGATTTCCTTTTAATGCTACAGCTGGAACATTCAGGAGCCTCACTCAATTATTTGAGCAAGAACTCTATAGAGAATATAAAATTTATTTTTCAGTACTAGCAGCCCATTTGTTAAAATGGTTACCAATGTTTTATTTAAACAAATTATTTTTTTTCTTTTAACAGTTGAGATTTTGGGGACATTGGTCCTGCCTACCTTTGCTTTCATTTGAAATAAGATTTTACTCTCCTCTCTGCTATTTCTGGTATTTCTATATCTGCCTTTTGGAAATGTCTTGATATTACTGAAAAGTATCAACATCTATCACAGCTAGGGTTTTTAAGAGGTAGGTAAGCTAAGCAGTCAATTTGCATAAATATTTGAATTTGGCTATGAAAAGCTGAGATAAAAACTCAGTAAAAATTCTCCTGGAAGACAATAAAATTTTCAGGAACTGACTCAGGAATGAGTAACAATTTTGCACAAGAGGACATCTGAAGAACATGTCGTCTTCTATTAATAGTGTAAACATCAACAAATCAATAAAATACGTTTGTAAGGAAGGTGTCATTATGCATGAGCTGGGATGCAGATACTTTAGGAAAGATAAATATGTACGAGTGATTAAGTGAGCTCTTACTGGGATCAGAAAGGTTGTGCTAATAATGTGGTGTCTAGTTCTGTGTATTAACCAGTCATAAAATACTGCATCCACTTATTAAGGGCTATTGCTGCATGGAGAGAGGCTGACTGGGCAGGGGTCTCTGGCACAACCACAGGCCACCAAAGACTGGCCTCTCTCCTCCCCCTCTCTCCTCTTTTAGGTCGGTAGGCAAGTGTCCTCTTTCCCTCCATAGAAACAACATTTTAGTCAATTAACCTTATTGGGTGGTTATAACTCCCACGAACAGATAAACAGAAACTGTTTCTGTGTTTTGTGGCTTTGCAGGATTCAGCCTTTCAGGAAGATGGAATATGTGTTGAAATGTAAATGCATTGAATAGTTTTGATACCAAGGAAAAAGATTTGTATGATGTTTTAGCAGAGTAAAAATAAAATTGTAATAAATCAAATGAAATATTTTCAGATAATTCTGATTCCAGGTGTGATTGTCTCCTTTGTTCAGTTTGCACATGATCTTGGCTATTTGTATCAGATTAGAATACCACAAAGACACCTCTTTTTCTTTAAATCAATGAATTAATTTCTTCTTCAGTTCCAATGTATGTAACTGGAAAAATACTGTATTACTATATTTTGGATGGCACTTTCTGTCACTCTCTGAGCAGAAAGATGTCTTTAATTTTTTTTTTCAGTTCAACAATTTAATGTAGAAGAATTCAGATGATAATATCTTACTCCTCCTGCCATTTTGCATATATGTTTATGTGCATGTTCTCCTCACTGTGTTACATCTGGGCTTTTGGCAAGGGTACAGTTTTCTTGAAGTCCTACAGAAAACAGCACATTCAAAATGATTCCTCATGATGTCATCAGCACCATTTCTGTAAGTGAGATCAGCTTGGAAGAGGAAGTAGAAGTTACCTGGGATCTCAGGAAGGGGTGCATGACACTGTCTTGATCCCTTAGACCAGGGGTTCATCCTAACAAATACGGCCTTGACATGGATGGAGAAATAATGTTATTTGAAATAAATAAAAACTTTAAGTACTTTAAACACTCAATTGTGAGGTCATTTCTATTTTGGGTCTTGTGTGTTATATGAGACTTGCAAATGCTTTAGACAGTTAGTCAGAGCAATCATGAGACCTCCCAGCTTTCGTGGAGGCTGTTAATATGGATTAACCCCCAATGGTTAAAGGCAATAGCTTGTGAAGAAAGCATATAGGTGGTTGTCTGAAATTTGATCTATTAGGTATTCTACATCAGTTATTAGTACTTTTCTGTCCAGTAAAATGATGCCATGGAAAAATAGTGTATAAGAGTAATTTTTATCACTTGGTGTCATTCCATGAGTGAAGCCTTTTTTGCTACTAACAGCAAAATGCTGTTGTAATTTGTAGCAAATGCTATGTAAGGACATTAGTTACCTGACCTTGGACTCAAATGCATGTGGACTATCATAGCTTGCGTGTCCAGTAACTTCACTCAGATGGGTGGAGATTAAGTAAGCACTAAATAAGTAGTGTTTATAATACTTATAATTTATTTAGTGTAAATAGCTCTAAATAAGCAGCCTATAAAACAGTGTAACAAGACAGCACAATTTGCTAATAATGTTGTCCACAGCACATATGTCACTTCTTCCTCTGGAAAAAAAGGGAAAGGAGGGAGAGGAAGAGGGAGTAGAGAGCTTCCTCAGAGATGCCTTGCCTCCTGAGGGTATCCAAAGGTGAGCTAGAGCTCACTGGATATGTCTGGCTAACAGATCTGACCTGAAATGTTTGTCATGCTAGTGTGGAAACAGAAGCAAGGAGTTGATGTCATGCATAAACCTGTGAACATGTTCATATGTGCATATGTGGGATTGGAAAAAGAAAACTGGAATGTGAGGAATTTTGTAAACAGTGACTGGAGATTTCTAGTTTTCTTTTGAAGTTGTGTATTTTGGAGGGGAAAGGAGGGAGCAGAAGCACTGCACAAAGAGAAACTGCGTTATATGCATAAGCAGTCAGTGTTTCCAGGAATTTACAAATATTTAAGAAGTTAAAAGTGCTAAATAAGAACCAGAACTTAAATTTTTTCATGAGCTTCTGCCCATGACACACCTTATTTTAACTGATTATTATACAAATCACGAACTACGAAGATAATTGCTTCCCTGGCCAAATGACAAAGGAATTCTTATTTCCAGTATATGCCCTGTTGAATGCCAAAGGCATTGTACATGCTAAGGCTAATGCTTTGCTGTATAATAGACACCTACTGATTAGTAGTTCTCAAGCTTAATTTGGTTATGGTATGATAAATTAGGGAGTGTCTTTCTAAGTAAAACTGACATAATGCTTTTCTTTCACTGGAACGAAGATAAATCTGTGCTTCCAATACAGCATCTCCAGAAAAGTTAATTAGATTAAAGTTAAAGCATCTTTTACACTTCATGTATTTGACAATTAAAAAAAAAAAAAAAAATGCCATCCTTCTCACATTTAAGTGTTGTGGCTGTCTAATTATTTTCCAAAGTTACATTGGGCAACATGAGTACCAGGCTCACGTGTGGCTCCTTTGTCTATATATCTCCCCAGGGGAAATATCTGTGTTTTTTCTTTACATTCTGCTAATGTTGTTATTCATAAGAAGCCGAAGACTGCTTAAACTGATTTGGCTTTTGCATTGGATACACACATTTCTCTATTTTAAAGCCTACCAGAGGGAGCAAACTATGCATTTACCTGGAGGAGGTTTCTGAGAAGACTGATGCTGGAGTATCACTGCAAAGGGAAAAAATGGTGATCATATTGATGGTGTCTCACTGGTAACTGAGAACATGAGAGATCCTAATGTCTGCTGCTGGAATGAGAGTGTGCTCTGTGTTTCTGAGAAAATTTTTAACTGAGAGAGAGGGAAGTGCTTTTGTATCCCATGGACCTAAGTGAGCACCCAGCAATCAGCTAAGGCAGCAAGTACATGTGGCTGGCTGTCATTTTGTCTGGATAAGTGTCTCTTTCTCATGCTTGATAAAGATTGATGAGGTTCTGAACCCTTGCCAAAAATATGCCAGTGTGATTCAAATCAAGCTTGTCTTTGAAAAGATGATCTATACAGCTTGAAAGCCATTGATATTGAGGCTGTGAGGAAGAGCAAGAATTTGGGAACTGGGTCAAGCTTAATCTGGTGGGCTTAGGCAGTCCCATACCCGTACATCTGCAGCAGGCTGATGTGTCTGTGCTAAGCAGGCAACCACAGCAAAGCTCTGAGGTCTGCTCAGATGAGCTGAAGCTGAGGAGCCAAGTGTACCCCCTAGGACCATGCACAGCAATTTGGTATAAAGTGGTTTAAGATTAGTGGTTTTCCACCTGTTTTCCTGCCCTAAATAAGCTCTGAATATGTTTGCTAAAGCATATGGATAAGGAGTCAAATTGCTAGCAAAAATATGCAAAATTCATGCCAGAACAAATATATGAAACATTCAAAAAATATTTGTGCAAGCAAATAAGTGGCTTTGCAGGCATCAGGACAGTAGGAGGGAGAACCTTTACATCCTTTGTGATGTTTGCGCTGTGCTGTTCATGTGGGAGTGGTTACCAAAGATCAAAGGTCACATTTCAACAGAGGAAAAGAATAATGCAGTCACACTAATTCACATAATTATTCCCAATTAGCTAGAAGATAAACATAACTGCCCTTTATATATTTTACGGATTCTGTTTTTATATTTGTAGGTCACACGATGAAAAACCACAGATATTACATTACAGACTGACTGCCCCTTAAATTTAATATCCCATGAGGACAATAAGACCTACACGATGAGAAGAAGGTGACTCCTTGATGTTCCTACTATTACTGACCTAATACTATAAGGATATCAAAATAAAACTGAGTCAGTACTTTAATCAGTAATATTCCTTTAATGGAATACCTGTGGAATGACCATATAATCATACGGTATGACCAGCATGAATGCCTACACATATTTCAGCTTGGTTTTTCTAGAAGACAGTTTATCAGGAAAGATATGAAATAATTATTTGAATTTCATTAATAATTATTTTTAGATAACCTAGTCACACAACACTCAAACAGAGTCACCTACTGCACATTGCCCGCAACCTAATCTTATGCAAATTACTTTAATTTCATAAAAAAGCATCCCTTAGTATTGTGTCTATAATTCTACCTAACTTCCTATAAGATTGGACATTATAGGTGCATGTTTGGAAGGAAGCATCATCCATTCTCTCCAAGTTCACAGCAAATACTGTCATTCTTTCTCGATAAAAGTTTTAACATGAAAGTACCATTACAAATGTGATCCAGATTTGCCCATTAGGCAGTTTAACACAGATTCTACTGCTGATTCTTAAAACAGTCATGGGGCTGAAGATCACAGGACATGCATAATAAAATAAAGTCTTTGTAGCTTTTGTAGCTCATGGGCAGAAGTCAAGACTGTGATTGTACCTCTCAGATTCTCACTGTCTCATTTGGGGCACTGCTGATGTGGGTGTGCAGCTGAGCTGAAAGGTGACCATGAAGTCCCTGCTTATTTGCTTCCACCCAAATCATTGTGAGGGTGTAATTCTGTTACCTTGTCCTTCACCTTGGGGCCAAAAGACGATGGAAGCCGTTAAAGAATTGCAGTGAGTCAAATATTTATTTGGGGGTGAAGAAAAACTCAGGAAAGGCTGCAATGAACAGGAAGGGCAAGGACAACCTGTGGTTTAAAAAACACAGAGATTTTATATTAAAACAAACCAAACTTTTCAGCTCTATAGCACCTTGAAACATAAGCTCTCCTAGTTGGAGAGATCTCAGCTGGATAATCCGAGTTGGATGTGGACTTATTCAAAGACTGCAGTGTCTTGAGGGGTACCTGCACCATGCCTTGTCTGTGAGACACCGTCTCTTCAGGGGTGTACCTGCTTGTGGCATAGACTTATCCATCCCTTGGAGGTGCCTGTTCCTGCAGAACCTTCTCCAGGGACCAATGCCTTCAGAGATAGAGCTGCTCCAGCATGGCCTTACCCACAGCCACAGTTCTTTCAGAAACAGACCTGTTCCAACATGGCCTCACCCTTGGCTGCAGGCCCTTCAGGGGTGTTCCTGCTCTGTCGTGGGCTTCTCCATGGCCACATTCTTTGAGGTGCTCCAGCACAACCTTGTGCACAGCCACTGGTGCTACAAGGTGCATCTGCTGCAACATGGATCATCCACAACCACAGATGCTTCCAGGTGTACCTTCTCCTGCACGGACTTATCCTTGGGCCACAAACCCTTCAGAGGTACACCTGCTGTGACGCAGACATAACCATGGATGCAGAGAGTCTCATCCACAGGGATGGTCCCTTCAACTCAAGTTCACACTGGAGTTCCAGCCTGTCCAGGAGAGCAGCACAGAACCAGCAGCAACACTCTGGCCACCTGCCAGTCCACACCCATCACCACTGTTATCAAAATGTTTCCAGGCACAGCACTACAGCAAGGAGTGAAAGCAAAACTGGTCACTAATGAACATTGGACTCTAATACACAGCTGGGCAAGCAAGGACCATGGCAAGCACAGGAGCCTGCCAATTAATACCTAAAGACAAATAAAATAAGAAATAAAACTGATCTAGCGCATTTCAGTGTCTGAACGTCCCCTCCTTCCTTCTTGCCCCAGCTTTCTAACAAAAAATCTGCACATTTGTTTCCAAACAGTTAAAAGCTTCCTTCTTAGCATTCTCATCATTACACGGTGATAAGCCCCTAATCTGTCACCAGAAATAATTACTGATACTATTTCTTTAAGGTATTCTGTACCTATATTATGAGCTAATGAATCATTCCTGATTGAATTCAATGCAACTTTGTATTGGAATGTTCCACAAAGTGTTCAGCACAAGGACATGGTATTTTCAAAAATTATAAACCCCCCCATACTTAGGAACAAATCTATATGATGCTATGCAGTGGTTGATATTTGAGCTAATGTGTTCACAGGCACATAATAGCACCATGAAGAAAGACTAGGTAAGGTTTTGAAACAGCATAACTGCTTTCCAGTTAATTAGTCTGAATGCAACGTGCCACCAATGTAGTTAACGGTACTAACTCTGTAATACAACACAGATTTCTACTCTGTTACACAGCACAGACTTCCTGTGATGTTCTGCATCTTACATTTTTAGGTGCTTTCTCATGTTTCCTGGTTGTACATTAAGTTTTGTTTATCTGCAGATTCACACTGAATAGTTGTAAAACATGAATACTGTATAAAGCATCATATTTTGCAGGAATATGTGCAAAATATATTGGTTAATTCTAGGTGTTTCTTAATCTAAGGAACATTTTTTGCAGACATCATGCTTTAGCACTGGGATCATAGACCCAGAGAATTAATATTTTGTACCACCTCCTTCCTCCTTCTTTGAGGGATGGGCTAGTAGGTGAAATGAATAAAAGAAAGCAAATTCCCTGTTATCGTTCATGGCTCAAGTGTGGGTAGGCTCAGCCTACTATCTCTTGACTTGAAGCGGGACTCTGGATGTCAAACTTTTCTTTCCTGTTTGGCTCCTCAGCTAGAGGTGGCTCCAAGGCCCAGCGAGGACTCAAGCTCTGGTAGACAGTTCTCCTAGTCTTGCAGACTGTGGCAAACCCACACTTCTTTGACCACACATGAGAGCAGTGAAGGATCAGGATCCTCTGGCTTGCTGCTGATGGACCGCGGTGGCTTCCTATGAACTGTCTTACCCCATCATCAGACAAAGCAAGACGCAGTGTGCAACTTGGCCCAAGGGGGAAGCTGCCCCAGAAGAAGTTATTTTGTTACTTTTTCCTTAAGCAGGGCTTTTGGGCAAAGAGCAGCTGCTACAGCACCACTTTGCTGTAAGGCTTTTGGTAGGGCAACCTTAGCAATGAAACTACAATAAAACCAGAGAAGGGACATCCCAAGTCAGCAAACCCAAGAAGAGGGATAGTGTTTTCTGAAGGAGCATCCCTGCACATGAGGGATGGAGAAGTAAGCTGCAAAAGGGATGCTGACTATAAAACCACAGTACTATAACCTTGGTGCTGTTTTTTAAAAGGCTTTTCTCAGTAACCCAGCTCATGTGCCAGCTCTCTGACAAACTCTGCAGTGGGCTTGTCCATGTGGAACTCTCCAGGAAATATAATGATTACCTTCAATATAAAGCATATGCAAATAATTTGGCTTGAGTTAATATTGATCCAATATTTTAAAAAAGAATAATCAGCCAACGTTCAGAGGCTGTATTGGGACCCAGCTGATCCTAATCTTTTCCTGGGCTTTTTCAGCACAGACCACGTCCTTAGATGAGTCACTTCATTGCTCCATACCTTCATTTTCCTCCCTGTAGAATGGACTATAGACATTCCTGACCTGTGAGGTGTTTCAAGGAAGTTTCAGGAGAAGGATGCTATTTATGAACAAACAGCCACAAACCAGTAAGTAACCTCATATCGAGTTTAACGGCTGCCCATCAATCAGTATCACAATTACCAGCATGAATGTGTGCAGAAGATTCAGTAATGTCTATATTTAGGACTGCTTTCACTCTCCTTTCATGAACAATGAATTAACATGGCATTTTCAACAATTCTTTCTTTGCTCAAAGCAACTGCCCTCTATATTTTTTCTACTTGGGTATAAAAATGAAATTAAAAAACTAACCTGATCTAGCAATGATTCATTTGAGGTGCAGGACCATACAAGTGAGAAAACATCCAGTATTTCTTCATGTTCATTACTTGCCAGGGCCTCTGCCTCTTTTCCAACAAAACCTGCTGTGTTATGCATTGATCTCACCGTGCCTGCACATGGCTTCATTTGTTTATACAGTTCTATGCCTGTCTGCCCCTCCTCTGTATACGTTTATTATATAAATGAGTAGTGACTTTTCTGTGATCTACCCATGAGATTTAACAGTAAGCTGCTCAAGTTCAAGAGTAACACACTGGTATTAGACACAATGATTAAATTCTCCCCAAAAAAGAAAACACATACAGCGAATGCTTGACCTTGATGTGGTGGAAAACCTTGTGTGTTCCCATGGTCCTGCACATATTCCAATGACAGTGGTGGTGCAAGCATGACCCTGTGATCACCCAAGTTGAACAGAAGGGTTCAGAGCAAGGGATGTGGCACTGGTCCTTTAGTGTCCCTATAAAAAAACATGAGGATACTCAAATAAGCCATGGAAAGAACAGAAATAACAAGGTCATCCCATAAGGATTTATGATGCTGATCATGAAAAAGCATTGGCTCTTTGGAGCATCTATGTGCACTCTTAACAGGAGCTAGAACATTCTTCAAAGCCTTGTAAGAGATAGAGTGGCTGGCAAAAGTTGGCAAACTTGCTGTGGTACACAACTGTGTAGAGACTGTGAAACATGAAATGGGAAGAGACAATTCCAGAGAATATGCTGCTGCCTTGTCAGCAGTTATCAGCCATAAAGAGACCAGCAAAATAATAAAAAAGTATCCTCTCCCCAAAGACACAAAAAAAGTAAATATTGCCCCAATGAACATACAGCAGTCTTCCAAGATGGTATCGCATTGAAAGCAGCAAGGATGAAAGGAAGAGAAAAAGTGTAAAAATCAGCTATGGGGAATAAAAGTTTTCATGGTACAACTCATGGTAAAGGAATGACATTAATTTGTATTGATCCATTTTAAGATAGTATTAGGAGGCATATTGTTATCACATAAATACATTCACAGGTGTATGTGGTTTTGACTATCAAGTAGATTGGCCCAAGGGGAACTAATTGCAAATTGGGCTATTATCTGCGAGTCAGTGATATAATGTCTTTAACATATTGACCTCAACTATTCATTTTAATTTAATACATTGTAATATTTTATTTTATGTTAATAAATTTAGTGAGTTTTCTCTTCAGATTTTTTAGAAAAGTGTTGTTTTATACTATCATACTGTAAAAGAAATTATCATCTTTCTATGTAAGAAAAAAATACAAACTAATTTTCTATTAAAAGAATTTTTATTATGCTTATGTCTTTATATTATTATCAAGGTCCTGTTTGCCTTTTCCACTTTTTTTTGATAGCAGTGTGAGCTTTTTCAAGGGCATCTTCCTATTTTCCCAACTTTGAAAAAATCAATAGTACTCTGTAAACCAGAACATATGTTATTTCTTAAGAGTTATGTTTACTTAAGGCACAAAAAAGAGGCACGAAAGGCACAAAAAAGGCTCAAAATAGATGTCCTGTATGTATAGGACATATATTTTTTACACCAGATATTTAAAGCACAAAAGGCTTACGTCCCTTGTGTCTGGGTTTAGGGCAAATTTGGGAGAAAACATCTAAAAGGGTTCTTCTAGAAGTCAGATTTAAGTGGCCTCTCTCCTAACTGGTTTGAGAAAAGATTTTTTTTGAGAAAAGTGGAAAAAAAATGTTTATTTAACAGGCAAAGCATTCACCAGCACAAAAAAATGAAGAATATTAAACAAGAGAACCTCTTGCTGCTCTGAAGTGATGACAAACTCAGAAAGTCCCTTTGTGGGCTGTATCTCAGCTCACTCAGTCTCCTCTCAGTCCCTCCGGCGCTGGCAATGCCGCGGCCCAGGCCCGGCCCGGTGGCCACAGGTGCGAGCTGCCGCTGCTCTGCTGGGTGTTCAGTCCAGAGCAGGTTTGAACAGCTCCAAGGAAAAGAAAAACCACAGTCCAGGGAACTTCTCTGCCTCAGCTAGCTGAAACTAACTAAAAGCAAAGGAGAGCTCTGTCCCTCTGTCTGTCCGTCCGCAGACAGCACAGTCCAGGAGCTGGAATGTGGAGCAGTGAGTGCAGTTTCTGATAACAAACCCCGCGCTTCTTCTCTCCCCCGCTTTGCTCTCAGAACCAGTCTTAAAGGTGAAAAACTTATTTCTGGGCTGAACAGATGAATGGGGATACAAGCATCATAAAGTCACTCCAAGAATCTTGCATTATATGCAGAATATTCTAAATAAAAAATGTACAATATATAAATGCAAACCATTTGGCAGTAAGTGCAGTGTCTCAATTTTGTACTCGTGAGTTATGTGAGAAATTAAAAACGAAGATTATTTCTAGCATTGTGCTCTTTGCTTTACAAACGTGAGAATTTGGTTGCTTTCCAACTTATCTCTCTCTAGACCTCTTTCTGTGAAGGACAATTTTATTCAGTGCTGGACTGGTAATATTCAAAAGCCCTTTGATCTCAATATTATGCTCAGTCTGGCAATGAGCTTGAAAAACAGCAAAATCATTCAGCTGCTCTGTCTTTTGTCATCTCAGTTGCAAGCTCAAGGCAGTGTTTCTTGTCTCATATACCAATGAATATTTCTATCTGTTCCATCTTCTCTACCAAGTCATGGTGAAGATTACTAGACTCTTGGCTTGTCTCACACTGCTAAAGGAACGATCAAAACAAAACATCCTACCACACTGTGAAAACACTTTCCTGTAATAATGAGTTAGAGCTTCTTCTGCAGTTTTTCTAACCATCCCTTTACAAACCTTTTGCTCATTGCTGATACCTGCCATAGATGTCACATGACCTTCTAACTGGTTCTGAATTGCTATCTAGTATTTCCCTATAAAGACATAATTTTTAAAGTTTCTAATATACCCGTGACGAATACATTTTGATGGAGTCTCTATGTCTCTTTCTTACCTACAGGAAGGCTAGAAAAAGATCCTGGAGTTTGGGAGTTAAAGCTTAATGGCTCCTGGGAAAAAGAGACAGGCAATTGATCTCCTTTTGATCTACCATCAGGTCGGCTGAAACAACAATATGAAGTGCTCCAAAAGAAAGCAGGGTTTGGTCACTTGAGCCACACCAACTGCTGGAAAATCTGATGCCCTCTCCCTGGCACCCACACAGCACAGAGATTAATTGGCAGCCTACTGACCTAGACAGTTTCCTGTTTTGCCTAAGCCTACAGCCATCCTCATATCCACATTCCCAGTTGGCAAACTAACACTGGAGGCACAGGTATGACAAAAGCCCGGTGGCATTACAGGCAGTCCTCACATCAGACTTGTAGGTGCCAATGGGTCTTTGCTGGTGGTAATGTAATGATGCAGGAATGCAGCTACTGCCAGTGGAGACAGCAAGTGACAGGCTTTGGAGATGCTGCTTATGTGCCTACAGTGTCAAGTATCTCCTACACCCTTTTCTGAAGCTTTAAGTAACTTGCCAGTGTATTAAGGATGCAGCTTTATTTATCTAAAAGCCTTAATGCTAAAAATATTCAGATTCACCTGGCTGAATATTGACCATAAAATTATATTAAATAGTACTAAATATCTGTAGATGCCTGAAATTTATCAATAAATAATTGATCAAGAAACAGAAAGAGGAGAGGACAGAAAATAAATTCTTGCTAAGGCATCCAGTATCAGTAAGTATCAAGTATCAAGTAAGAAATCAAGAATCAGAAAAGAAGAAATTTTATTGATATTTCTGATCAATTCTGAAGCATAGATTTGCTCTATATATCTATTAGTAAATTATATATATTTATATCTATATTATTCTATATATCTATTTATATCTATTTATATCTATATATCTATCTATTCATAAAATACTTTAGCTCTTCCCTCTCACTCTGGTAACCATCCAGTCTGAGCTTAGAAGCACCAATGAATTTCACTGCTCTGTTGTATCCTGCAGGGCTCATAGCAATTACTGCAAGAACACATCTAAAACATAGGAAATTTACCCTTGGCGATCCCATTTTTTTCTTTCCCAGACATCTCACTGCTTTCCCTTCCACACCCACTTCTGTTTTCTCTGAGGAGCAAAGTAGAGAAGAGGAGATGAGACTGTTTTCTACATAAGACAGAGACAGGGAAAGCCAGCTCATGCCTTCTGACCTGAGTGAAACCTGCCCTTCAGGACCAATTCCAAGTTTCAAAGTAGACAAATCAATCCTTCTCACAGCATTCATTACCTTGTGCACTGGAGGACAAAAAGGTTAAAGAGGCATGTATTTCCACACATCCTGCTTATGTGAATTGCTAAGGTCAGGCCTGAGTTCTCCTGAAGATATGGGGAGAGACACTGGAAGAATCTTCTCTCCAAGGGAGCTCCCTAGGGTTTAGATAGTAATTTCAGAAGTCTTGGACAGTGTCTCACGAGACACATGGCCTGTAATCAGAGCAGGCTTTTCCTCTAGGGACAGGTCTACATTCCCATAAAGACATGATGGAACAGAGAACAAGGAAGGTTCAGACATTTCAAATCTACTGGGTCATGCTGAGCTGTGCAATATCTAGCAAAACAACTGTAGGAGAACACTTTTATTGTTGTCATTGTCCTTCCCTTTCTCTTCTCCTGTTCATCATCTTCCATGAGGCCCAACACACTAATTTGAACAGCAGAAGGAGCATAGCTGTGCTATTACTTTCTTTTCCCCAAATTGCTTAGCTGCATCAAGGTTTAGATTACACTGTAAGTACTCCAGCTGAGGTCTGTGTTTAGCCAGCAGTTTATAAAGCAGCAGCAACAGCACAAGAGCCTTGATAGCCACAGGGTGCTGGAAATCTCTTTGTAAAAATAAGTGATTGTGTATAGGTCAATATTTTTAAAGCATTCAGTCTACAGTATTTCAAATCTGAACAACATATGCGGGGAAAAGTTCTTTGCATACCCACCATTGTCACTGACGTTTGAGGCAAGTTAGTCTGGATATGGAAAGGCAACTTAGTAGCACAAGGTCTCTGAGAAATCCTGAGTCAGCTCTGTGAGTTCCTACTTGAGGTCCCTTATAAGAGATTTCTTGGTACACAAAATACAGATTTGAAGGATGAGGGGGTAGTATCCATTTACAAGTAAACATTAAATATGTTACATTGTGCCCTTCGGAATGGGATTCAAGGATGAGCCTCACAATTTCCAGCCTGATGGAAAAACCATCAGGCACCTGAAACCTTCTCACTGCAAGCAATTAATAACTAATGACCTTGGGCACTCCCAGGGGTAATGCAGAAAAGAGGCAGAACATGAATTTAAATACTAGAGTAATGCCTCACAGAGTAAGTAGTATAGCCTGAGTAGTACAGGTCGCTGATTACACCCTGCCTTCCCACATTTTATGAGAAAGAATTGGTTGAAGCACCCAACCTGAAGAGGAAATTCAAACAGCAAATAGATGGCTTTCTAATCCTCTTTACAGCCATGGATTAACGGCTAAGTTTTCTTCCTGAATACTTCTGAGTTGTCAGTTTAGGCCACTCCTTTTTCCTTTAGGATCCTCACATATCCTTAAGCTTTGCATCTACATGCTACAGGAAGAGTCAGCATAGAATTCAAGGACTGTGTGTACTCTTACTGGTGAAATGGCATGAAATGAACATTAAAGACTTTTATACAACTTGTGTTATCTGAACATACTTCTGGTGGTTAGGAACCATCCCTAACTCTGATGAAGTCAGCAGCTGAACCCACACTAATGGCAGTGCTGCAGAGTCAATCTCAGCATTGTGCTGGCCAGAGACCTCCACTGATGGAGCATGTCCTGAGATGTGGGGTATTTTTATGGAGATTATGAATAGAAGAGTGAAACAAAAGGCTCAGGGACCATGGAGTCTTGAGTGTTTAGCCAACATAGATCACAAAGTAAAGAAGGAGCAAATGAACTGCACTCATCAAGTGCTCCTTTCTAATGAGAGGGCTAGTTGAGCCTCATTTGACTAAAAGCTTTATTACAGATTGTGCACATATCAGCCACAAGTCAGTCATATAAATTGCTGTGATTGCTGACAGAAATCTTTGCTGCTACCTAAAATGATCCTTTCTTGAGGAAGTAATAGAGTAAGACAGGTGCTCATCCATCACTAGAGTGTAATAATAAGAGGAAAATAATAAAGGTAAATATTTTATGGAGCAACATTTTAATTTATAATATAACACAATATAATATATAATTATATACAATATAATTTAAAAAAACATCATTAACTCTTAATAAAAAAAAATAGTTTCTCACACATCAGCTTCATGGAGTAGAACAGGTCAAAGGCCTGATCATCTCCGGTTTTCTTTCAGGAGACATCAGAGCGTATTCACCTCAGCCATGATGCAGGACAGGGATTTGTAATTGTTGGGGCTACACTGTAGGCTACAGATCTTTGAAGCTTTCTTATTGCCTCACTTCAGTTCATCTTTAATATTTTTCTTACATGGTGCTGGCATCACTCATATTCCTGCTATTGGGTGATAGCTGGGCTGCATGAAACACGACTCTGGCATTGTGTCCCGTGTGCGATATAATGTTACTACTGCTATGCTACCATGCTACAGATTTAGTTGTAAATATCCACATGGCCCTCACCCTATATACAACTGGCTGACTTGAAGAGGTGGTGTCTAGTCATTCACTACATAAAACTGGACTGTGGTTAGCCCTTTCCTGGGGCAAATTGCAGCTAATTGATTGCAAGGAAAAGATGCACGATTCCAACGCGGCACCTCCCTTGCATTCATTGTCACTTGTTCATTCCTTGACAAGGAAGTTACAGTTTCAAAGGATTCATCTACAGCCTGTCCAGACCTGTCAAGTCACACGTGCTTAGTAAAGGCTTGCTCACCCTTCTGGCCCCCTTTACCTGTCCCCTCCCAGTGACATCTCAGGTTTTGTAGCACATAGAGGCAGCTTCTCCCTTTGTTGACCCCCTGTGTCACATGCAGCTGGCCACTGTTATCAGCTCTTTCCTGGGAACAGCACTCTGCGTAGGTCCTGTCTTATCACAGGCTTTTCCAGCACTATTCCCGTGTCTTGCAAAATCTGATTGCAACACATTCAACAGCTCCTCTTACTGCAGTGTTATTGATGTTCCTCTGAACAGATGCAACTTCTATGTCAGTTGGGAAGCAAACACAGTCCTGACGCCATTTACACAAATTTCTGTCTATCTTTGAATGGAGAAGTCAGACAAGCCTGAGAGGAGTGTAATGTTAGTCAGTGTGTGTAGTGAAGTCAGTACAATGCTATCCCCATTCTCAAAGATCATGGGAAAAGTTCAGTGCTTTTTTTGCTGATTCAGTGCAGAGCATTTTCAATTGTTTCCTCTCAAAGCAGTGCCATTCTCAGTGCATGTCATTCAATTACTAATGCAGTCCTAGCTTATATTTTTCAGCAATTCTTTTCCTTGCTAATCTTTCATATATGCATGGGTGGAGTACTCATGGTAACTCAAACCTGTCCAGCAAGAATGAAGTCACTGCATGGAAGATGTATCAATCTCCATTACACATTTAAAATTGTAACTGACAATGTATTCTGGAGTTTCAGAGTGATTTTCAATAGCATCTTATTAAATCTTTATTTAGAAAAAACTTCTTAGATGATGTTACTTTGTTTTTTTTTTTTTAAGAAATGTGCTAATTTGGTAACATTTTATTATACACAGGATATGGTCTTTTATATTGAGATTATTGTGTGTGGTTAATTCACAGTTCCAAACTAAAAAAATTCAAGCTCTTGTTCTGTTGTTTAATTGATTTATTTACTGTTGAATTCAAAGCTTAGAAGAAATATTTTTGTTGTTATATCAATGTGATACGCCAAGTTATTCACATGTTGGGAAATGTCAACCTCATGCATCTTTACATTTTTTAAATTCAAATTTTCAGTCATAATGGTAAACTGACCTTTTTTTCTCATTGCTTTAATTTTTCAAGTTATGCATAGAAATAAATGAATGTTCATCAAAATACATATCCACTTTGGACTCCCCGAGTAATTTTTTAAGCTTGTTATGGAAATAAAAGTTATGCATAATTAAGAGCATATATTAAAAAAAAATGACACCTTGCCAGAGCTTTAAATTTGCAAAATGATCCAGTAGGAAAGCCAAGAAACACAAGAATGCCTAAAGTAAAAACCCTCCTTGTAAAATAGAAGCAGCAATTGATTTTATTCAAGAAAAACATGCCTATTTGTTGAAAGATCTTTGTGTTGACAAGTCATGAAATATTATGATCAGAAATGAATTGATTAAATTGATATATGTACCACATTGAGAATAATCCGATGAAATATTTAATTTTAAAAGAATATTATAACTTATAGAATAAACATCTGTTTCTTAAATATATTCAAAAACCTGAGAAAGACAATTATACTTCTAGCCCAGAAAAGGGTAAAATATGCCATTACGTTATAAATCTAATAGAACTATAGCAGTTTAATAAAAAATGGAGTCAAATTATTCCGTTGCTTACAGAAAGATCTGATTCTGTCTACATTCATGACTGGCCTATCAGATGTCTGGGATGAAATTACACTGAATATATTTTTGAGTAATTGCATCAGGGAACGGCATAGGTCTGGTACCCTTTTTCAGGGTGTGTTGTTTTGCATTGCTGTTTTATGGCACAGGACAAGTGGTCCCAGCTGGGCTATCAACAGAGCTTGGACCCCTTTAAGAGGATATGTCTCACTCACGTTGCTCCTTAGTACATTGCACTGCCCGGGTCTATTAACATCTGTGACTCACTTGTGTCTATGACCCTGTTTAACATATTTTATAATAAATTCTTAAGTGAGCCGAACTGCTCTAGACAACCTCTATTAGCATGAATCATTATTATCTAAACATTCAAAGGTAGAACTGGATCTATGCTGTCTGGTTTCAGCATAGCCAAACCTAGCTTGCAAACATATTCTAGCCTGGAGCTCTCTCACTTAAAAACAGACTTGAATTTGCTATGCCAAAAGCGATATTCGTTAGTCAATCTTGAATTTCAAATCCTGGCTTGTAATAAGGAATCAAGATAAATAAATGTTTTAATAAAAATAAACACTAAAATTGTTTAAGAAATAATGCTTGTGATTATCAAGGTGTTGCTTTGTCCTTGCATCATGAGTGTTTCAGGCAGCTCGGATTCTCCCACCTCAAAAAAAAAGGATATGGAAGAGCTGTATTAGATAGAGAGAAGAGCAATAAAGATGATCAAAGGTATCAATGATTTCCAGGGGAGGAACAATTATACAGGCTAGGAAACTTTAGCCTGGAAAACAGACCGTTGAGGGGATATATGATAAATTCATAAAAAATTGGGAGGTGGCATGGTAAAGATGAATAGGCATTGCTTGCTCATTGTGTTTCTCCATGGCAGAAGTAGAGACATCAAATTAATCCATAGGTGGTTGGTTCAAAAGAAACAAAATGAGGTGTTTTTTTCACATAGCGCGCGTTAATGTTAAGCACTATGTGTGAAAGGGTTTTTTGAAAGTTAAAGCTTGCACAGGTGGAAGGCCAAACTGGAAAAGTTCATGGAACAGATATCTATAGGGTCACAGGGTACACAGTGCCCATGAACTGCCTACATTGTAAGTAATCAGTCTGCTGCAATGCTTGGGAGAAGCATGACTACTCACTTGTCCTGTTTTCATAATTATTCACTTAGTATCCTGTTCTATCCATCATCTTGGTCTGGTTCAGCACAGTTATTCTTATATTCTCTGTTTATTAATTGATCATCTTGAATATTTATACAGTACATATACATTTTTTTGGGTACCTATCCAATAATTATGAGTTTGTGTCTCAAGATTACTTCCTGAAAGACATTGCAGAAAATCTGTCAGAATAGAAATAAAATATGAATGAATATAGTGTGATCTGCATTTCAAAATGAAATAAAACATAAAACACTAGTTCAAAAGTTTGTAGCTTAAATATACATGTATACTTTTACTAAGTCTTCCATTACAGTATAAAACATTTAAGAGATTTTAACATTGCTATGAAAATGCATTGTCTGTCATTATCAATGAAATTAAAAACCAAAATATATTTTTAAAAGTCATTATATTGGAAATGGAAATACTACGTAATGAGGACTGGGAAAGCAGACAATTATAGGTGGAAGAATCTGACTGGTAATACAGGTAGTATTGCTAACTATTATTTGGACCTCTTACATAATTTGCCTGCTTGAAAATCCAGTGAAACATACTCTGATTTTGATCAGGGTCTTAATCATGAAATATGACAATTAAGTATGTGTTTTACTTGACAACTTCATGGTAGAAAATTCAACATTTGGATATGCCATTGAGAGACTTCAGAGTGATGCTTTATGGGAAGGTATTTATTTGCTTCTGGTGGATCTCCTTTATTTATCTGGCAGGTGAAATCACCCTGCAGTTGAAAGCAGAAAACTGGAGTGCAAAATCGATACTGGTTTTAAACTCATAGTTAAGCACATCTCTCTGGTCTGATGATTTCATATTTTTTTGGGATATTTGGGATGGAAAAGGGGACAGACTACATGGACATTTAACCCTGCCCTACAGGACGTCCTGTCTCTAAATTCAACAGACATGTATTTGATGGATGGACCACTCAGTGGAATTGGCTGGATGGTGGCACTGAAAGAGTTGTGGTGAACATCTCTATGGCCAAGTGGAGACCAGTGATGAATGGCATTCCTCGGGGGCCATCACTGGCACCAGCACTGATCAACATCTTTGTCAGTGTCACGGACAGTGGGACTGAGGGCGCTCCGAGCAAGTTAGCTGCTGACACCAAGCTGTGTGGTGTGGTCAGCATGCTGCAGGGAAGGGATGCCATCCAGAATGACATGGACAGGCTTGAGAGGTGGGCCTGTGCAGACCTCATGAAGTTCAATAGGGCCAAGTACAAGGTCCTGCACTGGGGTTGGGGCAATCCCAAGCACATACAGGTTGGGCAGACAATGGATTGAGAGCAGTCCAAAGGAGAAAGTTTGGGAATGTTTGATGACAAGTAGTTCAACATATCTTAGCAGCGTACACTTGCAGCCCAGAAAGCCACCATATCCTGGGCTGCATTAAAAGCAGGTCAAGGGAGGTGATTATCTCCCTCTATTCTGTTCCTGTGAGACCTCGCTTGGCATATTACATCCAGCTATGGGGCCTCCAGCTTAGGAAGGATGGGGACATGGTGTAGCAAGTCCAGAGAAAGGCCACAAAGATGATCAGAGGTGCACCTCTCCTATTAAGAGAGTGGAGACAAGTGGGGTTGTTCAGCCTTGAAAAAGAATACTCCAGGGAGACCTTATAACAGCCTTCCAGTTACTAAAGTTGGCCTACAAAAAAACAGGAGAAGGATTTTTTTATAAGGGCATGTGACAAGAGGGAATGGCTTTAAACTGAAAGAGGCTTAGATATAAGTATGTTCTTTGCTGTGAGGATACACTGGAACAGAGTGCCCAGAGAAGTTGTGGATGCTTCATCCCTGCAAGTGGCTGGCCAGGTTGGATGGGGTTTAGATCTCACCTAATACCTTAAAGATCATCTAGTTCCAGTCGCCTTGCTGCTGGTATGGTGGACAGTGTCTCTGCCAGTGGCAGGGGGACTGGAAATAGATGATCTTTAAGGTATTTTCCAGCCCCAACTATTCTATGATTGGATGATAATTCAAGTGGGTCAGTGGTATGTTTGTAAAGGAAATGTGAATCCAACCAGCAAAACACATGAATGTCATTGGGAAAGTTGACACTTTTGCAGAAGTGAAAGCAAAGGACTTATACCTCCTTTGCTTCTTTCTTTGAGGAGGAGGGAAGTATTTGCCTTGTTAACAGGGACTAAAAATCAACAGTAGCAAACAGACAAGTACACCTGTTCAATAGTAATAGATTCTAGGAAATGAGATGTCAACTGGTATTTCTAGCACTGCTACTCAATCAACAGCAGTTTCTTCCCTGGTGCTTTCTCCTGCCTTTGGGCCCCATAGCATGTATCCCCAAATGACCCAGTAGGAAGTGTCAAAGAAATCTGACTAGGCTAATCAAAGACTTCTGAATGCTCCAGGGGGCAGCACATGGACAAGATGGAGTATTAACCTCTTGGGGAGATGCTGGAGGGGAAGGACTGTTCAGTCCCCAAAGAAACAACACTTTGAGCAGTCACGCCTCTAATGTGCCTTTTCTCATATTTTGCTCATATTATCCAACTATTAAGAAAGCATAAGTTAAGACCCAGGCTGTTTACAATAGAGTAGCATAAATTAACAAGAAACAGATTTGAAAAGTAACAGAATCAAAAAGTATCAGCAAATGTCTGAGTAGCCTTTTTTTTTGAAAGTTTTAATGTACCTCAACATGCATGCAGACTTGCACACCAACAGCTCTCATTACTGCATAAAACATAAAAATGCATCCAAAAATTTTTTTTAGATACAGATGGTTTGTTTTACTACTAATGTTTGTATTCAATAATAATTTTACTTTCTGAACTTAGTCTTAAACTGACTGTCCTTTGCAGCTCAGAAAATGACCTTTGTTTTAGCCTCACCAATAATATTTTATAACTGACACTGAGTGACAGATAAAAGCACAGTTCTACTCAATGGGAATATTCCACTCTGCACAGAAAGAATGTGTAAACATAAACCCTCTAATTGACAACATATTCTAATAAAATTATTTGTTCTATATAATCTCATTTTCTGTGTTATTTCATCATATCAAAATTGGAGGAAATAAAGCAATGGACCAGCTAAAACACAGCACACTGCCTCAAACTGTCAAGCAGGGAAAACTGTTGACATCAAAATAAAACCCAGCAATAGTGGTCTCTTATTTTGTGTTAAGTAGATTGATCATCACCAAAAATAATCTCCTATGAAAAGTCATAAGACAAAGACTCTTTGTCAATCAAGGGGAGTGTTTCATTATTCTCAAAAAAGTCACTAGGCAGTGATCTGTGAAAGCACTAGTTTGAAAAATCAGTGACTTTTGGGAGAGGGGGAAAAGTGTAGGTAAAAGAATCATCTGGAGGTAGAGTTGGCCTTTCTCTCTTCAGGGGAATTTTGGTAGAAAGTATTAAGAGGTTGTTTCAGTAAAAGGTGGCATGAAGAGATGAAGTAATCATTTAGAAGACAGGATTAAGTGAAACAAAGCAAGCTGAAGGCAGAGGGGCACTGAAGAGACACTTTGATAAATCAGAGGGCTGGGCAATCACCAAGTATATGAAGTTTACAAAGGGAAAGAAAGGGACAGATTCTGCACCTGGGATGTGCAGACAGACTGGGGAATGAGATACTGGAAAGAAGTGTGGTGGAAAGGGCCCTGGGGGCCCTGGTCACTGGCAAGTTGAACATGAGTCAGTAGTGCCCTGGCAGCCAGGAGGGCCAACCCTGTCCTGGAGGGCATCAGGGACAGCATCACCAGCCAAGCAAGGGATGGGATTGTCCCGCTCTTCTCTGCACTGGGGTAGCCTCACCTCGGGTGATGGGGGCAGTTTTGGGTGCCACAATATAAAAAATACATGAAGCTATTAGAGAGTGTCCAAAGGAGGGCAACGAAGATGGTGAAGGGCCTTGAGGGGAAGCCATTTGAGAAGCAGGTGATGTCGCTTTGGCATTTCCCCCTGGGGAAGAGGAGACTGAGGGGAGACCTCATGGCAGTCGACAACATCCTCATGAGGGGAAGATGAGAGGCAGACCCTGATCTCTTCTCTGTGATGACCAGTGACGGAACCAGAGGGAAGGGTCTGAAATTGTGTCAAGGAAGTTTCAGATTAGATATCAGAAAATGATTTTTCACCCTAGGGGTGGTTGGGCACTGGAATAGGGTCCCCAGAGAAGGGGTCACAGCAGCAAGCCTGCCAGAGTTAAAGAAGAGTTTGGACAACACTCAGGTACACGGTGTGATTCTTGGGGTGTGCAGAGTGAGGATTTGGATTTGATCCTTGTGGATCCCTTCCAATCCAGAATATTGTGATACTTTGAAGTGTGTGGAGGAAGGGGATTCTATGGAACCAGATCTGCAAATGAGTGGTTGAGTTGTGTTAACACTGAAGAAGCCTGAGTTTAACATATTTTGGACATGGGAGTCATAGAAAAAATGTTGAGAGAAAGAAAATCAGCAAGAATGATTCAGGAAGATGTTTGTAATGTAGAGATATAGGTAACCAAACCTTTCTGAAAGTTTGAAATAAGGAAAAAAATGTGGCTGATTTTATAAGAAGCTAACTAGAATGAAAATTTCCCCCTTCTCAGGTTCAGGTAACACTGAGTAAAGAAAGAAAAAAGTTCAAAAGAAAGTGGTAATGACTGCAAGATAAGGCAGATCACTGACTTTCTATTTTAGAAGGACACCTGAAATAACTCCTCATCATAGAAGCCAGATGAGAAACATCTTTTCCTCTGTCCCCTTCCTCCCTCTGGCCACTTTGATGCACCTCCAAGTTGTTAAACCTTATGTCATTTCCAGCATAGGTGAATTCTGTAGGTCTGCCACTCCAGGCAAATCAAGTTCTCAGGGCATAAAAACTTATCAAGTCAGCCCTACTAAAATCAGAAACATTATTTGCTTAGGAGTTTATGACTTCCTCAATTCCAACTTCTATTTACCATCCCAGACTGAAACCACACTTATAGAGGAAAATCAAATAGACAAACAAAAATTGCATATATACCCTAAATCTTGCTTTTCCCAATTGTTATCCCAGAAGGACTGAAGTTCTTCAAGGAATATTGTGCCTCTCTGTGTGACAGAAATTCTCTGAGCAACACCTTCCTCTCACCTGGAAATACAGTCTCCCTTTAAAGATCACTATTTTTATATTGGGGTCAAAGACATGTTTCTGGCTTTTGCTTTTTCTGCAAAAAGCTTCAGTGACTTACAAAGAATTTATTTACTATTAAGACTAAGAGAGTCATTATTTTGTCTTCTTGTTTGTATTTCTTTACAAAGTTGTATTACAATGAATCAATATCCTATTACAAAAATATGCTAATTGCTGGGCATACACCATTACCACAAATTAAGCAGAAATCCTATGGTCTTGTAATGCACACTTTAACTACATCTTGTTGCAGTATTAGAAGAGGTTTATTACAGTAACTGAGGGAGAGGAACCTGTGCATGTTCCACCCAAAGGTGTATTATTTTTCCACGAATTAAAGCAATGTAAACAAAGAGGGGATCAGTTTTCTGCAGTGTCATTGAGGCTGTAATTAAAGGACAGTGAACAACACATCTAATTATTAGGAGATGGGAACTTGATAACTTTGGGAAAGGACCTCTCTGGTGTTTTGCTTACAACAACAAGGTGGACTCAGTGAACCTGTAAACATATTTTATAGCCTTATATTATGAGTGTCAACTCTGAGCTTGTCGCCATTTAGTCAGACTGGAGACAATAAGGACAAAGATTTGCTTGAATGTGTCAGCCTTTTGAATATCAAGCTGATTCTGACTGCTTCTTAAAATCCTGTCACTCTTTGGCTCTTATGAAAAGATTTAAATCATTTTATTGGGTTATTTAATCACTGAAAATACATCACTGTTATCCTGTACTACCTTAAATTCATTGCTATCTGCTTTTCATCATAGAATGGTTTGGCTGGTTAGGGATCATATAGATTATCTAGTTCCAACCTTCATGGCTGTGGGCAGGGACATTTTTCACTAGACCAGGTCGCTCAAAGACCATCCAACCTGGCCTTGAACACTTGCAGGGATGAGGCACCCACAACTTCTCCAGGCCAGTGTTGGGTTTCCCATCACCAATACAGTCCAAATCCTTCTCTTCAGGGGTGCTCTTAACCCTTTCTCTGCTCTGCCTGTATTTTTACTTGGGACTGCCCCAGCTCAGGTGCAGGATCTTAAAATTGGCCTTGAACTTCAGGAGTTTCACGTGGGTTCACTCTTCAGGCCTTCTGGATGGCATCCTTTCCATCCAGCATGTCGACTGCACCACACAACTTGATGTCAGCAATCTTGTTGAGCATGAGCTCCATCCTGCTGTCCGTGATATTGACAAAGATGTCAAACAGCACTGGTCTCAATATCAGCCCCTGAGGAATGTCACTCATCACTGGTCTCCACGTCTAGCCATTGACCCCATTATGGCTAATTCCCAGGCCTATTAGGACATTTTCAAAACAAAAGTTAATAGTTCATTTGTATGGTCTTAAATCGACGTTTATTGCACATGGAAGGAGTACAGTTGTTGAACTGCTGTAGTGATGGGAGTGAGAAAATTGTTGGTGGGAAGTGTAGGATGATTTAAAAGATTAAAGTTCCTATGTTAAGCATTTTAAAATGAAAAAAAAATTGAAGTATCAGGCAATTTAAAAATAATTCCCAATAATGATGAGTCTCTGAGACGTCATTATGTGGTGTTGCAACAATTAAATATTCAAGCCAGAAAGCCCTTGATGCATTACTGGATACACAAACCAAACATATGTGATTGACATTGGTCAGACAATGTATTTCATGGAGTGAGACTGACTGAAAAAAGATAGTATCAATGATGGAAGGAAGAAGGTGCTGCATGAATGGGGGTTATTGCAGCCTTCTATGATTAACTTAAAAATCCTGCTGTGATGAGGGGGTCAGATGGAGCATTTCTATTGAGTGACACCCGAGACACTCACTTCAGAGATGTGCAGAAAATAGATTCCAGACGAAGAACTTACATATGATGGGGTGTGTTTGCCTTCTGTAGTTTACTGGTGTACAGAATCCATGGAATAACTGGACAGAAATCAGTTCGCAAATGTCATTGTCTACAAAGAAAAAAGCTATAGTACCTTGTTTCTGCTCTCACCATCATATAAGCTTTAGAGCTGAGCAGTCTGGTATGCAGAAAGCCTCACCATGGCAGGTTTACTCTTTCATTTTTGTTTCTGCCTACACAAATTAATCTGTGTGAATTGGTATTGAATTTGTTATTATGAGCTCTCCATATCTATGAATTACCTACATTATTTTAAAATCTTAAAAAAGGCAGGATATACAGTATGAAAATCCTATTTAAGCAAAAGATAAAACATTTCCCCCAGGAACCAAAGAGGTAGTTTAAGCCTCCATGGTACAGACCTTTTCCGCTGTTTGATTAAGAATATCAACATATAATCTTTGGAGAATAATAAATAAGTCTTTGAGAGTAATAAAATTACTGGTTGGAATATCTACAAGAATATCTATCCGATGCCCTTTGATTCTTGTTAACTTTATTGGTGTTTTTTTGTATTATAGAAACACCAATAATACAAAAAAAGTTGTAACACCACAAAAAGCAAAATAACTCCATTGAAGAGCTCTGAACCATGTTGTTAAACAAACCTAAGTAGTGAGATGGTCAGAGAAAAACATGCAGAGTTTCTTCAAAGTGTTATTTTCTCTGAAAAATATGCTTATTATGTCTAACTTAAGTGAGAGGGTGCAAATAAGAGTGACAGGGAACATGTGAAAAAATGTAGGTCTCAGAGAGTTTCAGGCTTTTACTACTTGTTGCTTTGAAAAGGGAAAATGTACATGAATCAAGTTCCATCTTGTACAGAAGATAAGGCCCTTCAAGCAATTGCAAAGAGTAGGAGGTGTTGACGAGTGATACCTGCACGAGTGCCACTGGGAGAACTTGTATTGCTATTTGATTTGGACAGTGATAGGGGAATAAAATTTTCTTCATTATTATTCAGACTAATTCAAAATATTAGTACTGACCAAATGTAATTGTTGCAATTGTTTGAAATAATCAAGCTCTGTTTTCTGATTGTACAAACATTTTTGTGTTCATTACATAAGGATGTAAAGAAAAAGGTAACTCCTTATGTCGCAACATCTCTCATGTTAATGTGCAAACACACAAGCCAAATATCATACACAATATGTGCAAATGACAAACATCTAATTTGTATTGACAGTTATCACAATTATTTGCACAAATTACTGTCACATACATATGCATAATTAGTTACATTCAATAACCAATTTGTTTCCAGATTGAAGCATGCATTTTCCATGTGCAACACCACATCTGAACAATTTGCTATTTTCCAGACACTTTCATGTTTTTGATCTCCAAGATAAGCATTTTCCTTCCCAAAATAATACCCAGAGGTTCATTTCTAAAGACAAACAGCTGTTGTTTTGTCCTGTCTGTACGTCACCTAGAGGAAAGTCATCATTGTGGTATCTTCTGTCTTCTCTCTTAGTACAAAATATATATATATATATACTGTAAATCTTCTTTCTTGCACTCTACAGTCAGTGGAAATAACAGGCAATTAGGCTGTGCCCAGAGTAATTTTTAAAAATTATTTAAACTGATGACGGGAATTATTTTTTTTTTTTTTCCTGAAACTATCATAGGCCGTATGGCAGCGATACTGAGGATGTGAAAATAAATGACAGTAAACAAAGGAGAAGCACTGGGCGAAGTTGCAGCCACTTGCTGGATCAAAGTCACGCTTCGGTCTCACAGCAGTGCTTTTGCCTCTGGCTGCAGTCCAGGAGAAAGGCCCAAGGGAGCGAGCTCCCTGACGAGTCACGGCGTCTCTCCAAGCAGGTGTGACATCTACAAAATCAGACTTGGCCTCACCCTGCCTGAAAGCAACTCTCTGCCCAAGCTAGGAGTATCTGAGTTAACTTCTAAACTCAGTACCAAGCCCATTTTTAATTGGCAAGGTAATCGTGTGAAAATGCTGACTGAACGTCACTCATATGTACCAGCCTTTTAGTTAAGCACATTTGTAGGTGGGGCATACATAAGCATAAAAAGGCCTGAGGACAAGTTGGAAATTGAGCTCTGGCAGCCACATTGTCCCCAGATTACAGTTTATACATGATGTTCAGCAAAGCTACATTAACTTTGCAAACTCTACAGTCTGGTAAATCCCATGAAATCCAGTGCTTGAGAAACTTAGTTTTCCCTTGGTATTTGCATGGTGAATCCACATTTGCTCCTTTTCATTGTATTTCGCACACCTTTATAGGACTGTAATTAGGTTGCATTAAAATCTGAACTAGAAGCAGAATAAAATTCTAAATTCTGTGTAATTTCAAGCTAAAATCTCAAATTAGGTCAATAAAGCAAGTTCCCCACATCTCACGTTTGGGTCATAGAGAGGTCTTTGAAGTCAGTTGTGTTACAATCCTCTAAAACAGTGCTAATTCTAATTTAAAATCCAGTTTTATGACATTCCATTCATTTCCATGATGTTTGTTTCTCATTTGCAAAGTCAGATTAGAATCAAATCCAATGAGGTTTGTTGCAGAAGGTCAGATAAGACTGAAAAAGTATCTCCAGGCTTTTTTTCCTATGGAAACAAGTCTTCTAAATCATGTTGATTCTCGCAAAAAGTATCAGGAATGATTAGTAAACAGCAACTGTGTAGTCTTAATTTTACTTGTTTGGTCTGCGTCTTGTAGGATGAGCTTAAGTCCTCCAGACACATCTAAGGTAGTAAAAGCAGCAGTACCAAATTAAACCACAGCTGGCCCAGTTCCCTCTCTGATAATGGCCAATAATGGATCCAGGGGAGAGTATATGAACAAGGTAGGTATAAAAGTGGCACGTTCCTAACAAGCTTGCACAGCCTACAGCAATTTTTGGCACAGTGACTTCCCAAGGAAAAACGTGACATGCTTGTTTCTTACAGCAGAGTGCAAATCAAGAGTAATTGCATTGAAATTTTGTGGAGTTTTAAAAGGGTACACAACCAACAACAATAGGTGTATTTTTTTTCCTGTAGACCCATGCAAAATACTTGATTGTAATATCTTCCTGTCATTGTGAATTTCAAATTATGTTTAAAAATATGACATTTTCATGAAAAATACCTCTTTAACTTATGGCAGTAGTAACATAGTTAGAAAATAAATACTTTTGAAAGATAAATGATAATTATATTGAAATCTGGTAGCAGTTACTACATTTGAAATCAAATTATTGATAAAAAGAAATAATATTAAACTATCTTTAGTATTAATCACGTTTATGTTCCAACCATAACTTATATTGTAAACTTTAAAAGTGGCAGGTTTTTTTAAAAATGAATACACTGAATGAGATTTTTAGACACATCTGTTATTCACTAAGAAGTTTCATGATCGTTTACTGTCCATATAGTGCCCCAGGTGCAGATTGTGTGGATGGAGCTTTGCAAATACAAATTTAGACAAGGTTCCTGCCCTGAGAAATTTGGAGCCAATTTTGAATGACTGCAACACTAATAATTTAAGGATTAGGCACAGGAATAGGTGTAAAGAGACAGAGAAGGTCCAAAAGGTTACCTGAAGGAGATGGAATTTAACAGGACACCTGAAACTCACTTGATTCATAGGTGGAGCAAACGTGTTCTGAGAAGAAATACTCTCATGCAAAATTTCTTCAAAACAGTTTTTGAAGGACAGTGAAGGCCTTCACAAAATACAGGGCATAAGAGCTGATGTGCATATGAGCTGTTCATAACTGAAAATGATGATTTCCTCTGACCTGAGTTTCTTTCCTTTTTGCACAAAACTGGGCTGGCAAATAAATTCCTGAATTTATGGCTTTTGCCTTGCCCCAGACTAGCAAGGATTGCATGACTTGAGTTTTAATTTGCTGTAATCTAACCACTTCTATTTACAACCTTCAGGCCCAATTGGAGTGATTGCAGGGAAAGCCACACTTTTCTAGAAAAGGGCAGTCCTAAACCAGCTCTTTCCTCATCAAACACGCATTGGGGCTTGCACATTCCCTAGCCTTTTTCTTGGCTCTCTTTGTGAATTCTTTCTCTGTCCCTGGTTAGAAGGGGTTGGTTGTGCCTTGTGGCCTGTGGAAATGGTACAAAACGAGCCCTCTTCCCAAGGGCCTTATGGCTCTTCAGGCATCATTTGGGTTTTGTCACAGCTAATCTACAGAACATCTTGGACATGGACTTGGCAAAACTCTATGTGCTGGCGCTGCAAGAATTTGTTATTAAATGTTTAAATCACTGCTATCATAGAACCTGCAGATTACTTTTTCACCTCAAAATATAATGCTGACCACAATTCCTGTTTTTGTGCCATGAAATTTATGACTTCAGTATTTTAGAGATTAACCAATTTCAAAAATAATCTAAACCTGTGATTTTTTCTTGTTACAATCTCCTTTCTTCTCAGCATTAGAAATTGATCTTGATTTTTTTTAGCTAGTATGCAAGACACTTGCAGTCAGGTGAGACTGTGCCAAAAGTGTTGTGTAACATCAGAAAGAAAACTTATAACTTGCTAATTTGAAAGTATCATTTCACTTTTTAATTTTTTATTAGCAAACTAATTTTACATGATGAATGGAGTCAATTAGGTTATTTTTAAAAGTACACAGAGAAGGAAGGAAATGCCCCAGTTAAGAGAAATACAGAATGATAATAAACCATCTCCTGAAATGTATTTTGTTGGATATGTATAAGAAACAGGACAAATGTATACATATCATGTTAATGAGCTACAGTTACAAGCTAGGGGAAGGGTATGCAATGCTGTACAGTGTACTAGATATTTGACATCTTTGCTTTTGCTTTTCAGTATTTTATGGCTGTCTCTAGATACTTTGAAAAAAATACAGCATGAAATTACATAACTGTAAATCATAACTGGGCACCAATATAAAGCTGAATCCTTAGAAAAAGCTGCCATGACTGAAATGCAGTTAGTGTCATGAAAGCAAGTAGGGGCCTGTTAAATTATGCATTTTAACACAGCTGTCTTCAAAAGGACACAGATTAAAAGGATACAAGAAATTATACATGGAAACAGAAAAAAAAGAGTAAAAACTACAGAGACATTTTGTAAATTGTGCTTCTCTGGTGCCACCCAGACCACGGCTGGAAAGCTGAGATTTCTGCTAATAATAATAATATAGATTTATTCTTTGTTACAGTTTGGTATTCATATGAAAAAAAAACAACAACAAAGAAATAATTTAAAATTACCAACAGCAGATCACTCAGTCCCTATACTTCAGAGGATACAAAAAGACTTACATGAAATGTGTTTATTTCACAGTCCTGCTAATAAAAGGAAGGAAATATAACCTAGGAAATATTTGCATTTCCCACAATATACCGTTTCTGTAGAAAAAAATTAATTGTAGAGTGGAAATTGTTAATTTTTTGTCTGATTTTCTTAAAAATTGCGTTCTTTTTTGAAATCAGATCACAAAAACCCAACACAAAAAAAACAAAAGCAACACAAAAAAAAAGAAAACAAACAAACAAAAAAAAAAAAAGAGGAAAAGTGAGCAAGAAATGCTGGAAAAATACAGGATTCAACTAATGACACTGGAAATGAAGATGAACAATAACCACAGTGCCAAATGGCAAGTACAGTCTCTTCCTCTGGGCAAACTGAAACAAGCCAAGACAGCCCCAGTGCATAATCTTGTGAAGCTCTGGACCTGGCAGAGACAGCGCTTCAAGCACAGGGCTAAGGAGGAGCAAGCACAGCTGCAGCATACGCCCCTGTTCTGAGAAGTGGCCTTAAACATCCTTTCTGCACTCCAACCCAGCCTGGCTCTTTCTCCTACAAACCAAAGCTGTTTCTGCAAGTCTGTAGGAGAAAAGAGAGAGCAAAGAACCAATGAATCACTCTCTCATTGAGTGGCCATGAAAGCTATGTTTAGTTAAAACACTCTGGTTTTAAAACAGATTTAAATGGGCTCCAGCCTATTCATACCTCCCCTGTATAAAACTGATAAAAAGAAAACCCACCAACTGAAGTGTCACCTTCTAAGCTGAGCTCAGGTCCCATGCCCAGAAACAAAAGGCTTGCCTGCATGTTCAGTTTCCTCCAGTCACTTTCTAACCCAGTCTAAACCCTGACTTTATACTTATGTATAAAATGTATGCTTCATGTGAACCTGCAAACACCCTCTCTTAATTACCCAGGGCTGGAAGAGGGACTGTTCATTTGACAATGGAAATGCACCAGATCTCCATAGCTGAGGTCCATCCCTATAGACCTGGATATGCCCTGCAATTCTGGGCTCTCTCCAGTAAGGCTACAAGGTTCTGGTGAGCCCCCACTTTCCCAGGACTTTCCAACATGCCTGCGTTTTGCTCTTTATTTTTCCTGCCCTGAGCCCTTTTTTTCAACACACCCAATAAGCAGGGAGAGAGATGCACAATTTTCATCATGATGATCCAGGAAACAGGGATAATCCCATAGGAGAAAGCCAGATGGCATCACTTCTTGTCATCTCTATTCTGGCTCACCAGCAGGGAGACAGATTCCAGTCAAAATGGGGATCTGGAGGAGGATTTCCAGGGGAATTAGGGGCAGGGAGCACAGGGAGCTGATGTGACAGGTGAACACAAAACCCTGCAAGACGGGAGGAAGATGGGAGATAAAGAGACAGTGGACTGCTGGCAGCATTACAAGAAGGAACTTCAAGATTTCTCTTACTGTTTTTTTCTCTGTGAAATTTTGTAATAATGTAGGAAAGGTGGGTTTAGGTTTAGGAGTGAGGTATGTGTATCTGTGAATGTAAAATTTGAAAAGCAACCTATGCCTGGAAAATTATGACAGTAGCATAACATA
Source organism: Promerops cafer (assembly GCA_013398275.1). NCBI lineage: Eukaryota > Metazoa > Chordata > Aves > Passeriformes > Nectariniidae > Promerops > Promerops cafer. The sequence continues at coordinate 191,910 of VZSE01013513.1, forward strand.
TATCACAAGCCTTTCTCAGGGTAGTTGTTTTATTATGTCTTCGGAAGGGTACCTATGAGATATATATTTAATTTGTGTCTCTGTCTGAAGCTAACTGAAGCTTCTTCCCAAAGGCAAAGGAATCAAGGCGTGAATCCATGTCTGATAGATGCAGAATTAGGATGGTAATCTCCAGCATTGAAAGTAATAGGACAACAGGAGATAGAAGCTAGCAAACATCTTAAAACCAAAGAAACATTTTAATATTTATGAAATACTCCTTTATCTCCCCTGGAAAATGTCTAGAACTGCATAAAGTGTATTGTACTTCAATGTGCATGACTTAAAGATGGCTTAAGAGTTCTACTTTAGTAACAGAATATATAATCAAGACTTTCAAAAAGGATTTCTATCTTAGAGAACCTATGTTGCCAGAAGGTATGTTTTCTGGCAAAGAAATTGTTTGTACAGACTGTTTACCAGGTTGTTTACTTCCACTGATTAGTGTGTAGCAACTTCATAGTTAGCAACTGGGGAATAAGATGCTACTTTAATGGCAATTTCCTGACAGTTTTCTAAAGCAGGTATCTATCTTGATCTCATGAATATATTGTAAAAAGTTTGTATTTTGTCCAAAAGTTTTGGCCCTAATTAGTAGGAAATAAAAAAATGATGTTTCTATGTAAATATATCTAGGTACACCCTACTGGTCTATGAATAGAGTTGGATCTCTGAGAGAGAGATAAAGTAACACAGGAGTCGCTGACCTTGCTTTGTCTGTTGTTCCTTTTAGTAGGAATCCATCAGTATTTCCAGATCTAATATTTGAAATCATACAGAAGTTTGTTAATTATTTTTCTGACCCTTGATATGAAATAAAGAGATCAAAAGCTATTAAGTACTAAACACAATTAGGAAATACTACAACAGATGAAATTTCCTCATTAATTTGAAATATCAGATAAAATATTTCTGGCATGTACATACTACTATTACCATTTCAAAATCTGGTCTTGCAGAAGTGAGAGGCAAGTCAAGCTTCTGTACAGTGACTACACCTACAATGAATAATTCAGTTGCAAGAGCACGTGAGTCATGTTAAGATTTCACCTGGCTGCCTATTCCCTGGGATAAAGGCTTTAGCAGATGCACTGCTACCCAGGGGAAGGTGTGGCTGCTGCCTTCCTTTTTACAAAATATAAGTATTGATGTGGTCTGATTTCATTAATAAGCTCAGATATAACTAGAACAGACCATTGGTATAAAATTCCTTTGGGGGAATGGTACAGAATTGTATTCTGAGATATCACAAGAACATCCCCCAATAGCTTATTGGAGCTATAATTAGTCTCACTAAAAAACGTGGCACAATTGCCCTGAGATGGTGTCCAGCCCTGGTCCTGCACTAGGGAAGATAGATGGGGACAGAACAGCTACAGAAGTGACATCTCACATTTCCAGTGAAAGGCAAAATCAAATCTGGTATTACACAGAAGGAGCACTTGAATACTTCTCCTGGGAAAGATGGCCAAACTCTTTGAGACTTCAAAGTGAACACCAATAAACTTCAACAACAAGCCAACTGGCTCCCTGCCAGCCTCTCAGAGACCTTCACAGAGCATCTTCTGGGCAAAGCACTAGACCACCTACAGACTCTGCACCGTGAAAAGCAATCTTTCCCCACAAATTTACAAGCACAAAATGTTAGAATAGCATTCATTAACCTTAAGATTCAAAAAACTGTTTTTCTGGCAATCTGAAGTAATTGGATTGCCAGAAAATTAGAGTCCAGAGGAAGGCCACTAAGCTGATTAGAGGGATGGAGATCTCTCATATGAGCAAAGACTCAGAGAATTGGAATTATTCAGCATGAAAAAGAGATGGCTTTGGGGTGACCTAATTGTGGCCTTCCAGTAACCTGAAGGGAGCCTGCAAGAAAGGTGGAGAGAGACTTTTTACAAGGCATGTAGTGACAGGACTAGGGGGAATGGCTTCAAACTGGAAGAGAATACATTTAGATTAGATGGTAGGAAAAAATTCTTTACTCTGTGGGTGGTGAGGCACTGGAAAAGGTTGTCCAGAGAAGTTGTGGATGCCCCATCTGTGGAAGTGTTCAAGGCCAAGCTGGATGGGGTTCTGAGCTACCTGTTTTAGTGGAAGTTGCCCCATCCATGACAGGGGGATTGGAACTAGAGTATATTCAAGGTATTCTTTAACCCAGGCCATTCTATGGTTCTATGATTCTATTCTACTACACAAAACCTATTTAAAACCATTCTGTACTTAAGGATTTTTAACACTTTGAATAAAACAGACATTTAGAAATCATGGTAGATGTGCCACAAACTACACCTGTGTTTTGAAAGGCCCTCATATCCATGTTGATATATAATGTAACGGCCATATCTTCATATACCAATTTCTGACCACTCTGTTGCATATGTGCCAGTAAGTTCAGTGTGTGTGGGTATGTTGATGGAATGTTCACATAAATTCACTGGTATAGCCTACTGTTACAATACTTTACTTGCCAATATAAACAGTTTTAGTGGAATATGCAATAAAAATATACTTATTGTTATGAGGGCGACAGGAGGAGATTTCTGTTGTCTTCAAGGTTTTAATTTTCAACTACAGGACATGTTTCTCAAAGGTGGTTTTTTTAACTAATTACAGAATTTGGCCAATTACAGAATCACAGAATGGATACGATTGGAAGGGACCACAATGGTTCATCTGGTCCAATCTCTGCTCATGCAGGACCTTCCTAGAGCATGTGCCACAAGATTGCATCCAGACAGCTCCTGAATATTTCCAGTGAGGGAGACTCCACAACCTCTCTGGGCAGTCTGTTCGATTGTATGGTCACTTGCATACTAAAGAAGTTCTTCTTCACCCTTGGTGGAGGAAGGCCACTTCTCCACCAAGAAGAAGTGGAATTTCCCGTGAATCAGTTTCTGCCCACTGCCTCTTGTCCTATTTGTTGGACAATTGCTGTACACTTGCTGAGATGGAAAATAATAAGTCCCTGAAATGCAGCTGACAACACACGATACAATGACATAAATTTAAATATTGAACATTTAACATTGTTTAATAATTTCCTTTCTGGAAAAAGGTACAAATTTAAGTATACTTATAACTGCTTAATTAGACCTGAGTATATGAGCAGATAAATTTGATAGAGATGAAGAATATAACTGTAATCGGACTGGTGTCTGAACAGAAGCTTTCCAACCAAATGCAATGCAAATGTCAGTTAGCAGAATAGTCAGAGATACTTTTCCCATTAGACCTTAGATAAAAGGAACGTCTAAGTTTTGTGCTGTGAATAACATCTTCAATGACCTGCTTTACACTGACAGTAAAACTGTTTGCCTAATTTAGATGATGTGACAATATTGCTCTTGCCTATCCAATAAGGCAGCTAACCTATTGATCAAATGCTCCTTCCAGTATTACATTAAAAGTGTAACCACTTGCCTATTTTTTAACTGAAAATACATTATTGCCTGTAATTCCTAATTTGCAAGTGACCATAGCATTGCAGATAGTCACATAGTCACATTTCTCTAACAGTGAGAAGGGAAACACAAAGTAAGAGATAGTGTCAAGAGTTGTGTTTAATTTCAAGTCACTTCAGAATATTTCTCATTCCTTTTGTTATTACCAGTCACAGAAAGGTGAAATACAATTATTTTCAAAATTTCTTAGTCCCTCTGTGACATTTAAGTACTCTAGTTGTGTGTTCCAAACAACATTTTTTTCATCACTACTCATTTTTTGATTCAAGTCATGATAAGAAAGGCAGATATTTCAGCATGGATTCTCACTGTCACTCAGTACACATGTTCTGCCAACATTTTATGCAGCTTTGGATGTTATGCAATATAAAGATATTTTTAAAATATATGTATATTATCTTTTTGAATTCCCTGACCAAAAAAATGTCCTAATCTTGAAAACAATTATGTGCATAAGAAATACCAGTAATCTTAGTTTAGCATGTGAAGAAATGTTTTCAAAGCTAGAGGACACGAGTGTGCTTGAATTTAAACTACATCAATATTCATGGGATAATATACAAAAAGTATAAATTATAAAATGGAGTATGTATAAGCTTTCATGTATGCGGGCTTGCAGCACATGAGAAACATCCATAACAAACTTATTTCCATACCATAGGGCTGGTTCCTGGTTAGAAAAGAGCTTCAGCATACTCTGATTCTTATACCTATTCACTTGACACTGGTACAAACTTTCAGATCAAGAAAGTAGTATGTACAAGCATATAATCATAGAAATTCACTTCATCTTAGTCAATAAAAAGCTAATTTTTTTACATTAGGTCTTTCACATGAAGTCTTCACTCCTTCCCCTCAACAATAAATCCACAGAATGCTGAAGAAAGCTCAGTTCTCCAAAACTGAACTCCTTTTATACTTTAGTCAGGAAAAATCCCCAACTCTTATAAGGTTTTGCTTTTTACTATAAGAAGTCTTTAAGATCATAAATATTAGCTAAAACTGTCTTGCAATGATAGATTCACTACATAAATCCAGCTGTTGAACACATTTCTTTCAAAGAAGAAATATATTAGAAATGGGGGTTTTGCTGACCACAAGAAAAATTTTCAAAAACTCCTTCACAATTTCAGTTTATTTACATTGCAATTTAAACCCCCAGATAAATAGAAATAAATCAGCAATTGACCAGTTAAACCAAGTACAGTTCCAGCAATGTGGGTTGGTAGATTAAAACATGAATTAATAAACTACATTTTCATCATGTTTGTAAAAAGATTTTTAGAAATTTAGGAGTATGACTCATATTCAAAGGCATTAACCTATCATAGATTTCAAGGTCAGAAGGGACTATTATTTTACAAAGGTTCAAACGCTGTAATCTGCATCAAGCCCATAACTACTATTTGAAATATACTAGTGTCAAATAATCCATAAATTAAAAGTACAGAATGTGCTGGCTAATAGGACTAGGCCACTCTGAGTGCTTTAATCACTAAGCTCCCTCTTGATTCCTCACACTCTCGATTCCTGACCAAGTAGGGCCCAGCCTCAATAGGAAATGTGGCTCCACCCCAATTAACCTGATATTTAGGGCAGTTGTAGAGGAAATAAAAAATATGTGGCCTTAATTATGCTAAGGCTGGGGAAGGCATTAATTTACGATATCCTATAACTATTTTAGTTAAGTACCTGTCTACTTGCCTTGGTCTTCTGTGGGCACTGTGTGTAGCCAGTCCTGCTCAGGTCTACCATGGAGCAATTAAGTTGCCTGTTCCAAATTTCCTCTTGAAATGATGGCTTAGGGCATCTCTAGAAAAGAACAAGCTCAGTGTTCCTCAGAATAGCAAAAATTGATATTTGTAATGTCCCCTGTATTTAAATATGTTATAAAACAACATTAATATTTCAAATGCTCCATGGCAAATTATTTCAATATCTTTGATACAAGATTGGAAAACATTGCCTTGTAAAAATTAAAATTGTATATCACCCTTGAAGGCTGGAGTGTGACTTCATAAGGATTTTATTTATACACAACCATCTATTTATTACCTAGCCAGCAACTTTAGCTGTAGCTTGTTATGAGTGTTTTTAACTGGTGACTGTGTCCAGTAATAGGAATTAATCATTTTGTTTTCAGAAAAACCTCAGAAAATATGAGAAACAGTATTTTTAAAAATTTTTATTTTGTATAAATAGAAAGATCTCCTAAGGCATGCAAAAGTACAAATTTCGTGCTCATAAATTATTTTCAAAACACTAACATTTTCAGAACATTAAAGGTACATCACCTAATTTACAGATATAAAGGAAGCTGATACTCAACTACCTATTAATGCAATAAAAAACAAATTAGAAGTTTTCATTAAGTGTTAAAATAATACAAACTCTTGTATATTTTGTCATCTCCCCCTTAATCATGCAATATTATAGCACACAGATTTCTGTACAGGTGTATAATCTTTAATACCATATTTACAACATAATTTTAAAATTATGTACATCTCATAAGAGACAATAGCAGGAATGATAATGTTGGCTATTATTTATTTGTGAAAAAACCCGTGCCAAATGTGTTTAATATGTTTTACTGTTTTATTACTCTGTTGACAATATAAATGCACAATTTTAAAACTGAACACTTCCAAATGACTTCATTTTTCCTAAGGAAAGTGTGGTTTTCAAAGGGTGCTATTGTTATAATTCTGATCTTTAGGCCCTTGCATACACCTGCAATTAGAACCTTGGCAAAAGTCTATTATTTTGTGACATTTGAGATTCTTCTGTATAACTGTACTCGACCAATTTGTATTTTTAACTCATGTAACAATTCTATGAGACTCAATATTTCTCATGTTAGAAAGGCCTTGAAATGAACCCATATTGAGCAGTTTCACACTTCATAGGAATTTGATTTACTGTAAGTCTTAAGGAATGTTTCTTATTACAGATATACTGAATTTATTTTCAGAAATATGTGTCTTAATAATAGTTTTTGACACAGAAAACACAAAAAAAAGATGATAACCCAAAGATGTGAAAAATGATCCAAAAAAAGAAAGTTAAGAGAGTTTTGTAAATTAAGTATGCATTGAGACAAATCTTCTAATTCTGTCCAATCTTTTTAATTATAGAATTTAAAATCATAACTAATGTGCTCTTCTTTTTCTTATTACCATTGCTTGACTACTTTGTTGGTGCTGACCTGTAAATACTTCTCTTATGTACCTACATGGTTGCCCTGGCAGAGCCAAGGTGTTTAGGCATTTCCCACAAAAATTCTAGCTGCACCTGGAAAGAGGAACTTTACAGGTCATAGTAGGTAATCACTCAGTTGTTAATCACTGGAAATGTGGCAGCTCTCAAAGATTATGTTTTTGTCACATTACTCTGCCTTTGCAGAAAGCCTCTGCTAAAAGTTACTTCTAAGTGCCATAAAAACCAGCACTGGAAGTTTCATCATTTTTTTCTGGAGGACTCCTTTACCAGTGGATTGCATCAGAGTCAGCCTTGAAAGCAGGGAAACTGTGCAGCTCTGCCTTCTCACTGCTTTTGTAGAAGTCCAGCTCTTAAAACTGTGAGTGGTGCAGACTGTCTTTACATGCACGTAGGATAGGATCTCTTGTAAGCAGCTGGTGCTGTTCTTGCACCTGGGTTGTGTTTGCCTCCACTTGCCACAAGCCATGCTGGCCCTCCACTGCCATCCCCAGCCCCTCTTGTAGACCTGTGCAAAGGCTGGGAATGTTTCATGTACACAGAAATGACTTGTTCTGGGTAAAAAAAACCCACAACACTTAAGCTAACTTTAGGCAGATTGCTTTTTCACCCTGACCAAGTATTTTGCTGCTTTAGATACAATGACTGCCCACATTCAAACGTAATTGCTCATGATGCTTTGAGGTTCTAGTGCAAAATCTCACAGCTGGGTGAGGTTCAGCTTTCTCACCAAGCTGGCATGACTGAGCTTGCCTTGCTGAACTCATCAGAAATGATATCTCTTGCTGCAACTCTCTTAAATTTGTTCAAAACATCTCTTCACCAACTGAATGTATTTGTTTTAAAATTATATATTTTAGATTTTATTAGAATAAATAATACCATACACTTATAAAATCTCATGGTGTTCTGCTGTTAATGGTTAGACTATTCAAATGTGATATAGCACATTCGAAAAGAAAATAAGCTTGTAGGAACCACCTATGCATTTCTCCAGTTCTAGTAAGAGTGAGATGACAGTTTCACATACCTGAGGTACACAGAGAGTTTGACAGTCTTTGACTAAAAACATTCACATGAAAATCAAGCAAAGAAAAAGAGAAAATCCCTATAGTATCATGTCTCTTGTTTGTTTTTTTGTGTTTTTTTTTTTTTGATTTTTTACCTAACCAAAGTCATAAGAATATATGCATATGCTAGTGAGGGTACAGACCCTTGAATTTGCCTTCTGTAGGCAAGACAAGTCTAACCTGAACTTTGTTTTCCTTTCAGTCTACTTGCCTGCTTACAGACTGGAAACTACTTAAACTGAATTGGTTGGACTGCTGAATAATGCACAAACCACTGTGTTGGCTTAACCCTGCAGTGCCTCATTGGGCAACAGAGGGCATCAATCGAGGTGAAAATGCAGTTGCTACCATGGGGCCAGTGGTTTCATACCAGCTGAAAACAGCACATGTGATGAACAAAACTGGTCCTCCCCATCCCATTTATAAAAATGCCTCAGGGGTCTATGTTAACACACACAGGGGAGAAGTGCTGAGAGCTTTTTGAACTCTACCACCAACATTAAGCCACCTTCTTTTTCTTCTGTTTAGAAGAGGAGGGGGACAGGAATTTTGATATGGAGGTGTTCTCCTCTCTTTGTTGGCACGTGCTGGGGTTCTCCTGGAGTCTCTTTCAAGCCTGTGAATACCACTCCTGAAATGGGGAGATGTGCTGGCTACCAGGTGAGCTGAGGCACTCCTGTCTGCCCTGGGGCTGAGATTCCATTAGGCAAACACTCCCTGCTCATTACTAAAGAAAGGAGGCAGAACAAACATGAAAAAGGCCTTCACTACTCCTTCTCTACCTTCCATTCTTCCTTTTTTCTTCCTTTGCAACTTTCTGTCTTTTTTTTGCAACTTTCCTCCTTGTTTTCATATCTCAGTTTTTGTGAATCATGTCCCTAGCTTACACTGAGACATTTTTCAAAGGAATATTTATTTCTTCTCCACTACTGAAAAGAAAAAAGTCTTTTTTTTTTTTTTTTTTAAAGTTGGCTTTTCAATGGAACTTTATTTTGCTTTGGTACAATTTTTCTTGCTTCCTAATTGTTTTCATATTTCCATATTCTTTGATTCATCTATTTTATTTTGTTTCTTGTCCAGTCTTGTTACCTCACTTTCTCTAGTCATTCATTCCTTTTGTCTCCTTTCTGAATTTCTTCCCCACCTGTTCATTCATATTATAGCTCTTCTCTCATATTCCCTTTTTGCTCTTATCCCTCCTCTAATTTCTCTGTAGTTAATTTTTTCATAATTTTCAAGCAGAGTCCTGAATGGCTTGCTCAGCCTTTCAGTCTCTGGGGATAGGAAGGGAGAGGACTGGGAGGAGAGAAAATGAGGAAGGAGGTTGACTTGAGCACACTGTTGTCCTACAGGAAAAAGAAATGCTATCTTTGCAAAGTCCGTAAACACAGTTTGACTGACTCACTGTACGCCATACTGAGCAGCAGCCTCCTTTCCTAGGATAATGAGAGCCTTGGAGGGATGGTGGTTCCCTGAAGTATGAAAACATGAAAGAGGACTTCCCCAAAGCCATTGGGTGGAGCACAAAGGATGTGGAAAGACTGGAGGGCTGGAGAGTAAAGATGATGATAGATAAAGGTGAGGAATTCAAACACCATGAATATCAGCAATTGAATAAGGTGGCACTATAAATTTTTTGGCTTCATTGACCATCAGCTGGTGAGGCCGGGGGAGTTTTGTATCTGTGAATCTGAATAAGACCAATGCTGTGAATTCTGTCATGAATTCCTATATCAGTATACAATAGCCAAGCAAAAAGATGTGCATATTACAAACCCACTTCATATAAGTTTAACTGGAAAAAAAGGACATTTTTAATCTTAAATGTCTGAGATATAAACTTCTTTACTGCAGGTACAGGCTTAGTTTTTACAGATGGATAAACAATACTGTATAAAATACCTTAGTAATACTGATGAGTCATTTCAGGGATCTCTACTTGTGTGTTTGATCACTGCCATTTATGTCAATAAGGTCTGATTTCTGTATTCATCCTTTTTTCTTTCTTTTTCTCCGTTCTAATACCAGTTATTTGGGTGGTTTAATAAATACAGCTGTATGTTACTGATTACTCACTCATATTTTCTTCCTTTTCTTCCTTCCTGCACCCTGATTAGCACATTTTTGTTGCAGCTCCCTGTAATGGAAAACTATGAAAAAATGTCTTTCCCCTTAAAAATTTCTCACTAATTTTTTTATGAGAAAGAAACATGTGAGATGATTGTGGTCTTGTTCATGTGTCATCCTCACATTTTTACTTAGCTTTCTAAAAAGTGAGGACAAAGTCATAAAATAAAAACATCTAATTTGCATTTATTTTACAAAGATTTGAATTTCTATTAAAAGCTTTAAGAAGCAGTGTCAGGCCCATAAGGAGGACTGTCATCACCATATTTCTGATACTGAAATCCAGCAAAATAGTGGTTTATAATCTCACCTGAAATCTGAAGGACCAACCCTTTGTTCTAATGTTCAGTTTAATTCTTCATGTGAAAACTCTAGAACAAGTTTCAAGATGGAAAATCCAGGAAGGATTGGAAGACAGTTCATGCTGTCCATACAGTCATGCACCCTCACAATGCAGGTCTCTGTCTGCTGGATCTACATATGTCAATGAGAGAGAAATATATGTGCAGATAATATTACCGATAGTATAATATTCTAATATAATTTTACAGGCCTGCTTAATTTTCTTATAGTTAGCTAAAGGTCTTTTATTCTGTGGTAGTCAACAATGCAACAATGTAAAGATAAAAGCTTTTCAACATCATTTGCTCGTAGCAACACAATGAAGAAGGAAATTAAAACAGTTTAATTTTGTTTTTTTAATAAGACGTTCATTCTTTTGAATATCAGACAAAAGTAAAGATCAAATGAAAGACAAAAAAGATACATAAACCAAACTGATTACAAGAAAGGGTATAAATTAATTAGGCCAAAAAGTGTTTTTGTTTTGCAGCCATATTTCTCCATAATCTCAAAAAACATCTGAAATAATAAATGTTAAACGTGTGCCAAAACTAACGCGCATGTATCAACTTGTCTATGCTTACAAATGGAATAATTTAAGCACACCATGGCAAGGGAATTAGAGAAATAAAGAAACAACCACGCCTATCCTTGTAAAGCATGTAAAACTGAATAGCGTGGAAGAGCATGAGTGAGTGAAAGAAAATTCTATGTGCATGTATATAAGCTACTTAAGGTGATGATATTAAATTAATGTATCGCTAACGCAGGGTGGATGAGGTGGACCTGGTCAGCTTCCTCTTTCCATGACAAAATAAGATCTGATCAACGCATTAATTAAACAAGCGTTTCATCTGTTAATTACTCTGTTATTGTCAGAGTTTTAACAATTCTTGTGAATGCCAGCCACAATGCTGAGATTTTACAGGAAAGATCCTTATGACATCAAACTCATATAACTGCAAGATTTTAATATGGGATGGAGTCAGGATAAAGGAACTCTAAGTGAATACTTCTGGAATTATAAATTTATCCAAGATGTACTCCACACAATGCAGAAGTCACAAAGGGTCTTCTTTTGTGGTTTCTGTAGCCACCAAACCAGAACATCATAACAAAAGTTTATAGAACTTGAAAATTATCACAGTCAGAAGAGTGTCTCTTCTTGAATGGCAAAACATCGAGACTGAGATATCTAATTCCATGTTCAAAGTTTTGCCTTAGTAATGCAAGGCAATGTTAAATTTTTTTTAAAGTTGGACACATATTTGGAGATTCTTTTTGAGCATTATGAAGCAGATGGGAAAAAAAAATGACCAAATGTAAGTCATCTGGAAGTCGTAGTCAAGGTGAAATATGTGCAGTTATCAATAATTATATGCTTGTTATGCAATTTGAAAACAGCTTTTTGAGTATAAAAATTCTATGTATATTCTAGCACATATAGTACCACTTAGTAGTGCTCCAACATCAAGCAGAGAACCCCAGCCATGTCCTGCTGGAAAAAAAAATAAATCATCCCACATTCCCACCATCTCTCCTTCTCCTCTGTGTCCTGATTTCCACTGGATGGGAACTTGTGCATGTGGACAGCCCTTTGTATGACAAGAGGTTGCAATATATTTCTCGGGACAAGCACAAGGCCAAGACTGCAGGAAGCTCTGGGGACACCCAAGCTCACTAGTTAAATCATAGAATCACAGAATGGCCTGATTTGGAAGGGACCTTAAAGTTCTCTAGTTCCAAGCAACCTGCAATGAACAGGGACACCTTCCACTAGACCAGGTTGCTCAGAGTCCATCCAACTTGGCCTTGAACACTTCCAGGGATGGGGCATCCACAACTTCTCTGGACAACCTGTTTGAGTGTCTCAGCATGAGCACAGTAAAGAATTTTTTCCTAAACTCTAACCTAAACCTATTCTCTTTCAGTGGGAAGTAATTTCCCCTTATCTTGTCACTACATGCCCTTGTAAAAAGTCTCTCTCCATCTTTCTTGTAGCCTCCCTTCAGGCATTGGAAAGATGCAATTAGGTCATCCCAAAGCCTTCTCTTTTCCAAGCTGAATATCCCAGAGAATGTACTGTTATCTAATACTAAAATTTTGCCAAGCATAAAAATGTTTCTTCTTTCTTCAATTATCATTAGACGTTTCAGTTGGGGTCATTGTCTTTGGTTTCATGTAGTATACAGAATGTAAATCTCCATTCAAAATTATAAGAACCTAAACAGAAAAAAAAGCTGCAGTACTGATCTTTTGCCTTTCCTACATTTTGGGTCAGCTCCTCTATCAACAGGCTCAGTAATTTGTGTTTAAGTAATACTTTTGGGCTTAGGAAGTAATTATTCGTAAAGGTTTCTGGTCTTGGTTTAAGGTCTTCAGCAGCATGAGTTTCCAACTCCTTCACCCTTCTTTTTTTAGCATGTTGAGCTTTTACAATCTCTCACCATGCATAGTATCTACCAATTTGCAAATCCTAAGTGCAGCTTTTTAGCTGTTGCTTTTAAATTCTTTACCGTAAGGATTAAGTGCTTTGTTCTAGTAGTGTTCTTACCAGCATTGGATACAGATATAAACTTTCTGTCTTTTTCTCCCAATCTCCATATTATATCTGAGGGTCATATTAACTCTGCTTTGTTGACTGCTAGCATTGGAAAATTGTGTTCAGTTGCTGCTTCTGTATAATTCCTCCACTACAACAGAAAAAAGGCCAAGGTTCTCCACACTTCGTCACTGTTTTTATTGGTATGACCTGCCTTCAGCAATCCCACGTCCCTGAAACCAGAGGGAAAGTCTGGTGCCAGGAAGGCTTACCTTCAGTGGAGGAGGATCAGGTCAAGGAACATTTAAACACCCTGAACATACACAGTTTCATGGCACCAAGTGCTGAGGGAGCTGGCTGATGACATTCCAAAGCCACTCCTGATAGTCTTTGAAAGGTTGTGGGTATTGTGGGAGGTTCCCAAGGCTTGGAAGAAAGCAAATGTTATTCCTATCTTCAAGAAGGTCAAGCAGGAGGATTACAGGCTGGTAAGACTCACCTCAATCCCATGGAAGGTGATTGACCATGTAATCCTGGAAGCCATACCCAAACATATTAAAGATAAGAATGTGACTGGAAGGAGTCAACATGGATTTATGAGACACATCCTGCCTGACCAACCTGATGAAGTGACGACCTTGCTGGACAAGGAAAAAAAAAAACAGTGAAATATTGTTTGCTTTGACTTTAGCAAGGCTTTTGACACTGTTTCCCATAACATCCTTAGATGAAACACTGAAGTATGGGCTAGATGAGTGGACAGTGAGGTAGATTGAAAACTGGCTCAACTTCTGGGCTCAAAGGGTTGCAATCAGATGCCCAAAGTCCAGCTGAAGGCCAGGCAGTACTGGGATACCTCAGGCTGGCACTGAGGGATCTGATACTGCTAAACATCTTCATTAGTGACCTGGACAGTGGGACAAAGTCATAGGTAGGACAGAGTGTGGATCCTCTGCAAATTTACAGATGATCCAAAACAGAGGAGGAGCTGATACACAAGAGGGTCATGCCACCATCCAGATGGGATGGGGCCAGGGGCAGACAGTCCAGCAGAGAGCTACAAAAGTGATTAATGTCTGCACTCAGAGGGTGAGAGAGTTGCACCTTCTGAGTCTGGAGAAGTCCCAGGTGGAATCTTGTCAATGTGCATAAACACCTGATGGTTGGAACAAAGGAAGGACCCAGGCTGTTCTCAGTGATACAAGGGACAATGACAAAATGAAATGCAGGAAATTTCACTTAAGTGAAAGAAAAAGCTTTTTTACTATGAGAGTAATCAAGCAGTGGCAGAGGTTGCCCAGGGAGTTGGTAGAGTCTCCTTCTTTGGAGATATTCAAAATCCAGATGGACACAGTCCTGAGGAACCTGCTCCAGCTGGCCCTGCTCTGAATACAAGGTTTGGATGAAATGATCTCCAGAGGTATATTCCAACCTCAGTCATTCCGTGATTTTGTGGTTCTGTAAATGACAGGATATAGGTTCAGTAATTGACAGGATATAGTACTACTTTTAGTATTATAGATTAGTATTATAGTATTATTATAGTAGATTAGTATTATAATATTATTATAGTATTGTTGGGTGCAGCCTAACTCTGTTCTTCCAGCAAATAGGCACTTTTTATTTTAATGTAATTTATTTTTTTTTTATTTTCAAGATGTGGTACAAGTAGAAGAAAATTTTAAAAGCCTTTAGGGGTAATTTCCATAGTCTTTATTAATTGCCAGTTGCCCTCAGATGCCACAGCTAATATTATAAGGGTATTCCATTCCTGGAAAAATTGTTACATGAAACACTTAAAACCAAACATGTTAGGGCCAGAAAAAATAATAGGACAACAATAAAAATAGAAGGTTAAAGAGCTTTAAAGCTGGGTACAAGATGCTTTCACATAAAGTGACAGGGAAAGTAGGAGTGATAAGTTACTAAAAAGGAAAAATAAAAGTTTATGTGTTCATTTTTAAGACCCCAATATTTTATATACTTTTCCCCCCCAAAACAATAAAATACATATTTGCTTGATTTTACAGTATCTAATATAGGACAATAAGCTGGGATCCCTAGACAGGTAGTGACTGAGAGTAGAGGTGAGCATCTCCCACAGGTGAATCCCCCCAACATCAACCATTTTTGCAGGGGGACTATCTTATCCTACAGAGGAGTGAGGAAATTTGGGAAAACGTGTTCATGACTTATGGAGAATTCAGTATCTAAACGTGAGAAGACTCTTAGACAGACTCTTTCAAACCAACACAGACCAGAATTAAAAGCTTCTAGTAATTTCAGGTGACTGGAAACAAAATAAATGATTTGTAGTTTTACGAAAGCTGTTTCGAGATAATTATTTGTCTGAATTATGGTAGGATAAAGACTGGGTAGCAACATGTTTCTGAGCATGTATATCTCAAAAATAATCTCAGAAGTGGCTCGAGGCACCTCAACAATGTAGGCAAAACTAGGTGGTGGCAAAGGGCATTTCACATGCGAGTGAGTTGGGCTGGAGGAATCTGGGAGTTGAAATAGGCACTGTATATCTGCTGAGGTAGGAAGGTTGAGGGCCTCAGGAAACACTAGGGAAGCAGCAAAGGAGGAAACAGGAAAGGCCTGTGGGGATTATGGGGGCTGGGAGAGCTCAGCGACTTTCCAGGCTTTCCTCTCCCAGAAGATAGGGAGAGGCCCTAGACAGGCCATGGATGTTTCAGAAGGCCGTAGAGTGTCAAAAGGGTCCAGAATCCTTTTCCCACTTTTGTCCTTGAGACAAACCCCCGTTTACAAGCTGATTTTATTTAAAAATCACAGATAGCAGCCCACATAACCTCCCATACAGAGTTTTATTGAAGGGTTATATGAGTTATCCTCCCATACTTGGTGCCATGTTGTGTGCTAGACACATCTGCTCCTGACATGGGAAAGAGGAAAGGATGAAGCTGGGCTGGGGGCTCAGGGACAGAGGGGGGACAGAAGGGGGCTGCTAACCTTCAAATAAAGCCTGAGTGATAAGCAGAGCAAGATGCAACAGCTCTTGCAAGAAGGAGCTAATACCAGCTGCTGACCATGGATTTGAACTGGTTCTTTGGAGACAACAGCTGCCAAATTTAGTGTATGTAGACAGGCCTGGATAGTCATCCACTTCCTCTGTCTCTTACAAAGAGTTTAACACTGTCCCAGAAGTTTGCCACCTTATGTACCTGCTTTTTTTTCTCTATCCTAAAGCCAGCTGTGCAATAAGCATTTGTAAAACTTAGGAATAGATGTAATTTAAAAGAAAATCAGTGGAGCAAGAAATATTCTATGTGTATTCCTGTGTGTAGCAAAATTTGGCAGGAGATCAATATTCCCTAACCACCAGGGAAGTCACCCATACAACTGCAGGTATGTCAGCAAGGATGTTACATGATTTTCAATGTAAGCTATACAACATCTTTACAAAAATCTCTAAGAATATACACTCAAGACTCCATTTGATTGACTCTGAATACCAATGCCAGTGTTGTCTTAGCTTCTGAATAATTTCTATATTTCCTTAAAAAATGTTTAAGAGATATGCGTAAGGATAAAATTTCAATACAATTCAGCTAAACAGCTTTCCTTTCCCCTGTCTTCCTGAAGACATTCTTAATGGTCTTGGTTAAGGTCATATCTGGCCTTGCAGAATGCATGGTATATGGAAGGTATATGCATGGTATATGGAAGGTATCCATCTTGTTTTTTTTCAGACTGCACCCCTTGTCAGACTAGTGTTCATCACATATACAGGACTAGTACCAGTTCTGGCAAACCCTGTTTTGCAGTCCTGAAGTCAACTGAAGAGTTAGGTAAACATATAGAGAAATAACCTTAAAGACTTAAACTAGTTCTAAAAGTACAGATGTTAGTTATACCTGACACCAAATCATTCAAGTTAAGATCAGTAAACGTGAAATTATATATTATCTGCTCATCTTTCTTAAATCAATAATGCAAACAGTTTCTTTTGCTTGAAATGAAGTAATCTCTCAATATTTTAATTGCTTTTGTTCTTTACTGGCCACAGAAAACTGAGAAGGATCCAAATGTAAACAAACTTACTGGCCACAGAGAACTGAGGAGAATCCAAATGTAAACAATCTAATTGGGAAATTTTCTTTTAGAAACATTAGCTAATCAGGTATGCAATTTTTTCTTATATTGTGGACAGCGCAGTAGCATTAGGGAGATCACAGGCCATATTTTCTCTTAAAATGTAAATTTCAGAACACAGAATGAAACCATTTGTAGTACCATTTAAAGAGTATTTTTTTTAATATTACGGAGTTAAATTAAGAAGGTAATAAAGAAAAAACTCTCTGAAGCACTTTTCCCTAAAACTTTTCACTCTGATACATAAGAGTTTGACCACGAGTGTATACTTTTGAACAGAAATAAAGAAATAGAGTACTCATCTCATCTAATCATCTTCTAATTGATACTCTAGGAAAGCCCTCATTATTTCATCCCATATTTAGTGAAACAACATCTCTTTTGCAAACCTTCTCTATTACTTTTGGTAACAATTCTAGATGCATAGAGAACAGTAACAATAAGAAAGTCAAAGTACTGCCTGTATATTAACCTGTCCCATGTATTGGTACCGTTGTGTCTTTTAACTGTACTCACAGAAGCACCATTTAATTAAAACAAATATGTCACTGGCATTTCATCGATATTCCTATTTACACTAACTGAATTTGCCTAATGACAGTAACCCACATTTACAGAAGTTCACATGAGCTGACAGACAAAAAAAAAATAGAAAAGAAGGAACACTTTGCAATATGTTAAAACTTTGTGAAATGAAGGATCACTATTTTTTATTTTAGTAGCACAACACTGGAAATTGAGTATTAAATTTTTCTGTTCCCTTCTTTACTTTTCCTTGAGATTAACAATAATCAGTTTCCTCATTCACAAGATACATTACTGCCCTTTTGCAGTTCCCATTCCCCTGCACAGACACTTTAAAATGTAATTCTCAAAAATCATTCATATCTGCATATTTTACTAATCCTTGGGGGGGGGGGGGGGGGGGGGGGAACNGGGGGGGGGTGGGGGGGTGGGGGGGGGGAAGGAAAGAGTAATCCCTTGGGATTTATGTTGTTCCCAGAGAAGGCCACATTCAAGGACACTAGGGAGACATGTCTAGGAAACTCTTTTAAATGCAATTATTTGTGTGAGAGGAAAATGAAGAATTAAGTTAGAGCTGCACAAATTTCTATGTCAAGAGAAGCCAAAAAAAGCACTGGGGCTTAGTTATTTTCTTGTAAAAAAGATGAAATGCTGTAAAACAATACCCTGCAAACACATCAATTTGCTACGTTTATCTACATATGAGAAAGCAATACTCAACAGTTAATGAAATAGAATGAAGAAGTCTATATACAGCTGTCAAAAGAGACCTTTTTGGCAAATGACTACTGTAGATCCTCAAGGCTATTTAAATGCATGCCATTCATTAGCTGAAGCATTACATTTCTGTACACATTTTAATTTTCTTTATACTATTTGCATAGTTCCTCTAACACAGTATAGACACCCTTCCTAGGATATTTGTATTCAGCAGAGCAAGGAAGCAGACCAGACATAGCAGTACTAGATGTAGCAGTAGATGTAGTAACAGAATTACAAAACAATAAAGCTACAAAACTAGTATCAGCTGTAGTAATATTTTCAAAACCTATTTACTCATTCTACTTTCTCCCTTGTGTCCGTAACATTATTTTTTTTCTGATGTGTACAGTACATAAACATCACCAAAATACTGTTTTCTCCTGAGTATTAAAAATTTTCTTCTTGATTATAAGAAAATTAAGGTGTGAAGACATACTTACAATTTGTTAAATTCATACTTCCATTTGTTAAAATAGCTATTTTTCTTAATCAGATGAACCTAAATAATAAACTTGCACAGAAAAAGAAAGGAGAGAAAGACACCCTTTTGTAATTCTATGTTTTCACATAGAATCCCAAATGATTGTGACTGATTTTTGTTCTGGCTTTTATTCTCATTTTCAATTCCTGAGTTTTTCCTCACAGTGCTGTTTTACGTAAAAATACTGAAAGTTGTCTCAGGGAGTTCCCCTTCTAGGAAGATTCATCTTCCAGAAAAGTTTTCATCTGATGCTGTAGGAAAGAGAGGAAGGAGAAGAGAGGAATATTCTACAGTTCCATGAAATGCACATAAACTGCAGATCTGTCTTCAACAGAAACCTGTCTGAATGATAGAGTAATGTATTATGGAACTTAGCCAAATCTTTCACCAGAAAAAATAATAACATGCAACTTTGAACTAGAGTCCTCATTTGCCTTAACAAATTATGTTTGATTCATTAATTGGAGATAAACAATAGTTATTTTGGCCAGCATTCAATGTCAGACTGCCACTTTTGCCTTTTACTGTGTTGCAGCAAGGATATTTCATTACTTTTGTAATAGTTGTCACATATATTGTGATCAAAACTATTAAAATAGATGTTTATATTTAGATTCTTCTTACTAAATCCTCTTAAAACTACATGGTTGTAGGCTCTGCCACAGCAAAAATTGCTTAGGAAATACCCAGGTATCTCAAAATTATTTCTGCAAAACTTAACTAACATTTAAAAACAGTATTCATGAGGAAGTTGCAGTACAGAACTGAGATTAAGACTCACTTCTAGCTAGGTCTCAGTATCACAGTGGAGAATGGTATTACAGTCTATAATCAATGTTAATTCCAGAAGAACCCATTAAAAAATCTAGTTCATCTACCTGTCCTTTGTAAGTCAACTGGAGAACCTGAGATTTCTTGGCTTTTATTAAAAAAGGCTTAGATCTTTAATAAAAAGCTGTATCTTGGGGCATGCTCTCTCTCCCTGGGGAGAGAAGGAATGTTGCTTCAGTCTGTGTAATAAAAAAACATGAGAGTGTGAAATATTATTAAATAATCTGATCCAAAGAATTAAAATATCAGGCATATTGGAAAAAAAAAAAAANGGAGGAACTCCAAAACAAGGGCTTATGATACTTGGATCTGAAGAGAAGTTAATTTCTGATTCTAAGTCAATGATTGATGATATCTTATCCCTTGCTGTTGCCTGTCTTTGATACCTTCCAAACTTGGAAGAAAGGGAATTAAAATTTCCCTGCAGTCTACACTGTGCATCAAAACTTGTAAAAATTCTTTCCTGCCTTATGCACAAACTAAGTGAATCCATTATCCATGGGATAAGCTGAATTCAATAAAACACACTGCAATAAATATTTCCAGTATTTTAAAAGCATGTTTGAGTCCGTAAAACCCTCATAAACTTCACGAGCATCATATTTAAACAATGAGGGTTTCTTGCCTACCACTTCATTTGAAAAGCACGTACAGGTTTTCCCTCTTTAAATAGTTACAGACTTTATATACACAATGCCTTTTGTAAGATCATTAAGCCTAAAAATCATTCCATTTTTGGTGACTATCCAGGTGAATTTTAAAGAGTGAACATATCTTCTCTAAAACTTCTACCTTGATAGCTTAAATAGCCTTCTAAACTTTCTAAAATACCTCTTCCTATTATTATATTATTACATTTGTCTTTCTTTATTTTGATCCAAATTTATATTATTTTATAAGCATGGAACATCTTGCTAATACTATGCACTGTAATGCAAAAGTTCCTCAGTCTTTACTGAAAGTTCTTCTGTGATCTTCCAGGAAATCCAGTTCCTTCTCTTTAAGTGCTAACTCCAGTTTATAAGCCTTCAATTTAAATTAAACCTTTAGTCTCTATATGCTTTACTTTCCATTGCTATTTTAGCCTACATTTTAAATTCCTATTCACAATGTTCAGTCCACTTGTTCCTGTCAACATTGGCTGGATTTTTCAAGTGGTACATTATTCACACCATGGTTTATTAAAGTAAAATTTTTTAAGCAGTGCCACAAATAATGATATTAAGCAGAACTTGACCAGAACACTGGTCCTTGGAAAATATAATTTCTAGCCTCTCTCCATCTGGAAAACTCTCTAATCATTGCAATCTTCTCTTCAGCTATCATGTTAATCATTCCATAGTCCTTGTTTTAACTAGCACTTTCATTTCCTTTCCTTTGATATCAATTTTAATTCCTTTGAGTCACTGTTTAACTGGAACATAGATTATTAAATTGACTTCATTGATCCCATCTGAAGGATATAAAAGAAAGATGTACTATAACATGACACAATCTACTTTTGCCAACATCATATTGAATTTATCTTATTTAAACGTCATACTCTTGGTTACTCTTCCATACAAACCCTGCATATTTTATTAAGGATAAATGAGGAATTCTTCTGGATATTCCACTTTTCCTTTTCAGATACATGTATCACACTTACTATTTTCTAATGGGAAGCAGTAAAGTACCATGACCAAAATTGCAGCTTATTTTAAAATAACAGTTACTGGACATTATCCAAGCTGTTCAGATTTCCCACAATACCTGCTTATTTTTGAATTCACCATGGATGGTATAATTTCCATTTCCTATTCTTGTTGATAATCTTTTCTTAGTCATATATATAATTTCTTCAACTAAAACCAGGGCAAAGTATTAAGATGTGTGACATTCCATGCCCCCTAATCTTTGTCTGATTCTCAGGATATGACCACACTTGTCCCCTTCATATTATTTCCATAGTACTGTGGTTAGAAATCCTATAATTTTGTTTCGTTTCTTTGAAGGATCTAGCTCAGATAGATATTTTGCCCTATTGACTCTATTTTTGTACTTTCTGACCTACAAACTGATAGACAACTTCATTTCAGTAAATTCCCTGATCACCTACTATGTCCTGTTTGAGGTGTTTAGTGGTCCAGGCAGGTCCATAGCTCTTTCTTTTCTACATTTTTCTGCTTAAAACTCAAGCCCAGATTACTGAAATTTTCTCTTCATGTGATTCCTTGTGTCATTTGCATTTTATTCCATGAGTGCCTCTTAGGTGTTTACATTGCTGCAAAATGTGGACGCTTTAATTATTACTAATTTTTGTCTACCCTGCACTTGAACCTACTGTGGGAGTTTTGAACCTATCTGTGCTTGCTCATTCCAAGAATACTGTCTCAAACTACTCTTCTCTCTGCTCAGTCCAAACTCTTGAATTCATGGCTTTTAAAGTAAATGTAACATGGCAGTTATATTTTTCTTCTTGTTAAAGAAATTTGTCTTGTATTTTCTCCAAGAACATCTAAGCTGCTATCGTGGTATAATTAATACTGTAACCTATTAGCTTTTTTTTTTTTTGTCAAAACCATGTCTAGGAAATCTATGTATTTCTCTCATAGTTTCTAACAGTCTTCTAGCACATACACAACTCTGTTTTGCAGATTATAAAATGTGTTAGGGAGTGCTCTTGGCTTTTTTAAAAACAACATCTTCCTTGAGTTAATTCTCTAATTTTTCTCTTACATGCTAGGAATATGACTATAGGAAGTTTCAGTTTTGACATCTGTTGTGAGTAAAAAGGAGTCATAGGATTAGTAAAGATAGTACATGAAAAAAGGTATGATGAGTAACACTCAAGCAACTCCTGTATCAGCCCCTCCTATGCAATTTTATTATGCATCTTTGATGTGAGACAAAATAAAGCTGTGCAGAACAAATACATCCGGTATTTGACAAGCTGCTGTCATTCTGTTTTTCATTTATATATATGTAACTAGAAAAATAGAGATGAAAACATGATACAGAACTAATTCAAAATTTTAAATGTACCCAATGTGTTTTATAAGAAGCACGAAAACATTTGTCTCATAACACTTAATGCCCTCACCTATGCTAGATGTCTAGGAAAATACAAGAGACAGACATTATGAGAGAAAAATAAAATTAACCTGCTTTACCACACCCTTTTGAAGGTACATTACATTCATACTATCTCTCACAGCAAATAGAAACTGATGTTTAGGTGGGAAGTATAAGAAACAAAGCATGTGTGCATTGTCTTTTCCCAGTATACTCTTCAACTCTACCACTCAGTGCTTAGGGATTTCCAAAGTCAAGCACACAGGACCGTGTCTCTAGCAATCACTGATGAACATACCTTGTGCAATTTTTTCTCATCCTTTTTCTGACATATTTATGCTACTTTCCTCTATAATAAGATAGAACTAAAGTGCACCATTTGATTATTTACTATAAAAACAAACATGCCTGCTTTTACTTGTTTTTATCTTCTTGCCTTATCAAGGGCATTTCCCTTGATAACTTTTAAATTCTCAGCTTATAAGAAACTGTGACTAAATATTCTCTATGATTGTCCATATGTCATTTGTTATGTTGCAAATCCCTGTCATAGTCCTTTTCCTCACCTATTTAACCTATTACCCACTACCTTCCATTGTTGATTCTGGATTTAGTTTCACTATATGAAAACCACTTTTTAGTTCTTTTCTTGATAGCTTCTCTGCCTCCTGTAGGTGCTTTCTGAGATGCCTGGACCAGCATGCAGAATTTTCACAGTGTAAATTCCTGCATTCACACAATGGCACAATTTTGCTTTCAATTTTGCATCCTCTTTCTTCCTTTCCTAATAAGTTTTGAGATTCCACTTGCTTTTCAAATGCCCCTGAGTAATGACCTAAAGTTTTCTGAGAAACAAAAATTCCTTTACCATGAAGGGTTTCTGCATTGAAAGCTGTTCATTCTTTTTCCTGCAACTCAGGATCAAGTGTGTACACCTGCAGAAAAAATCACTTATATTTTGGTAATAGTGAAGATCAGTTGGCTAAACACTTGTTAAGCACAGAAAAAAACTGAACTATTTTTCTACTTACAAAACATATTTTGCCTTCTACTACTCAATTTTTTCATTAGTTAAGCTTATGACATTTCACCACCAATTACTCCCTTTTAAAATCTTTTGATTTGGACAAAGTTTTTGAACTAGTTTTGAAAAAAACTACTTTCAATATGACCTTTTTTCTTTCTTCCTTTTGCTCCTGGTTTTGGCCTGAACATGGCAAAACCCCTCAACTATAATCTTTCCTTCATTGTCACTTAGAGGCAGAAAATTCTGGATCCTCACTTCAAAATAAACTGATATAGCAGCCACTATTTCCCTGGCTTTTTCCCTGGAGAGACAGTTTTTCAACCAAGTGTTAAAAATGCCCATGCAGTTTTAAATTAACTATTTCAATTTAATTTAAATATTCATTATCTGTATTTAAAATTATTTTATTACTTTATTTTAAACAAGAACTATTTAATAAAATGTTTAAATTCATAAAAGCTCTTTTAATATAAAGATTTGGAGGTATATATACTTAAATGGCAAAGAAAGAAATTACCTAGCATTTGTTTGAAATTGCTCAATGAAATACCTGATTATTTCCCCTTTGAAAAAAAGCACATGAAAATCAAGATCTGCTGTGACAACAGGTATACTCAGAACATGAAAAGTACATCTTTTGCTAGGCAAATAGTGGTTTTCATATAAGAATAATAATGAGAATTACTAAGTGCAAACAAGAAAAGCTAGCTTAAGTACAGAAGGTGTATTTTATTATCCTGTGATGTAAAACTGATATAAATAAAAATTCAGATAAACATTTAAATGAAAACAGTTTCAAAATTGGAGATTTAATCTTAAATTTCAGAGTATGCTTGCATTTTAATATGAGAAAAACAGAAGTGCAAAAGTACGAGGCTATGGGCTCCAGTGCCTTATTCAATCCAACCCTCATGTGGGAATGAGTAATGTGGAAACCTTCAGACCACTGATAATAATTATTCTCTAAATTAAAGATGAGCTTTAACCCATCTTCTTTGATGATTAAGAAAGCCAAATTTTCAAAGCTAATTAGTTTCTCAGTGAGGGTCATTGTTGTTTATTGTTCAGTTACTCTTAAAGTAATTAGTATGCCTAACCTAAATTAGGCACATTTTGCACATTTTATTAACAATGCACAGTGACAGAAACCCCTAACCAAAATATATGCTGTGCCTCTGTCTTCTGAGGTGGCCTACCAAGGAAGCAAATTTCACGTCCAAGGATGCTTCCAACATAAACATTTGGCTGAAGGTTCTTGGTTACTCGACTAACAAAGGTTGCACCATCCTGCTGCTCAGGGAAAAGTGGCTTCCATGTTTTCCAAACCCTTTATTGGTGTTATGCTGCTTCATGTGCAGTGAGGAACTGGGCACAGCCAGACAGAAAAGTACTCTGAACTACCAAAGGAAGCAGTAAGGACTAGTTTGCCATTCTGTCTCAATAGTTTGCTCTCTCAGCAGTAGAAAGCAGCTTATTTTTACAGAAAAAGAGTAGAAATCGTAAATTATTGAATGATCCCTACTACCTATAAAAATATATATAATCCCTTCTAGCTTCCAACCCTTAGCATTTTAGAACTTTCTGAACCAAAGGTGAAACTGCTTTTAATATCCAAGATCTAATTATTCTGATATTTAGATTATGAGAAAGTATGCAGTCCTTCCCAGCTTGTCTTCTCTGTATTGTTGCCAATTGTGTATACCTCTAACATACTCCTTCTTTTTTCCAAGCTCAAGAATCCGGCCCACTTAGTCTTCATAGCTACAATCTTTTCTTGTTGCTTTTCTTGGTACTGTTTTTTGCTTCTACTACTCCTTTTATGAAATAGCTTAACAGAATTGAAAATATATCCTTTTCATTTTATGGAGGCACCTGTGGTTACAGAGAATACAACATTAAACATTAAGAGGTTTATGTTGTTTCTTTCAAAAGAATTGCTGCTGGTTCATTTCCCTTTGATTGACATTAGTCACTGAGCTCAAGATATTTGCAGAGAACTATATAAAATTTATTCTCAGCAAGGTAGAAGCAAGGCTAGAGCCTGCCATTCTATTTGTATCACTTTAGTTCCATTACTATATTAATTTGAATTTTCAGTTATCAATTTAGCATCTTTTCACTCACCTATGAGTGAAACATGGTAACACTTTTCTTTTACTTTGGATAGCCAGCCTTAAATACAGCTGTCATGAATATGACTAATTCTCCATTGTTACTGTGTTACTACAAAACTCCTTTCTCACATCCTTTATGAAAAGATGATCAGGTCCAGCTGCCAACCTCCCCTACAATATAACTTACATAATTTCTCTTTTCCCCATTTAAAACCACCTATGATCACAGAAAAACCTCTACTCCTATTGTAATTTTAATTTAGGATATTTTTTGGTGAAAGGCTTTATCAAACTCTTGGATGAAACTCCTGCATTGAACAGGTGAAACTTAGCAATTTGTGCATTGAGTTCAGTCTTACACTCTGGTTGATTTTTGAGATGTAACTCCCCTCTGTGACAGTCATGCTAACTCTTCTCCAATATTTCATATGTCTTCACATGGTCACCGAGTTCATCCTTTAATAATCCCTTATACTAACTGGTCTCCAAGATAATCAAATTATAAGTAAGTTTTTTTTTTTGTTAAAACTTTTCCCCCAAGACTATTATGCACACCAGTGCTGTCAAAGTTTTACGTAGAACTATTGGAGGATTCATTCTGCAATTATGTGACTCTGTTGTGGAAATTTGTAGGGTCTCTGTGCCCAAAATGGCATGAGACAAAATGATGCTTACCCCCTCACATTCTTGTTGCTTGACTCTAGGCCTAAGAATGCACTCACAGGAACTTAAAATACAAACATATCCATGCACACCTATGGTCAAAAGCATAGTGTGGGAAGGTTAATTCAGAGCTCCAGCTACGAGAGATTTGTCATGATCAAACCAAAGCCTTGAAATCTGTGTACAAGCTCATGGACACACAACTTACAGGGCAGGGATTTACTCCAGTTACACAATACAACTCTTCCGATGGGCAGGACAGCCCATTGTCAAATACCTCTCTGCTGTACAAGTGCTTCCTGGTGATGAGGAAGGCGTGAATGACTCCAAAAAGTGCTGTGACTAAAAGGCATTTAATCACTCAGGTGGAATTTCCAACTGGACTTTTGAACAGCTGAGCGACTTTGATGCAACTGACGTTAAGGAAGATCCAAGATTTTTTGGGAGAAACTCGTGGTAGCACAGGAGCACATGAGAGACCAGTCAAGCTGTGCCAAAGTCAATGGCCTCTCTAGTCCAGTGTGCTTTCTCCAGCTGTGGCTGTAAGCCAACACACAGAAAAAGTAAGAACAAGGCAGCCTTGGGCTGAGGGTACCACAATCCCATCTCATTACTATTACTGTCTGTATCTCTCCTTACAGCATTTTCCCTGTCTTCCCTTGAACTCCTGCTTTCTCAACCAGGGCAGCAGCATCACATTCCGTGTAGGGGTCCAGTGTGTTACTACAAATACTGAACAGCATGTAGGAGGAGGAAAACATGAGTGGTACGAAGCCAGGCCAGAATTTTAACATTGTTAATTAGGGCTTTGGAATAGACAGTCTGGGTCAACCCAATCTAGGCACCTATTCTGATAGATGTGGGTTTGTCCCACACTGACACTAAACAAAGAATTCACAAGCTCAAAAATGAAGTTTTGACCACAAGGTAAATATTCTGAGTTATTAGGTTTGGATGGAAATTATTGCAGGTCCAGACAATTCATTCCCTTTCTATGTCCACAAGTGCTTGAATGGAGCATAATGAATTAAAATAGAAATTAGGCCCTGTGCTTCCCACCAGGCTGGAAACCTCACTAAGGCAAAGTGAAGAGTCTGGTGCAGCTGCAGGGGCCTGTAGGAGGGCTGTGAGCTCTTACTTTGTGCTTATCTGAACATTTGAAGTGGGACAGCCAGGGACGTGAGGTTGCTTCTTAAGACAAATCATGCTTTACCGGTTCAAACGAAAAAAAAAAGTGTTACAGCCCATTTTCCTCTGCTCCCACTGAGTCTGTATGACGGAATTTGGTGCAATGCTGTTATGTTTATGGTGCAACCATCAGCACAGGCATCCTACAACATCAACATGCCATGGAGTACTGCAGCACATAGTTGTGAATGTTGTTATCATAGGTTACTGCAGGTTACCCTACAGAGTGCACTTGTATGTGACCAGTTGCTCACACACCTCTGTGGATGCCCACATGACTAGAGGGAGGACATGGCCATGCTTTTAGGCACTCCAGCATTCTCATGTCCACACAAATGTGCACATCCCAGTACCACTGCCCGGTGGTTTTACCCCTCCCTACCTTCTTGCCACCTGCAGTCACTACTGGTGACCTCCAGCAGTGAACGTCTCATGCTGTCAGATGCAACTGATTCCTCCTTATTAGCTTAAAACTGTAAGAAACAGAAGGTTTATTTTTCAGAATTTTTGCTCCTGAACTGTGAATTTCAATGTACACGAATGTAAACAAACACTGCAATCTACTAGGTCTCCTTTTTGGCGTGCTTTGGGACTGGCTACAACTCAGTAATTGTTTCTGAAGCAGAGAGTGGAATAAAATGTAGCCGGCAATAGAAACACCGCTCCTTGCTTCGGGCTTGAAATGTCTTTAGAGCGCAGGCAGTTCCCATGAGAAGCCCATCTCCTGAGTGTGCAACGCTTGTCCCCGGGTTTGCTCCTGTTATTTCGGCTTTTATTCACCTGAAGCCACTTCGAAACCCAGGAGCCACAGGTGAGCACGCGCGGCCTCACACAGGTCAGCACAATCGTCCCGAAAAGAAGAAACCCGGCCGAAAATCCAAAACTTTGGTTCTGAGCGCAGGGCACTTTGGCCCGCCATGGCGGCCGCCGGCCGGCACCGCACCGACGGGCCGGGACCGCCTGTGCGGAACTTGCGCCCCGCGGAGCGCGGCCCGCAGGGAAAGGGAAGGCAAGGAAAGGGTAGGGAGAAGGGAGGGGAGGCGAGGGTGCCGCGCCGTGGGCGGCGAGCGGGCGGGGTGTTCCAGCGCCGTGCCCGGGACGGGCATTACCCAAAAGGCGGAAAAAAAAAAAAGGCAGTAATTAAAGTCGCCGCTGCCGCGCGCGGTCCCACCCTCCCCACCGGCCGGCTCCTGTGGCAGACGGGAGGGGACAGCAGAGCCGGGCTCCTTCGGAATCACGCCGCCACCTCCGCCGCCACTTCGCACTCGCTCTCTCGCCCGCCGTGGCAGCACCGACGGCGGCGGCTCCCCCCTTCCCGCCTAGCCCTGCGCACCATGGCCCCCACAGCCCCCCGCCTCGTCCTCGGCCTCCTGGTGAGTGAGGGAGGGAGGGAGCGGGACCACTGGGATGAGTGGGATGAGTGGGTGGGCGCCGGGGGGAGCGCAGCGGAGCGCGCCGGCCTTTCACTCACCTGGCCGCGCCTTTCCTCCGCGCTGTTCCTGCTGCCCCGCGGGTGCGCAGCGCACAGGGCAGACATCCGAGCCGGTGATCTCTGGCTGGCTCTTGACTCCAAGTCGGGTTTCTCCTCGGCGGGGCCCTTGCGAGGGGAGCAGAGCAGCGCGGAGGCTGCGCGGTCGCGGGGCGCACCTCGGGGGGCTTCGGCGCGGGCAGGAATCCAGTGCGATGCTCCGCTCGCGTTGGGACAGGTGGTCGGGTGGCTTTTGGAGCCTGCCGTGAGGTTACGTGATGGGCGCACGCTCGGGTCGCTGATGCTGCTGCTGGTTATTAATAGGAAAAAAAAAAAAAACCGCAGTTCATTTTATCTAAATCTCCCACTCTGCCTCTCCCCACCTGGTTCTCCCTTTTCCGTGGGAGGGATTGTGCCACAGTGTGGAGCGTGTTGAGCTCCTCTGAAAGAGTTAGTTGTGCGTGGAACACTTTTCAGTGATTTCCTTTACCTTCAGTTTGTGTTTGTACATAATTATCAGCTCCAGAAAGGCCTTTGGAGGGGAGAGCAGGGGAGTTGTCTCTCACATTTTATTTTCCTAAATTTATAGTAGATGAGTAAAAGTGATTTGTCTTTTGTTTCCTAGCCCCTTTCCTCCCTATTAACATTGCATTCACAAAAAAGAGGGCAGATGATCGTTTGAGCCTGTGAAAGAAAAATCCTTGGCAGTGTTGAAGTAAAGAATTTATTATTTTAATATTAATTATATATGCACATTTTAATGAAAATGTTACTATTTCGGACACTGTGTGCCTGCCTTTGCAAGGATATTAAAGTAAAACCCAAAGAAATGCAAGCAACTTTACTCATACATCTAATAAAAAAAAAAAGAAAAATATTTTCTGTCAGGCAGAAAAAAACAACACTCAAAGGAAAAAAATCCTGAGGCGTCTTCTTTGCGTAAAGTGAAAGGGCATGACAACTTTTTTTTACTTGATGTTTCGTTATGTCTTGATGTCCATGAATAGCTACCACTTACTTTTGTTTAACTCCTCAATAGTCCTTTGTGCTGACATCAGACTAGGCTTGGCATTACTATTTAAAAATTAGATGTCATGTTGATTCTTAAAATATTTCACAACAGTGTAAAAAGATGTTGTGATTTCAGTAACTTAAAAATTAGTGTGATGTCTTTCAGGAGAGAGTGTTTTATTAAGTGCCTGTTATTAAGGAAAACATACTAATACATAAGCAGGGATGTTTAAATTATTTGTATATATGCAATTTTTATATCTGCGTATATATATATGAGGAACTATATGAAGAGCTTTTATGGTGCAGACACAGCATTTTTTTTTTTTTCTAAAGGGTCGTAATGTCTTTCAGAGTTTAAAGTATTTTTATTTAAATATTTTCTTAATAAGCATCACAAGTAATTTTCAGGATTTCCATTAGCTATTTACTTCTTTGTACCTTTAATCCTAAAGGTATGTGCAAAATAAAAATGCTTTTCCTTTTTTGCTAGACTTTCATCCTGAAAGAGTAAATGCACATAAAAGGGTGGATAGATTTATTTACATTTTTCTATGTCTTTGTTTGATTGTCTGTGTGATTTTTGGATTACAATTTTAAACATAGAGATAGAAACTAGGCAAAAACACACACGTATAATCTGAGATCAGGATTCACTTGCTCTGTGCTGACGAAAATCTTTGTACCTCTCTGTGATTATTTTTAGAAAAAGATCTGGTTATCTGCTACTCATTTGAATTTTTTTGGAGGACCTTATTTTGTAACTGGTTATATGGGAGTGGACTGCTGTGATACACACATTTTATTTACGTTGTATCTAATTGCTGAAGCTACACTTAATTAGTTTGTTGAGAATGCACTTTTAAGATGCAAAGTGATACATAAGTGCAAGTGTCGTCATGTGGATTTAATGAGGTCCCTTTAATGTTCAGCATCACCACAATTCTACCAAACTGAGTGTTGATGGATTAAACCTTAATATTTAGAGACCTTGGATCTAAATTGGCCAGGAATGCTGTTGGAGGGAGCGCACGGCGAAGATGTATTTTATCCTTTCTCTACTGAAGTAATAGGGTAGGCAAAATCCTCTAGTCAAAGGGAACTCTTGCTATTAATGTCAGTGGTGCAGTGATTTTTAGAAAAAAAATGACACACGAGCCATGGACAAATCCAGGAGCAGTACTCAGATCTTGTTTCCAGTTTGAAACTTTGTATGATGTGCTGCACAGTACCTGAATTTTTAGGGAGGAGTGCTTTCTGTGCTGTTTCACTTGCTTGTCGTAACAAACAAACAAACCAACCAAAGTCAGCATCAGTGTCTAGTTCAAAATACCATGTAATTATGTGTGGTTTTTTTCCTGATTTCTTCATTTGTTTTCTAGGCGCTGAGTTTGTGCTGTGAAGCTTGCAAGAATGTAATTTTTCGTGTTCCTTCTAAACTAGAGGCTGACACCTTAGTTGGCAGAGGTGAGAGAAACTATGAAATTCCCAGCTTAACAACATAGCATTGCACCTTTGCTGGAGATGCTGTTAACAGTGAAGGAGACTTTATTTTTAATGGAATGAATGGATGACTGGAGAGCCAGCTAAACAGCTGGATCAGCCTTTTTATGAAGGATACGCCCTGTGTTTGTTACGGATTTGAACACCAGCTCCATGCATGCATTTGACTTGCATAAAGGGCTATTGTCAGATTACAGGATTTAATTTAAAACTAAAATGTCAGAATTTGATATTTTCAAAATTTGGAGTCTAAGGCTTACTATTTAAAGAAATGCTTGATATTCCAAACTGCACCCATAACCCATGGTCATATGAAGAAGAGAGTAAGTCATTTGGACAAAGGAAATGGTAAAAAAAGAAGACAAAACCCGCTTAACCAGGCACCAAGAGGCTGCTGCTCTGTGAAACACGGATGTGACTGCTCAGCAGTGCTGGGGCATTCAGAGCACACGAGAGGGTGTGTTGCAGAGGTGTCCTGCAAGCACATTCTGTTGGGAGAGTGCTCCTGTCTGACTGGACAGTCTGCCTCAGTTTAGGGCAGCTTGCAGGTGACTGAGAGGAGTAGAGGAGACCAGAAAACATCCCACTCCTATTTTTTTTCAGACCAGTCTTTCAAAGGCAGCTTTGAAAGGTGTGGCATAGGAGGTGCTGAAGGATTCTGTGCTGCCTGAGACTGAATTTGAGAATTCAGAAGTGCCCTTTGTGAGTCCTATGACAACAGAGAAGTATGCTCCAAGTCCGCAGTCCTAATCCATATTTCTATAGAATGAACAAATAAAGTGAATTGGTAGTTCATCACAGTTGCTCAGAAAATCTAGCTTTATAGTGAAAATTACTTGATCTTACTTTTAAATTGTAAAATGAAGAAGGCTGCTACAGCTGTGTCAGTTTTCGTAGACTTTAACATTTCTCTATGTAAATAAACTTAATTTATATAAAAATAAAACTTTGTTATTGCAGTGCTTTGAAAGAAATTGCACAATACGGAACTTAAATTTTTTTTCCCCAAAACTTTTAACAAAACGGTTATAGCTCAAATGACATTACTTAAGCATTTATGGAGAAATATTTTGCATTGATACGAGGACCATACCTTGACAGTGAAATTAGTCAGGATTTTCCTGCTTATTATAAGGGTTCTTTAGATCTTATACCAGAGGTTTTAAAGGAAAAAAAACCCACAAAACTATAGCTAATGAACCATAGGGTTGACTCATATAACCATCAGAAACAATATCTCCAGTCTGGTATTTTTGGAAATGCCGTGCTGTAATAGGCAGCAGTATGAGGCATCTTTAAGTGAGGCGGTGATATTCTTTTCCCTACTCTGTTTGCACTGTATGAATGAAAAAAGATAAGAGTCACTGCTGCAGTACCATAGAAAGTCTAGGAAATCTTTATTTGTGTATTTAAAGGACAGACTTAAGAGGAAGAAGAAATCACATTGTATTTAAAATTATGCTTCCCATCTGTTTTTGCAGTTTTGAAAGCAAAATGAAATTTAGTTTATTGAAAATGCTATTTACATATACAGGATGAAATTCTGAATCTTTGTGAATTTTGCAATCAGCTTTCATACAGCAATGTCCCACCAGCTATGATACCATTGAAAGAGTATTGAAAAGTTTTGATTTTGAAACCATGATGACACAGCTCTTGTACTCTGCGATCATCACTTGTTTGGAGTTTGAGTCTCTGACTTTCATCCTTTTCAGGGTGCCAAATCATTCTTCCTTAGGGCTGTGGTCATATCCTGATTTTGCTTTTTCTCCAGCTGTAGTGCTAAACTACTTGCTGGTGAACCAAATTTACTGAAGTGCAAAAAATCTATTTTAGCCACAAGTGATAGCAAATACAATGAAAAATACCTGGGAAGTATGCTGAAAATACCTGTATGGGATTCTATCACATACATATTAAAAAATTGCTAATTGTTTGTTCTAGAGTTAGTCTTTATCTCTCCCATCTGTCTGCCTCATAATTTATAGGCCTTTGTCCTCCCAAGAGTATTAAATCACATAGTACCAGCCAGTGCTTTCCTCCTGAGGGCAAAACTTCCAAGATGTAACATCTCCATTGGGCATTTGCATTAATTAATCGTCTTCACCGATATTGTAGGGCATGGAGCACGAGGCAAATGTAATAGCTACTGGTCCAATAATGGGCATGTCTGCAATGTTTTTCGCATTTAAATGTACATAATTTCATCTCTGCTTCAATAATTTTACCAGTGTAATAGTGTTTTGTTGAGCGATATCCATAAAGCACCCATGTCGTTTAGGAAACACTAATGAACACAAGAGTGGAAATTAATAAAAACTTCATCGAATCTGAGTGCATAAGTGGGTTTTAAAATCAGTATTTGTGATGCTTAAATACTGAATGACAAGCTTTTGAAGACTCTATCTGTCATTAAATATAATTTTTACTTGGACTTGGGTTTTTTTTTTGTTTTATGAGGGATATTATTTTTTGCTGTTTGAGTTATTGTCTGAATATTTTTTTTACAGTTGATTTGAAGGAATGCCTTCAGTCTGCAGAGTTTATCAGTTCCACTGATGGGAACTTCAAGGTTCTAGAGGATGGTTCTGTGTATACAACATCTGCTCTTTCTTTGTCTGCTGAGAAAAAGACTTTTACTATATTACTTAAGGACATTCAAGAACAAGTTCAAAAGAAAATACATGTTGACTTGGTGGAAGAAGAAAAAAAGGTTAGATTCTAATTTCAAGATATCTTATTTGAAATACTTATTTGAAACTTTTGCACAGAGTACAGCTTCATACTAAGTATCTGTAATTGAATTTTAGAATTCAAATAATCAGGCAAAATACTGGTGTAGAGTGTATTTTTATTTAGCAATTGTTGATTACTGTGTTGCTTTAGTCAGCAGATTTCCTTTCTTAAATGGGAGATGCTAGCAAGTAGCATAATCAGGAATGTCAAGAATCTTAAAAGCCATATTTGAGGAATTAAAGCAGATCTTATTCATGCAAAGTATTACAAGAAATGAAAAAGCTTGGAATATTATCACAGATATAATCAGAAATGAAGACCTTGGAAAAACAAATTGTCAGTAGGAAGACTGGGGGGAAAAAGATGGAAATGCAGGATGGCAGTTAAGCAAAAATATATGCAGTTAAGAATATGTGGATGCATTCTCATCTGTCCTTCTATCTTCTCGACCCAGACACCGAATACCAGGCATGCTAGAGATACAGTTCTCAAGAGAACCAAAAGAAGGTGGGGCCCTATTCCATCTGTCATGATAGAGAACTCACTGGGACCTTTCCCACTGCAAATACAGCAGGTACATTTTGTATGAACCTTAATTTTATGACCCATGCTACTTTCGTATGTGACTTTTATGATGAAGAAAATGAGCTGTCTTGTACTGATGACATTCCTGCTATTATTCCTCTGTCTTTTCTGTCCTGTTCATTGTATATCTCATGACCTTGTACCTGAAATAACTTATGATCTTAGTTGTTGGAGTGAAATGGAATTGTGCAAAAGTTGAAAAAAGAAGGTAGACATACTATCAAAGAGAGCTCTTTGGCCTGGAAATCAGTCTGTATAATTAAAATAAAAGCAACAGCAAACAACCCTCCACTAGACATTGCTTAGAAAAGGATTTTGTAAGCACAGACTGGGGTAAATTTTGCCTGCTTGTCTACATCCTTTCTGGAGCTTTAGGTGTGTACCTTCAGCCTTGAAGACTGGCCTATGTTATTCAGAAAAGTACTTACTGGGAGAAAACAAGTAGGCGTGAAAGAGAAATGCAAGAACTAAAGTTATCATAGATCCATCTAGCCTTCACTAGATTACAGAGTGGCTGGTAGCAGATGTGTAGAGACAAGTGTAATAACAGAGTCTGTGCAGAGCAATCATTCTTCTACTAATCTTACCTTCCTAACTTCTGGCATCCAGTAAATAAGGAAAGTATTTTGGGAGAAGAGTGTTTATAAATAGATAAGTCTAATGTTGCCTCCTTGGTGCTCATAATGAGATGCAGATGCTATCTGAATTGGCATGTCTCTGAACTATACTCTATGTGGCCTTTCTTCCTTCTTTCCTTCCTTCACTTTTTCTTCTTTAGGTGCAAACCATATTCTCAGTGAATGCACTAAAAGTAAAGTCTCTCGAATGGGTTCAGAAATAAGCTGTCTGTATCTGAATATGCCTCGTGTGTGAAGTATTCTAGAGAGATTGGATTTAATTTCTTTTTTCCTTATACTGTCATTTCTTTAATTTGATAGTTCTAAATATTTATGAGTTTGAATTAACTTCCCTTCTCATGTACACACATTATAAGGGAAGGCAGACACATGTCAGGCTGTTCTCCTATTCTTGAACAGTAAATCAGGTTTGGTTTTTTGTTTTAGGAGTTTTTGTTTGTGCTAAGTATGATCATGAAAAGGGGGAAATGTATTGAGATGCTGTTACTGTTTTTCCTTGGGCTTAAAAATGTCTTCTTATAGGTCCAGTCAGACACAGCTCAGAACTACACAATTTATTATTCTGCAAGTGGACCAGGAATTGATCAAGATCCAAAGGGTTTGTTTTACATAGAAAGAGAAACTGGAAACATCTTTGCTACTCGTGCGGTAGACCGTGAACAGTACCCAAGTTTTCAGGTACAGGCCTATGTTGTGTAAATATAATTAAATATATATATACATATATATATATATATATATATGTATTTTAAATCTCTCATGCATATATTTGACAGTTGGGTTGCAGGGGAAATGGCAGCAAACAAGATCTGGAATCACCTGTCCATTCTGAGTAATATCCTTGGTGTTGATAAATAAATAGCTGGTCATCTAGATCTTGAGAGTAGTTTTTCTTTTCACTGCTTAATCTCTAATTGCAGCAAAAATATAGTGAGCTATTGGATTTTCATCACTTCTAGGAAGAATTTTTCAGGGAAGGGTGAAAAGATCTACAGAAAACCAAAATAATGGTAAACTCTAGACAACTGTGGTTTTCTGAGTCTCTCAAGCTGTTCAGTTCTGTTAACAAGGTACATTGCTCTCTCTACTGGCTGAGAAGTGTAAGAAGGCAATTAGTAGAAACAGCTTCTAAAACGTAATTTTCAGTACCTATTGCTGCATTTTATTAGGTTGTGTTATAATGGGGCAAATAGTTTTGCTCTCGTTCTTGTTCTAAGTAACAATGCATACCTCTAAATTTTGGTAGCTGAGGTGTCTTGTAAACACCTGAAAAAAGGTGTTCAGAAAACTTGGAAAAAGTGATAGAGTTGGAGGGGAGAGGTCAGGGAGAAAGTGATTAAAGTACTTGTAGTGTGTGAGGAATGGAAGGGGGAAAAATTGGAAAGCATTCAGAGGTTTTGTTCTGCTTTCACTCTAAGATACTAGTAATGTGCCTGGAGAGCCTGGTCTTGAGAAGGATGTGCTTTGCACACTGTATTTACTTTCATTTTATTGACTCCTCCATTGAAGTAACAGTGTAATAATACAGCATGTAACTTAAGCACTGAATTTTTCTTACAGATCATTTGCTTTGCAACCACTCCAGATGGTTATTCACCAGAAGTACCACTTGTGCATACAATCAGGATAGAGGATGACAATGATAATGCTCCATATTTTACGCAAGACCTTTTTGAGTTTTGTGTCCCTGAAAATTCCAGACCTGGTAAGAATTGTTTTAAGCCACTGAACACACCACTACTCAGCTCTGTTACATACCAGTATGACTAGGTGGGATTTCAGTGGGATTTCCTGGGGAGTATTATGTTACAGCAAAGGCTGAATTTGAAAAGAGCAGCAGTAAATCATCAAGTAGCTCTTTTCACATGTTTAAAACAGAAATACCTTTTCAAATAATTTTTTACTATTTGTAGATTTTTCTGGAACTAAAAATTGCTGTATTGTGTTCACAGGTGTTGTTGTTGGAAAAGTGATTGCAGAGGACAGAGATGAGCCTTATACCCTGCATACCACGTTGAAATACCGCCTTGTGTCACAAATGCCACCAATTACCCCAGCGTTTTCTTTACATGGCGACACCGGGGTCATCTCTGTATTACTGCCACAGCTGGACAGAGAGGTGATCCTTCCTGAAGCATTCTCAGCTGTCATTTAGTGCACACAGATAGCTTAACACTGTCCTTGTGAGACCCCACCTGCAGGGCTGCATCCAGCTCTGGGCTCCTCAGCGCAGGGAGGACATGGGCCTGTTAGAGCAGGTCCAGAGGAGAGATGTGAAGAAGTTCAAATCCAAAAGTTGGAGCACCTCTTCTATAAAGACAGGCTGAGAGAGTTGGAGTTGTTCAGCCTAGGGAAGAGAAGACTCAAAGGCCTTTTAATTCTTAAAGGGGGCTTATAAAAAAGGAGAGTGCCTTTTTTTTTTTGTTTGTTTTTTTTTTTTTGTACGGGCAGATAGTGATAGGACAATGGGAAGTGGTTTTAAATTAAGAGAGGAGATATTTAGGTTAGATGTTGGGAAGAAATTCTTTACTCAGAGATAGTGAGGCACTGGAGCAGATTGCCCAGAGAGGTTGTGGATGCCCCATCCCTGGAAATGTTCAGGCCCAGGTTGTACAGTGCCCTGAGCAAACTGATTTAGGGGGTGGAAGCCCATGGGGGTGAAATCCCATGGCATGGGCAGTTTGGAACTAGATGGTATTTAGAGTCCCTTGCAACCCAAGCCTTTCTATGATTCTATGAAATGCTGGCATGGGAATTAACAGACATAGCTTTTTTTTCATTTTTTGTTAATGTCTCTAAGGCTTCTTCTGAAGCTTTTCAGACACCTGTAATTAGTCCAGAGAGTTTCTGTATAGATTACCATATTCTAGCTAACCTTGGCAGAGAACTTCCTACTGCTCAGCTGTTCAACCTATGGATTTTTCACTTTTTTACTTTTTTACTGAACACTTTCTGTGTTCAGGAATCCCATGAGCCACTGTTTCCTCCTAATTTCCTCCTCCTCCACCTCAATTTGCTTCTTCATAGAGAAGATGAACCGGTTTCTCTGGAAGTAGTCAGTCATCCTATATTAACCAGAAATATTTCCAATAGTTGAAACCCATACAGTAATATACCGTTTCTTAAAATATTGTGCCACCTATTTATTTTTATCAGCTAGCTTTCAAGCAAATAAGATACAGGATTTCTTTTTTTTTTGGTAGAACGCCATGTGAGATAATTTACACTAGGGAAAAAAACGACAGGTGCATGTAATTCAAAATAATAATTCTAGCATAAGACAGTCATTCTAGGAGACATTGCGACAGGCACAACATTTCTGAAGATAAAAGGAGTTATATTATGGCATACTTGTGTTGTTTCATGGCTGAAAACCCACGTAAGACATCGTGTTGCAAAATTTTGCACTTGCAGATACAGTGTTCAGCTTTTTTAGCAAGAAGAAATTGCAGTGATTGTGAGCATCACTGTGACTACTAAGGAAGCTGTCACAGTGACTACTTGAAGGAAGGAGGGATTGAAAAACTAGTCCACTGCCTATCTTTTAAAGATAAACTTATGAAGTAGAACAGGAGATTTCATTTCAGCACCAGAGAAATCGAATGCTACTTCCAGGCATTCAGAGCTAGAGTTATTGTCTTGATTTACAAACTTTCTCTTTATGTGCCTAATCCATCTGTACTATTGTGTGTTCCCTCCCCTCCCCTCCCCTCCCCTC